>JAJAGP010000660.1:98087-329415 GCA_025084515.1 Ancistrus triradiatus | reverse complement strand
TAAAAGAAAAGCGTTATGTTTGGAGAAAGGAAAACACTGCATTCCAGCATAAGAACCTTATCCCATCTGTGAAACATGGTGGTGGTAGTATCATGGTTCAGGCCTGTTTTGCTTCATCTGAGCCAGGATGGTTTGCCATCATGGATGGAACAATGAATTCTGAATTATATCAGAGAATTCTAAAGGAAAATGTCAGGACATCTGTCCATGAACTGAATCTCAAGAGATGCCGCAAGACAACGACCATAAGCACACAAGTCGTTCTACCAAAGAACGGTTAAATAAGAATAAAGTTCATGTTTTGGAATATCCAAGTCAAAGTCCTGACCTTAATCCAATGGAAATGTTGTGGAAGGACCTGAAGCGAGCAGTTAATGTGAGGAAACCCACCAACATCCCAGAGTTGAAGCTGTTCTGTACGGAGGAATGGGCTAAAATTCCTCCAAGCCGGTGTGCAGGACTGATCAACAGTTACAGGAAACGTTTAGTAGCAGTTATTGCTGCACAGGGGGGTCACACCAGATACTGAAAGCAAAGGTTCACATACTTTTTCCACTCACTAATATGTAATATTGGATCATTTTTTTAAATAAATAAATGACCAAGTATAATATTTTTGTCTCATTTGTTTAACTGGGTTCTCTTTATCTACTTTTAGGGCTTGTGTGAAAATCTTATGATGTTTTAGGTCAGATTTATGCAGAAATATAAAAAATTCTAAAGGGTTCACAAACTTTCAAGCACCACTGTAGCTGTTTGGGAAGTAGCTTGCAGAATCATTGGTTGCCAGGTGTTTTCCTCAAGGCATATGTAAACCCTGGGATTAACTGCAGCACCCACGAACTCATTTGGGGTGACTCTAAAACGCTGTATATGCTTGAGGAAATGGAGACTTCTGTTAGTTAATTATTAAAGTTTGACGTTTTTGTCACATCTTTCTGTGAGATGATTGGCTGGTTGCAAAGTAGAAATCCGTTTATTGCTTGAGTTCTGTAAACCCTGTGTTTTCCCATTATTGGATTACCAAAGCGCATCGATCAGAGTAATAGCAATCTGCTTGCCTGCAGTTATCGGATTATTAAGAGCATGTAAACACACTCAGTTCTGAAGGTTATTTGAAAAAGAAAAAAATAATCAAAGAGTTGAAGAAGTGATCAGCTGTCGGATTTGGTAGATGTTCTTTAATGACAGATGTCATTCTGTTTGAATATATCTCAACCAGCGTTGCACTCCTAGAATGGGGAATATTAGCGTGTTCTTCCTTAGAGAATTGTTTGACTTCTGACAATTAGTTTTATCTTAAGCAGCCATGACTGCTCTCTTCAAGAGCAGATTTAGGTCCTTAAGCCACTTGGTTATTTGATGGTGTGTTTAGGGTCTTTGTCATGTAACAGTGTGAAACAGTTGTCCGGCAGATACCTGCAGGTTTTCCCTCAAGAATTTGGTTGTACTTGGCAGCATCTATTTTTTTTTCAGCCCTAACCAATTCCTCTATCCCCAGGGAAGACAAACACAGCACAATGTAACGTTAGCACCTCCATGCTTGCAGTAGAGCTGGTGTATTTTGACTGGTGTACTGTGTTTGGTTTTTGCAAAACATAGTGTTTGGATTGGAGTCCAAATAGTTAAGTCTTGGTCTCATCTGACCATAAACATGAAAAGCACAAAGGAGATCATGCTTTGATGCACTAATCAGTTTTGTGTATTTTTCAGGAAACAAATGGTGGCCTGTCAGAATGTCGAGGGCTGAGCAGCAGCAACGTGGACCTTTCACGACGCAGCTCCCTGATTGGTTAAAGGGTGCGGTTTGGATATAAAAAAGGGGAGGAGTTAGGGACAAGGCTGATTTTGCTTTGAATTTGTGTAAAAATTAACGCTATATCACTTTTATTTGCAACATTTTCATTCGAAGAAAGGTAGAGTCAGTGATTTTCAGATAACCCGTGCATTCCGTGTTTCCTTTATAGCTGCACATGCAAAGCTCATGCATGTGTGCTGAGTAGTACAGGAACACCTAGTACCGAATGTCCAGGTAACGTTAATTGGAGGCCATGATGCTGCTTGATTGGTTGTTTGATGGTGGCCAAAAATGTATCAAATCACCCGTTTACAGAGAGTGGCTTGTCCTTACATTTACATTTAACAGTTACATTGATGTCATTTTAGCAGACGCCCTTATCCAGAGCGACTTACAATTGATAAAATCTTACAATCCAAGCAATTGTGGGTTAAGGGCCTTGCTCAAGGACCCAACAGTGGCAGCTTGGTGGAGGTCGGATTTGAACCCCGGACCTTTTGGTCCATAGTCCAATACCTTAACCGCTAGGCCACCACAGTCTTTAAGCGTACATTTTGACAGCTGCTGTAATATAAACACTTCTTTTTTTTTCTTTTTTAAATCACTGACTGCATCTTTTGGAACATCTTTAATTTGACGTAGCTGCTGCGAATGGGTGTATCCCCCTCACTGTGGGACTGCTCCGAACATGCCATCAGACAGATCGTGGCAGAGGAGCTGCTGCACTCTGATTAACCACAGTTGAAATCTGCACTGTCCGTACTTAGTCTGCATCTGTGTAAATCTGGAAAACAAATGGCATGCTGCTTCTCACTCTGTATGTCTCTCAGTACCTGGGAAACGTAGTCTCATCTCAGTCATGGCATGGTTTTAAAAACGCTTGAATTATGCCTATTAATGTAGCCCATGGAATCATGTAAAAACCATAACTACTGTATTAGCGCTGATTAGCTGAGATTTCTTCGAAATGTATTTATAGAGACGTCATCCTTTTTTCTTTTTTTTATGTTCTTGGTTAGTGACTTGACAAGGAATGCTAGGTCCACACACCTACAAGATTACCACCGCTAGAATGGTGCAGTGGCATTTAACCTATTTTTAATACTAAGGACAATATCTTAACTCTGAAATGAAGTTCAGTCTGGTGTTGACGTGTACGACCTCACTTTTGCCTTCTGACTTTTATGTATATATAGGTTTAAATTATTGAAAGTGATTTTTTTTTTTTTTTGTCTTTGTAAATAGCACCCGGTTTTGTTTACATAGTAGGTGCCTCTCTGTGTTAGAGCGACTAAAACGACTGATTAATGGGTTGCAAGAGGAACTAGGGTTGTGTTCCGAGGTGAAAATGCTGTGCTTAATCAGGAGAGTGCTCTCGCTTCAGAGCCTGTGAATTTAGAGACATGTCGTGTTTCGTTGTTGCTTTAGCTGTTCTTATCCTCTCAATCCTTGGTACTGGGCAAAAATCATGTTCTAAGGAAGGACCTTGTGTGTAAATCTTTTTGTGGTCCAGCACCATTAATAGTTGAACTTCCTTTCATGAAATTGGTGGGAAAACCTCGCCCAGTTTTCTTCCAATATGGCACGACCAGTTTCCCAACCTGAGGGAGGTGAGCCTTCCCGGGGAATCATGCACTGACATTGCAACAGCGACTCCTGCCTTCCCAACCCCATCAGTCTTCCCAAAATCTCCGGCTAGAAAGGCCAGAGGGTAACACACATGGCCCAGCACAACTCATGGCTGCCGATCGCTTCTTCTCACCACCAGGTGTGAAAAGAATGGTGGTATAAAAGGCTAAGCTAACCGTGGCCATCCGCCATCTTTCCCATCGGCTTCATTGGCCAAAGGGTCTACTGTTGCAGTGTTGGGGAGATGATCCCCGTTTAGCCTCCCCCTCAGTCTATATGGTGTCCAGAAAGACTGAACGTCTCGCCAAGACTTGAATGGCCAAGCTCCAGAAAACATACCTTATGATTCATTGAGCTACAGATGTCTTGTGCTCGTACCTGCTAGATTGCACTGAACCGAGCTGCATTGTATTTACCAAAAGCACTGTGGCTATGAAGGTGTGACCCATAGACGTACCTCCTCGTACTTTATTCTATATAGCAGTGCAAAGCTTTAGCTCCATATCTGTGATGTTCTAGGAAAGCTGGCTGTCGAAGGTTAGCATGCAGTCCAGCTGTGGTGAGAGGAGGGCGTATGAGTATGACGACATGCTGTGGTACGAGGTAAAAGCATTAGAAACTGTTCGTACACTGTGTTCTTTCCCTTATATACATTAGTATGAGAGCCCCGTGCTTTATAACTGTAGATCCTAGCTCAGGTGGAAAGTGTAAGCGAGTGTGAAATGCTGCCTTTATGCTGCACCGAGCCGGTGTGGAGTCCTGCTCAAACCCTGCTCACTAAACTGTGTTACTGGTTCGATCATGTCTTTTTGAGGTGGGAAATTGTTACACTGTGCATCAGGGCTGCATGATGGTGACGTGTGATCATTGCTGTTGTAAAATATGACATTTTATTTCCTGCTCTAAATGAACTGCCGAGTTTCTCGCATCGGGGAGACTGAAGGCTAGCATGTGCTTAGGAAGCTACTCCCTTCCATATATAGTACTGTGCAAAAGTCTTAGGTTTGATAATGGTGTATTGGCCATGTAGAACTATTTCTCTGTCTCTTTATTAGAATACAACCAGGAAGTTTGTATACGTTAATAAAAAAAATAATAAAACCACTTCTGTAGGCTACAGTGGCAAGTATTTAGTGTGATCTCCCCTTACACTCGAGTAATAGCAGCATCCTGCAGCTTCAGCTGGATTCCAAATTGTCCCTTCCACAGTCAGGTTGATCAGGAATGGTCTTTTTGGAAGGGTAGCAGCCAAGAAACCACTTCTTTGAAAAGGCTGACGTACTAAAACTCACAAAGGGTTTAGTTAGCGACAATATGTTATCTAGTAATTATTCCATTGCTAAAACAAATCTAATGGTGGCCTAAGACTTTTGCACAGCATGTCCACGATAGGCTCTGAACACCCCGTGGTCTGTATCTGTTTTTTATAGCATGATCCAGGATTTTAAAAAGTTTCCAAATATCTGAAAACGAAGGGTTAAGGTTCTGACATGGAGACTAGGGCTGTCAAAATTGATGCATTAATACCAAATTAAGGTGATTTGTATTTTAATGACTATAATTATTTTAACTCCATTGATTACATTTTCAACATTAGACCATGCACCCATGCAAAATAGTTCTCTAATGACCTTTCCCTACATTTGACATACAATAACCCTATACAGCCTATAGAGAACAGAATTGTTGAGGTTAAGTCGATTTCAGACGCATTATATTGCTTTGTTCATAATCATGCAGAAGATTGCGTTACATAAACTAAACTTTGTGTTGTGCGGTTTGACAACATGCACACGAGAGAACAGTTGGCACATGCTGATTGTAATAAAAGTACCTCATATAAGGAATATTTAGCATTTAAAGGTAACACTGTTATGTTTTATGAATGCTACTCCTCAGAGTGAAGTGTGAGATGATACGTTGACATATTGTGCAGCTCTGTTGGGCATCACTGACGCACTGTAAGGTCAGCTAAACTCCTTTTCACATGAATGCAACATGTAATTGCACAAATGCAGCTTTTCCCACACAGCAGAATGTATTCATACAGCTAGACTGTGCTTTAGGGGGAATTCTCTCTGTGTGCTGTCCTTCAAATAGCATTTGTGAAAGGGCCAAACTCCTCTATGTCTTCTGTAAAAGGATCAAAATAAATAGACATAAATAAAATGTTCCACTTTACAAACCAGGTAGATGTGTTCTGGGTTTTCTTCGTATGTTTACTGGCAGAATTGCATGTTATATCGGGTATAATTCCTCATGTCTCTAGTAACTAGTGCTTTCAAAATGAACATGTTAAAGTTTGTGGGGCCAGTCATTGACAAATGTTATATATAGTCACTATGCCATTGCTAAAACAACAAATGTAATGGTGGCCTAAGACTTCTGAACAGCACTGTACACAAGCTCTGAGATGTACAGTATTGGCTACAGGATGTCTGATTGATATGGGAAATATGGGACTACTCCAACACTCGAGCCTTGTGGGACTTCGAGTCACGTCATGCAGATGTAGAGCCTCTCGATAAGACCTTATACACTATATAGACAAAAAACCTCTGCAGATTAGTGAGCTCTGCTATTTCTGCAACACTCACTTGTGGATTCTCCATAGACAAACAGTGGCAGTAGAATGGAGATGTACTGATACCCCAGTGACTCGAAGTACAGTGGTGCTTAAAAGTTTGTGAACCCTTTAGAATATATTTCTGCATAAATATGACCTAAAACATCATCAGATTTTCAAACACGTCCTAAAAGTAGATAAAGAGAACCCAGTTAAACAAATGAGACAAAAATATTATACTTGGTCATTTATTTATTGAGGAAACTGATCCAATATTACATATTAGTGAGTGGAAAAAGTATGTGAACCTCTAGGATTACTTAATTTGAAGGTGAAATTAGTCAGGTGTTTTCAATCAATGGGATGACAATCAGTTGTGAGTGGGCACCCTGTTTTATTTAAAGAACAGGGATCTATCAAAGTCTGCTCTTCACAACACATTTGTGGAAGTGTATCAGCACGAACAAAGGAGATTTCTGAGGACCTCAGAGAAAGAGTTCTTGATGCTCATCTAAAGTGTTTGGACTCCACCAATCGTCAGTCAGACAGACAAATTTGACAAATTGTGATACTGAAAGCAAAGGTTCACATACTTTTTCCACTCACTAATATGTAATAGTGGATCATTTTCTTCAATAAATAAATGACCAAGTATAATATGTTTGTCTCATTTGTGTAACTGGGTTCTCTTTATCAACTATTAGGACTTGTGTGAAAATCTGATGATGTTTTAGATCATATTTATGCAGAAATATAGAAAATTCTAAAGGGTTCACAAACTTTCAAGCACCACTATATAACACATTTATAGGTTTCTGTTTAGAGTTTGCCTTCATACTATGGTCTACTTCATACTCCATACTTCTCATGTTTTTTGGGTGTCCACAAACTTTTGTCTACACGGTGTAAGGCCGTATGTGGGACTGAATAAATACATGTATTGGTGATGGATTCAAGTGGAAGGGCTGAAAATGATTTCAGGTTTGGTAAAGTTGTTGGGACACCGAAAGACAAGGCATTACAGGTGAAGGAGTGAAGGTTGTGAGGGTTTGGAGAAGTGCACTCATTGAACAAAAAATAACTCTCCAAGAAGTTGTTGGAATTAAATGGAACTTTATATGTACATGAATGTAATGATGATATATGTAAATGATTTCAATATGAGAGCAAAAGGATAAGTTTTATTGGAGAAAAATGTACAATTGGAAGGAAGATCTACTAACCCTGTTAGGCCGGCTGTAGCCTGGATACAAGATGAGATGTGGTTGCGCATTGAAGGTAAACAGGTTCCGTATGGTATTTTTTGGCACATTTGCCCACAGATGTAGATTCTGCACACTCGTAATTTGCTGAAGGTGTCAACCCATCGGGCAGGCCATGGAATTGTTGTAATCTGGTGGAGACGTTCCTAGGAAACCCTTGCTGTGTGTGGGCGAGCACTGGCCTGCTGAAAACTGGCAGTTGGAAGCCCTGCTTTGAGAGACAACACACATGGATGCAGGATGTAATACACATACCGCTGATTTGTTAGTGTCCCTTGTATCACTACTAGGGGTAACGACTGTCGTATGCGATGTATAGTGGGGCAAAAAAGTATTTAGTCAGCCACTGATTGTGGAAGTTCTACTTAGAAAGATGAGAAAGGTCTGTCATTTTCAGCATAGGTACACTTCAACTATGCGAGACAAAATGAGAAAAAAAATGCAGGAATTCACACTGTAGGATTTTTAAAGAATTTAATTGTAAATCATGGTGGAAAATAAGTATTTGGTCACCCACAAACAAGCAAGATTTCTGGCTCTCACAGACCTGTAACTTCTTCTTTAAAAAGCTCTTCTGTCCTCCACTCGTTACCTGCATTAAAGGCACCTGTTTGACCTCGTTATCTGTATAAAAGACACCTGTCCACAGCCTCAAACAGTCAGACTCCAAACTCAACCATGCCCAAGACCAAAGAGCTGTTGAAGGACACCAGGAAGAAAATTGTAGACCTGCACCAGGCTGGGAAGAGTGAATCTACAATAGGCAAGCATGTTGGTGTGAATAAATCGACTTTAAGACATACAAGACCATTGATAATCTCCCTCAATCTGGGGCTCCACGCAAGATCTCATCCGGTGGGGTCAAAATGATCATGAGAACGGTGAGCAAAAAGCCCAGAACTACACGGAAGGACCTGATGAATAACCTGCAGAGAGATGGGACCAAAGTAACAAGGCTAACGCACTGGGCCGAGAGGGACTCCGATCCTACAGTGCCAGTACATGTCCAGGCTCGTCTGAAGTTTGCCAGAGAGTATATGGATGATTCAGAAGAGGACTGGGAGAATATCATGTGGTCAGATAAAACCAAAATAAATTTTTGGTAAAAACTAAACTGGAGGAAAAAGAATACTGAGTCGCATCCCAAGAACACCATACCTACTGTGAAGTATGGGGCTGGAAGCATCATGCTTTGGGGCTGTTTTTCTGCAGAGGGGACAGGACGACTGATCTGTGTTAAGGGAAGAATGAACGGGGCCATGTATCGTGTGATTTTAAGCCAAAACCTTCTTCCAACAGTGAGAGCATTGAAGATGGAACGTGGCTGGGTCTTCCAGCATGACAATGATCCCAAACACACCGCTCGAGCAATGAAGTGGCTCCGTAAAAAGCATATCAAGGTCCTGGAGTGGCCTAGCCAGTCTCCAGACCTCAACCCCATAGAAAATTTGTGGAGGGAGTTGAAAGTCTGTGTTGCCCCAAAACATCACTGCTCTAGAGGAGATCTGCATGGAGGAATGGACCAAAATATAGTGTGTGCAAACCTGGTGAAGACTTACAGGAAACGTTTGATCTCTATCAAACGGTCTCTACAAAGTGTTGAGTTGAACCAATTTTATTGACCAAATATTTATTTTCCACCATAATTTACAATTAAATTCTTTAAAAATCCTACAATGTGATTTCCTGGATTTTTTTTCTCATTTTGTCTCTCATAGTTGAAGTGTACCTATGATGAAAATTACAGACCTCTGTTATTTTTCTAGTAGTAGTACTTGCACAATCAGTGGCTGACTAAATACTTTTTTGCCCCACTGTATTACATATTAGTGAGTGCCAAAAGTATGTGACCCTTTACTTTCAGTATCTGGTGTGACTCCCCTGTGCAGCAATAACTGCAACTAAACGTTTCCTGTAGCTGTTGATCAGTCCTGCACACCTTCTTGGAGGAATTTTAGCCCATTCCTCCTTATAAAACAGCTTCAGCTCTGGGATGTTGGTGGGTTTCCTCACATTAACTGCTCAATCGGATTAAGGTCAGGACTTTGACTTGTCCATTCCAAAACATGAACTTTTCTTCTTTAACCATTCTTTGGTAGAACGGCTTGTGTGCTTAGGTTCGTTGTCTTGCTGCATGACCCACCTTCTCTTGAGATTCAGTTCATGGACAGATGTCCTGACATTTTCCTTTAGAATTATCTGATATAATTCAAAAGTCCTTGTTCCATCAATGATGGCAAGCTGTCCTGGCCCAGATGCAGCAAAACAGGCCCAAACCATGATACTACCACCATCATGTTTCACAGATGGGATAAGGTTCTTATGCTGGAATGCAGTGTTTTCCTTTCTCCAAACATAACGCTTTTCTTTTAAACCAAAAAGTTATGTTTTGTTTCAAAACATTCTTCCAATAGCCTTCTGGCTTGTCCACGTGATCTTTAGCAAACTGCAGACGAGCAGCAATGTTCTCCTTGCAATCCTGTGACCAATGTTGTTCAGTGTTCTTCTGATGGTGCAAGTGTGGATGATACACTTCCACAAACATGTGTTGTGAAGAGCAGACTTTGATAGATCCCTGTTCTTTAAATAAAACAGGGTACCCACTCACACCTGATTGTCATTGCATTGATTGAAAACCCCTGACTCTAATTTCACCTTCAAATTAGCTGCTAATCCTAGAGGGTCACATACTTTTGCCACTCACTCATATCTAATCTTGGATCATTTTTTCTAATAAAACAATAACCAAGTGTAATATTCTTTGTCTCATTTGTTTAACTGGATTCTCTTTATCTACTTTTAGGACTTGTGTGAAAATATGATGATGTTTTAGGTCAGATACAGAATATGCAGAATCACAGAAAATTTGAAAGGGTTCACAAACTTTCAAGAACCACCGTAAATATAATGGGTATTTTCATAAGAAAAATGCATGAGAGATGCCTCTGAAAACAGGACTGGAACCCTATCATCTACACAGCATCCCTAATGCCACTGGATTTTTCATTTACGGAAATCCACAACAATTATAGAAGATACAGTAATGTGCTGTATGACCCTGTGTAGGTGAAAGCCGTAACACTTAGGAGGATGGTATGATGGACCTGATAATAATGTTTGACATAATCCAAAAATGTATTCATAGACAGTATTATGTATTATGAACAGAGACTCCACAAGTGAAGTGAGTACTATTTACAATAGGACAGGTACATTCACTTACGGAGGCCGTTTACAGCTTGTTACAGATAAGTAGAGGAAAGACACAAACATGAGTAATTTGCAAAAAAAAGCTCTAAACACATCAACCGAGCACATGACCAGTAAGACAATGAGCTTTTGAGTGAATCATGGACTTCCTCGCTTTAACTCCCGCCTCTGCTCCTGAATCCGCAAGCGATGATTGGCTGTTTATGGCCACAAGGTCCAGAGTTAAAAGACAAATTTTCATCTCCTGTTATAAGTTCTTATCATTTTAATACCTTGTTCAAACAAACTGACTTTGATCCGATGGACCTTAAACAGCACATACCTGTATGCGGTTCCCTGTGCTTGATAAGTAGAACCTCTTACATAGCAATAATGTTTCATGTAGCCGCTGAACAGACTTGCACAACGGTGCAAGGAGGAATTACAGATGTTTTCATTATGGAGCTACCTATTTGAGGTCATGCCACACCTGGGATTCTTTTTACAGCCCCAAATCAGAAAAAGTTGGGATCGTATGGAATATGCATATTGAAAAAGACACATTGATTTTTATTTCATTGCAGACGGTATGAACCTGAGATATTTTATGTTTTGTCTGGTCACCTTCATTTCTTTTATTAATAAACATCCATTCCTGCATTTCAGGCCTGCAACACATTCCAAAAAAGTTAGGACGGTAAAGCATTTAGCACTTTGTAATGCTGCCATTCCTTTTCACCACACTTAAATACATTTTGGCACAGAGGATACCAAGCGATTTAGTGTTTCAGGTGTTATTTTGCCCCATTCTTCCTGCGCACACGTCTTAAGATGTGCAATACTACGGGGTTGTTGTTGTTGCATTTTTTGTTTAAAAATTCTCCACAAATTCTCAATTGTGAGCAGGTCAGGACTGCAGGCAAGCCAGTCCAGCACCCGTAGCCTCTTCTTCCACAGCCATGCCTTTGTAACGTGTGGTGTACTTTTCTGCATTAATGCTGCCATCACAAAAGTGTAAATGACCTTTGGCATGGGCTCTGACCCGACCCCATACCATGACAGAGCCTGGCTTTTGGGCTTGTTGCTGATAACAGTCTGGATGGTCCTTTTTGTCTTTGGTCCGGAGCACACAGAGTCCATTTTTTCCTAAAAGATCTGGAATACTGATTGGTCCGACCACAATACATTTCCGCAATACGTTTCCATTGTGTGATGGTCCATCCCAGATGCCTCATGCCCAGAGAAGTCGACGCCGCTTCTTTTTGGTACAGTAATGTTTTAAGTGGCATTTGTGAATCTAACTGTATTGCAGTGCTTGATAAAGGTTTGATGAAGTAATCCCTTGCCCATATGGTTCTATCATGTATTGATGAATGGCGGTTCTTGATGCAGTGCCGTCTGAGGGATTGGAGATCACGGGAATTCAGTTTAAGCTTGCCCTTTTTGCACCGAAATTCCTCCCAATTACTATCGTTTAATGACATTATGCACTGTAGAGGGAGAAATATCCAAATCCCTTCCAATCTTTCTTTGAGGCACATTGCTTTTAAACATTTCAATAATTTTCTCATGCATTTGTTGACAAACTGGAGATCCTCTGGCCAGGATTGAGGATACTGCTTTTGTACCAAATCATCATTTTCCATACTGTCCCAACTGGTTATGATTTGGGTTGTAAATCATTTTGTTGTTCATTGACTTGTTTAGAGTGGCACTCATCGAAATTCTGTTGCTGATGGACCACTACCATGACCTTCTACTGCGAAAGCTTAATCTATTAAATTCATTGTTCCTAAGGCAGAAAAATAGACGGGTTCTGCGAAAAAGAAAAAGCCGATAGGTCTGAGCTCTTTCTGTGTAGAGGCTGTGGCGCAGTACGAGCTGTTTCGAAGAAGGCAGCATACGCGTGACGTCATGTATGTTTTAAACAATAAGCAGTACATGTGACATGCACAAGAAGTGAGAGAGTGCAGCTCGGGGCTTCCTGTCTGCTGCCAGCATCTCATTAGCAAAGTACGCCTCTCAAAAGGAAACCAGTGTGACATCTGAAGCAGCAGAAAACAAAGAGGCCTGTGCAGAGATGTTATTTCCCACTCAACAAGGTGTGAGAAGATGACCACGGACGCAGACCACCAACCTGTGAGGGTGGAGCAAGACTGGCTGGAGACCAGCATTTCCAGTAAGTGGCCTCTTTTCACTTTCTCCAGTGTCTTTTGCAAACACTGGCTTACCTGTGATGCCTCACGTTTCAGTAAGTTGTCTTTTAGCCCTATTTTTTGTCTTCATTAGCCAGGCCATGAAACAGTACTGATGTCAGACAGGAAGATGTATCAGATATTTTGTCTTTGTCATTTATTTTTTACTTACTCTACTTCGTTCAGGCTCACTTTTGCAGTGTTTCTTTTCGTAACCTTCTGTGGAGCTTTCAAGTAATATCACACGCCCTGCCTTTTCTTCTTTACACTGCATGTATCACTTTAATACTTATTTTTTTCTTTGTTCCTAGCTCATTTTTCACAGATGTCTGTGGGCACAGAGTCATTCCCTCGAGGACCCATTAAAGTCCACTTCCAGATTGGCCTGTTAAAGGAGAGTATCTGTGTCCCAGAGAGTCGTCTCAGCTTCAAAAGCGCCAAGAAAATAGCAGCAGAAATCATAGAGAAGAAGGTATGGCTGGGCTCGTGCTCTATAACATAAGAGGCTTTGTTCGATTGTGGGCACAAACTATTCCAGGTTAAACTTCTGCTTGTGTTTTGCTCGGTGCTGTGTACTTCCTTTATGCACTAATGGGTTTTTTTCCATTATCTTTGATGTCTGTTTTATGTTTTAAGGCATGTTGGTATCTAGCTATTGCATTTGATAATATCAGTATGTCTGAAACATTGATCATCTCACTAACTTACAGCAGTAAAGTTACCTCATGTCATTCTTTTTTTCCTTTCTATTTTTGAAAGAACTGTTGCACGATCCTACCACAGTGGCGAAGGTACTTGTTTTTTGACCAGAAGATCTAGGGTTCAGATTCCAGTAATGCCAAGCTGCCACTGTTGAGCCCTTGACAAAGGCCAAACCCACAAGTAGTTGTATTGTGCTAAACATCAGGTGTTGTGAAAATGCATACAGGTATATGTTATGAAATACACCTGAGTGAGTACTTTTAGTTTTGAACAAGTCTTTATAGGAGGCTGCATGCCATAGATACAGTACTGTTCAAAAGTCTTTTCCACCATTAGACGTGGGTGAAAAGGCTAAGATATTCTAAAGTTCAAAGATTGGAATGAAGATCAGTGGAAAAGCTATTATGGAATCCAATCATAGACAATATGTTATATATGATCATTGTCCCGTTGCTAAAACAACAAATCTAATGGCGGCCTAAGACTTTTGCACATTACTGTATAGTGATATGGGCTGTGGCCACCAGGATCATCTTATTACACATTGACAGTGGCCTGCTTTGTGTAATTGTGTAGAAGTTTTGTACAGATCTATTAGAAAAACACAAAGAAAGGCCTACCTCTCTACCAGCCACTATACGGTGTGTTCTGATATATGGGACAGGTGGCACAGCAGTAAAGATCCTGGGCTATTGACCAGCAGATACGGAGTTCAGGTTCTAACACTGGCAAGTTGCCTCTGTTGGGACCTTCAGCAAGATCCTTAACCCACAGTTGCTTAGACTGTAGGCTGTAAGATTAGATCAGTTTTAAATTGCTCTGGATTAGAGATTCTGCAAGATTAATAGTTCTAGAGAGTTTCATTTCTCAATCATAAACAAAGGCAAAATTACTTTGGCGGCTTTAACATTATTCCACTCACTGATTTGAATCATCATCATTTCTAACCATTACAGTTCGACTGACTTGATTGATTTTAATAGCTTTTAAGAAAAGACAGATCAGGGTCATGATTTATTATAAAGACCCCAATGTATCTTTGCAATGCAGTTATAAAATCAGGAGCATCTCATGATTTGGCTACTTTGGCATATCAGGAATAATAAAGGCTTAAACTCGGTGTGTAAAACATTATAAACCACCTGTCCAATCCACTGTATAGACAAAAGTTTGTGCACACCCCTTCTAATTAATGAGCTCTGCAATTTGCACTCACTTGTAACACATTCATAATAGGCATTTCTGGATTCCCCATAGGCAAACAGTGGCAGTAGAATGGCTTGTAGTGATAGCCCAGTGACTGTCAATATAACAAATTTATAGGTTTCCACTTCCAACAAGTCAGGTCATCAACTTTCTGCCCTGCTGTCCTTAAAGAAAATATATAAAGAATTGGTTTTCCAACTTTGATTGAGAACTTGGCTGGCTTGCACAGAACCTTGAACTCCATCAGACACCATATTCCAAAATCTAGTGGAATCTTCTTCCATAAGGAAACTGTTTGTCAACTTTGTTTTAGAACTTGATTGGCTTACACAGAGCCCTGACCTTAACCCCCATCATTTGTGTTTAACTGGAATGCTAACTGTGGTCCATAATCAATGCGTGGCTTCACAGTTCCAAAATCAAGTAGAAAGCTTCAAGTGAAGTGAAGGCTATTGTTGCAACAAAGCGGGGCATACTAATTTATATAAATACCCATACTGGGATGCAATTATTGGGTGTCCACAAATGTTTGGCTATATAGTGTACTTCTAGAAGTTGCTTAGAGTCCTTGTTTTTGATAATTTTCTCAGGTGTGGTATCCTCATCCAGCTAACTAGTGACGGTATCAGTGATCTCTGAAATTTTGTTGGTTATAGTTGTTTCAGTTTTGTTTACAACTAGAGTTGATGCAGTGCCGTGAGATCCCCTTGCTGTCTGACTTTTGGCATACATTTTGTCTTTCCTTTTTCGGGGGTTGAACAGGTTTGTTGTTTCCACCAGACGTACTAATCTTAACTCTAGTGTCTGTGGTGTAGAATCCAAACCAGTTCCGTATGAATGAAAATGGTTTATTTTCAGGAACCAGCTCATGCATGTTTTTAGCCATGCAGCTGTGTTGCCAAATAAACTACTTCTATGGAGCTGCCCGCTGTGGGATTATTATCGTTTTAAACTGGTGTCTGTATGGGAAAACGCTAGTTGGACTAGAGTAGTGTCTGGTTGGGACTGTGGTGGCCCAGCAGTTAAGGCACTGGACTGTAGTCCAGAAGGTACAGGGTTCAAATCCCATTTCTGCCAAGCCTCCACTGTTGGGCCCTTGAACAAGACCCTTATCCCACGATTGCTTGACTTGTAAGACTATCAGTTGTAAACAGCTCTGGATAAGAGTGATTGTAAAATCACTGGATAAGATCACCAGTTTGGATAAAACTGATTCTTATCAGTTTAATAAGAGCATGTGCTGATTACATGTTCTCCTCTGGCATCGTTTGTGGACTGTGGTAGCCTAGTGGTTAAGGTAATAGACCATGGACCAAAAGATACAGGTTTCAAATCCCACCTCTGCCACGCTGCCACTGTTGGGTCCTTGAGCAAGACCCTTAACCCACAATTGCTTGGATTGCAAGATTGTATCAGTTGTAAGTCGCTCTGGATAAGGAAGCATAATTTATGAGATGTGTTCTGTACGGGGGTCACCATTATTTTTATAACTGCTTGACCATCGAAGTCAATAAACCAGTCAAGTATTTATAGGTAGAGTTCTGTTTATAGCAGTGGTGGCTGGTGGTGTTTAAGTTAGCGGAAGCACATATGTTCACATAAGATCCCTTCATTTCACTGGTTAGCCATAGCAGAACACTTTCTATTTCTCTATTTCTTCTATTTCGGTGGGGCTGCAGTTAGTTGCGTTGCCTAATACAAAGCCATTTTACATAACACATTTCATTTTATTTTTGTAAATTGTAAGACTTCCTAAATACACCCTTCTGGGCTTGGCTCAAAATTGCACGTTGAAAGCTGCTTGTCCAGTAAGAGTTGGTATTTTGTCTTACCTTTTTAATCGATACATGATCACGCCATGTACACTGACAGATAGGCGGGCTTCACTGAGTGTCTGTTATCTCTGCATCAGGAATAGCAATATTGCAGTAAGACATTAAATCACTTGGTTCACCAACATACTGAAATCCACCAAGATTAATGAATAGTATAGACACTTTGGAGACCATTCCATCACGGCATTTTAATGAAACTAAAGGGAAGCCAGGTTTCCTGTGTAGTCTTAAAGCAATCACATGTAGTTTATAGCTACATTGCCTGGCCAGAAGAAAAGGTCGCACACTCTAATATTGCTTGGGCCGCCTTTAGCTTTGATTATGGCACGCATTCGCTGTGCCATCGTTTCCACAAGCTTCTGCGATGTCACAACATTTATTTCTGCGTAGTCACCTTGTGTGTTTAGTGGTAGTAATTTCAAGCTCCTGTAGATGGTGTTGAATGAGGATGATCGGGATATGAAAACCTGCAGGGTGTGCGACAGGATTCATAGATTGAGAAGAGGTGGTACAGTGCAGTGAATGTCTTTTTCAATGTATGGAACATGGTCCCAAACAGATGTTAATGGTTGGCAAAAAGGAGTGATTGCATTTGGGTGTGCCAAAGGCCATAGTGTGAAGGAAGTAGCTGAATTTGCAGGTGTATCGGTCATACCCAGTCTACGGGAAATGTTGGTCAGTATGTTGGCTGAAAGACGAAACTATGAGATATGGTTTAGTCACAGGTGACTCATTTTTTGGTTAATTGACTATCCGGATACACAGCTACTGTAGATGTACATCTGCGTATACTTTCTGGTATATGCCTACAACAAACGTTTACCATGACTACAAGCTTTTGCCAATGTCCTTCAGACCCATTTTACACTTGTCAGTACAGTTTATCTTACCTGCACATTCGTCCTATGCCCCCGATGATCTGCTTTTCTGCTACATAAGTTCAGGTGCATAACCTACTGACACTGAATGATACATCACTGCTAACAGTGGGTGGGGCTATTTTTATCCGTAGGTCTATCCTACTGTAGTTGCTGTAACATGGCTGATGTTTCCGCGTCCGTACAAAGAATTGCTATTTTTTTTCTTTGATTGATGGTGTTACTATAATATATACATGCACAAACACACACAGTCAAGAAACTTAATCTGTATGTGTGAGGTCTGCACTCAACCCCACTGGTGTGGTTTTCAGCATCTGTAGCTAACTTTCCGACCACAGGCACCTCTCCACCTCCTGCACTCCTCCCCTCCTCTTCCCCTGCTCTTTCATCCTTTGCATTATCTCAGAATTCAGTCTCTCTGCAGCCGGATGGACGCTTGCACACACCCCCACACACCCACACATGCAGTCCTGTAATGCACAAACATCCACAACATTCGGATCAGTTCTTAACATGTAATTATTGAAATACCACGTTCAGCCATTTTACGTAAATCATTATGAACCAATCACCTTCCAGATGACACACAAGGCTAGCTGGCCCACTCCTAAGTTGTAGTGATTTTGATGACTTCAAAGCAAAACTCTGTTCCTTGAGGATGCAAAAAATCCACCATGCTTGGAAAAGCTGCCTTCATAGGGACTATGGGGTAAAGTTTTGGAAAGACACAAGTTAGGAGATGAATATAAAACTTTTTCAGAAGCTTTATCAATCCTTCAGAGTACTGTCCAGAACTTTATTAAAACCTGGAAAGTATATGGCACCACCAACACCTTGTCTATATTGGGTTGTCCATACAAACTGGCTGATTGTGTCTAGAGGATGCTGATCAAGAAGCCAGTGGCAAAAGTTGGACATCTTACAAGTACTTACTCAATTGTGCTTCTGATACCATGTTGTAAAAAAGGTTTAATGAGGTCAAGATTGGACATTTTAAGCTGAACTCTGTGCGCTAGGTTTGGGCGATAACCAAACACAGCACACCAACCAACATACACCGTGCCTACTGTGAAGCATGGTGGTGGAAGCTTTATGTTGCGGAGGTGTTTTTCTTCAGCAGGGACTGGGCAGTTGGTCAGGGTAGAAGGGAAAATGGATGGAAGATGAACCCAGATTCTTTATGAAAACCTTCAGCCCTCTGCTAGACAGATGTAGATGGGCATGTGACATGTGAAGATGAATATGCTTGAGGGGCAGGTCAGGGTCTTGACTTAAATCCATACTAAATTCACAGAAAATCTGCGAATGGATTAGAAGACAGCATTGCCGCTCAGGTGGGCAAAACTGGTAAAACAAACAGATGGTTGTAATTAAAGCAAAAGGTGGCATATGAAGTATTCAATCAGGGCACTTATCACATTTACAACCGTGTAAATTTAGTTTTTCATTGTATCAAATAAATTTTCAGACATATTGCCTTTCTTCTCTTAATCGAATGTCTTTGGTCACCAGCATATTCTATATTGTGAGCTCTAGCTAGCTGTATAATGAAACAAATTTGGGTACAGATGAGCTATATTGGGGCTGCATGGTGGTGCAGTGATTAGCACTGTCACCTCACAGCTCCAAGATCCCCGGTTGGATCCTGACCCAGGGCTCCACCTGTGTCACCAGTTGCATGTTCTCCCCCTGTTTGCATGGGTTTTCTCCGGGTACTCCGGTTTTCCCCCACATTCCAAAGACATGCTAGGTCTTAGTTAGGTTAATTGGTGTTTCCAAAGTGCCCCTTAGAGTGTGAGTGTGCGTATGAGTGTGTGAGTGTATGTGCCCTACGATGGATTGGCGCCCTGTCTAGGGTTATTCCTGCCTTGTGCCCTGTGTCGCTGGCTAGGCACCAGCTCTCCCTGTATAGAATAAGCGGATAAGACGATGAATGAATGAATGAGCTAGACTGTGAGCTTAACAAATCCTGTGGTAGCCTAGTGGGTAAGGTACTAGACTATGGACCAAAAGGTCCAGGGTTCAAATCCCACCTCTGCCAAGCTGCCACTGTTGGGTCCTTGAGCAAGGCCCTTAACCCACAATTGCTTGGATTGTAAGATTGTATCTGTGGCCAAAAAGTGCATTTCTATATCTAGCATTAAGTAGAGTCTTAAGATATTTAATAATATGTGTTATACTGGAATGAGCAGTGCTGCTAGAGTTTTTAAACACCTCAGGGTCATTGCTGGACTGAAAATAGTCCACCAACAAAAATGTCCGGCCACCAGCATCCTGTGAGTGCTGATGAGGGATTAAAAGACGATTAACACAAAGTGTGCAACAACAGATGAGCTGCTGTCTCTGACTTAACATCTACAAGGTGGAGCAGTCTGATAGGTGTGTCTAATAGAGCACAGTGAGTGAACTCCAGCAGCACAGATGTGTCTGATCCACTCATACCAGCACAACACACACTGCAGTGCTTGTGTCGCTTGTGTCGCAACTGCGGCTTTACCTCACTACATTTCCCAGCGTTCATCACTCCCGCACGTGACTCCCTACCTGACGCACTGCCGACTATGTCCCTAGCGAGAGAGTGGAGCAGAGTATCGTTACTACGTATCTCTTTCACTGGAAAATTCAAAAATTAAATATCAGGACATGGTTTTGGCCGAATGTGTATTTATGTGTAAATCAGATTCCCATTGTGAAGTCAAAATATCATAAAAAGGCAAGTTAGTATCGTATTTGTCATATGGCAGTCTAAAGTAGATTGGATGCTGTAAAGCCACAATATGCAAAGTAAATTTAGCTAGCTGGCAAAAAGTCTGTTGGCAACCACAGCTTCTGGAGATGGGACTTGTGGTCAGGAAATAAATACACTTTTCAAAAGTTACCTCCTACTTTGTATCTTGTATCCTTCAACCCAGGAAAACATGTAATGTGAATGTTCATAGTAAAACTGTGAATTCCTTGACAGTTTGACCATGAAGTTCACAGTTCTACTATGAATTTGTTATGGTAATTTGACCACTCCATGGATCTACTGTCAAATTTCATAGTACAACTTTAAACTTTGTGGACTATGAACTGTCCATGAATTATTTCACAGTTGTACTATGAATTTTGGTGGTAATTCAGCTACTTCATGGTTCTACTGTCAAATTTCACAGTGCAGTTTTTCCTGGGAAGCCTCAAGCATGCCTGGTCCTGACTCAACCTTCAAGACAGAAATAAGACAAGTGTCGCTGTGTTAGCACCTAGATGGTGGAATGAGCTTCTCCCAAACACAGCTGGGCTGTTTTTTGTGTTTGTGTGTATGAATTTCCTCTACTCATTTGTAACAAGCTGTAAATGGCATTCGTAGGTGTATGTGCCTGTCCTATTGCCCCCCACTACCTGTATATTAT
Source organism: Ancistrus triradiatus (assembly GCA_025084515.1). Classification (NCBI taxonomy): domain Eukaryota; kingdom Metazoa; phylum Chordata; class Actinopteri; order Siluriformes; family Loricariidae; genus Ancistrus; species Ancistrus triradiatus. The sequence continues at coordinate 308,760 of JAJAGP010000660.1, read as the reverse complement.
CTCTGACCTATGGCTATATAAACTGGTTCACATTTGTTTTTTGAGTCTCTGTTTCATCCGGCTGATCTTCCATGTTGTTTGTAATACTGTCTACTAATACGTAATACCAATGCATTTTTGGCTTCCCTCAAATAAAAGTTTCAGGTTCATCATACCGTCCATCCTCTTAAGGGTTACAGCTTTCCCCTAGACAGGGTTGTAACAGTACATTACTATATTGGCTGTAATTATTGTGAATTACTGTGTAGGTGGTAGCGTTCCACTCACATTTTCAGTGGTAACAAAGCATTTACATATTGTTTGCACACAGTTTTCAGGGGAAAAACCCTTTGTATTTACATTACAGTGAGTGGCCTGAAGAGACTATGTGACTATGGTAGTGTCTGGTCAACGTCCATTTCGGTCAACGTCCTGTTTCACAGAATTTAATGCGGACAATAAACAGTGCATAGCTGTACTTACTGGTGTTCTATTCATGCAGTAGTCATGCCTTTCACTCAGGTCTAGGCTTACACTGATGTTAAGGAATGTTGACTGGCCAATGGAGTGGAAAAAGAATGACCCCTAACTGGTGATAGTAACTTGCTGAAAGGTAGCTTTCTGAACTTCTAACCTTCTGTAACTTTAGCTATTAAGCTCATTCATTCTTTTCCATATACACACACTCGTTCACAGAGGGCCAGGGCCTATCCTGGCAGCACAGGGCACTAGACAGGAACCGACCCTGGATTGGGCGCCAGTTCATTGCAGGACACTTGCATTCAACCTGGAACACTTTAGAGATGCTAGTTGACCGAATGCATGTCTTTGGGATGTGGGATGAAGCCCATGCAGACACGGGAGAACATGCAAACTCCACATCGAACCTGAAATCTCTGGTGGCACCAGGCCAAATGTTTACTGATAATTTGAAGTCAGTGTTATTCATTTTTTCCAGAGTGTAATATCGGTTATAGTCATTTTCAAGGCATCCCACGCTGCACACACCTCCTCATGCCTCTTCATCCTGTTTGGGTCACGTTCCGGACACTAAAGTAAATACATAAAGCTAGCCCTTTTTCACGGTTAAGTAACCCCCTTTTTCTTGTTTATCTCACCCACCTTTTGACTAGTTTCCTCTTGACTGGAAAAACACAAGTACTGACATTTAAAACTCCAAATAAGCTCTGACATTTGAAAGTCCCATTTCTCTCAGTTGCTCTGTATGATCTCCACCTCCAGTCAAGCCATGCTCTACACACACATTCTGACCTGCTTTTCGCAGGCAATCAAGTTGAAGCCCGGAGCTTATCTGACAGATCTCAACTTCACTTTGGTGAATGCATGTTTGTGACTCAGAGATCTTGCTTGCGCTGAAATGCGTAATTGAGCTACGATATGATCGCAACTGTGTGAGAATGGCACTGCTTGTGGGCAAGTGGGCAGTGCTTGTTTTTGTGGAATGAGGCTGTGCATGCCTGGAGAGTCATGTCCAACCAGTGTTTAGACTCATTTATATGAGAACGTATTGGCCGTAGACAGAAGTGCTCGCTGGTCAGGGTCTCCCAGTCTTGTTCAGACATGGCCACTGCTGGGACTCAAACCTGGGTCACAGTGGTGATGGGCTAGGGAACTGCTGAAAGACTTGTTTACCAAAACTATATTTGGAATTTAATATTGAGAGACAGTATTGGTGTCAGTTTTCATATCACTAAAGAAGAGCAGTATAGACTGAACACTCATCCACAAGTTTCGGAGGACCCATGGTGAGCCATGAATACATTCCCCACATCATTACTTTACCTCCACCTGTCTGAACCGTGGACACCTGATCGGAAAAGTTTATCGATGTTGTTTGTGTCAAAAACAGAAATCTGGATACATCTGACCAGGTGATGTTATTCCACTGCTCAGCGATCAATTGTTGTGCTCTTGAGTCTTGGAGCAGCCTTTATGTTTCCCTTTGACAGCAATGGCACTCAAACTGGTCATCTGCTGTTATAGGTCATCTAAGGAATGACTAGCTTTGCATAAGGGCACGTTACTTGGAGCAGCAGTGTTCTATTCTACTGTATGATTTGCTGGGTTAGTATCTTCAGTTGTTTTTCAGAAGCATATAATGTACTTACACCGATCAGGAACATTATTAGGACCTTGTTTCTACATTCACTGTCCATTTTATCAGTTTCACTTACCATTATAGAAGCACTTTTTAGTTCTACAATTACAGACTGTAGTCCATCTGTTGCTCTACATACGCTGTTCGTCCTCTTTACTCTATTCTCTAATATCCAGGTAATATTTGGGTGGTGGATCATTCTTAGTACTGCAGTGGCACTGACATGATCTGTGGTATGTTAGTGTGTGTTGTGCTGGTATGAATGGACCAGACACAGCAGTGTTGCTGGAGTTTTTAAAACACCTCAGTGTCACTGCCGAACTGAAAATATTCCACCTACCAAAAATGTCCAGGCACCAGCATCCTGTAGTCTCTGGGTTTATATCTACACGATAGAGCAATATGGTAGATGTGTCCAATAGAGCACAGCGAGTGAACACCGAGTCGAAAAACTCCAGCAGCACTGCTGTGTCTGCTCCATTCATACCAGCACAACACACACTAACACACCACCAACACATCAGTGTCACTGCAGTGCTGAGAATGATCCACCACCCAAATAGTACCTGATCTATGCTGGTCCTGTGCTGTCCTGACCCATTACAGCTGAACAAAGCATGCAGAGAAACAAATGGACTACAGTCTGTAATTGTAGAACTACAAACAGTGTTCAATTCCCTGACAAATAATTATTTTGTCAACGACCCTTTTTTTCTAACGACATACAATCAGATCTGATTTAGTTTTGTGGGAAGGCAGGACAAGTTGGGTAGAGAACCAATCGGTAATGTGATCTGACCCCTGGGAAGACTACAAGTACCCTCTGTACTGTTTCTCATGAAACAAACTGGACAATGTTAACACCTGAGAGAAAGAGTAGAGTCGATACATGGGCACATTTCTCATTTAAGGTCAAGGAAAGCAACGCTCTTTGTAAACCCGTGTGGGCCGACTATCTCCAGTCAAAAGTACAGCAAACTAGAAACGACATCTGAAGGCATGTCATCCTGAAACTGTGGTCAAACTATCTGCAAATAAATGGCGCGAGCTCAGATTTTAGCGGTATTACGGTAGTACATTACAAAAGCGCTCCAAGTTCATTATGTTCAAGCCAATATTTCAGCAAATAAGGTAGGGATTAAAATATGTTTCCAGTTCGCGACGTGGATATATTTTCCTTTGTCCAAAAAGTGTTCATATTACCTTTAAGGATTATTCGGTTAACATAACTCCGTTTTATACTGTAATTATGAATACATGCATATAGAGCTGGCACATATACCTGATCTTATATGTTTAATAAAGCTCATAACATATCATTTATTCCAACTTGATTAAATTCTACAGTATCTCACGAGTGTCCACACCGAGGTTCAAGCATTATCAAGTTATTATCAATGCATGCATGTAGATGTTTCATTTTAAATAATTGAAAGGAAATAAAAAAATATATACGTATTGCAACCTTTACATGTCATATTTTGGTCAACTGAATCTACTGTAATAATTAGTCGACTAAAACTAAAAACAACTCAGATGACTAAATTATGACTAAAACGAAATCGAAATGTGCTTTCAAAATTAACACAAACTACAAAGCGCAGTGACCGCTAATACTTACCGCTAATACTTAAAGAATAAGCAGAATATAAACTGAAAAATATAGAATGCTAAAACAATAGTTTTTAAATGCTCACTTCGGCTACCCTAACACAGCTGAGCATGCCTCGTTCATGGATCACTCGATTTTCCTACTGGAATGTGGATTCATACTGAAATTGCTCCGCAGGAGACTTGCTCAGTGGACTTTATGCTGCCCCCCGGCGTCACGTGTTTAATGTCCACAGAGATGCTCAAATCGTGAAAAGACACGTGTCTCTAATAAAGTGGCCATTCAGTATAAGTGTTTGTGTGTGACGTATGAACGTGTGGGTAATGGTGTGCTTGTTTATCTCTTCACACGCCAGGCTCCTGATTGGAGTGTTATCGGTGTTGGCGAGAAGCTGCTCCTGTTCAGACATGATCCCTCCTCAGAGCAGCTCCTGTATCGACTCACAGAGCAACACTACCTGCAAAATGGAGACCTGGTGGAGGTGGTACTGGCTGGTTGGTAACGCACACACTCACATTTGCACTGTACACTCACTCACACTCACAGTGGGGATGCACTACGTACTCATGATCTAACATGAAACGACGCACTGTCCCGAAACCTGAAATTGAACCCTAAATTCTAGATTTTTTTTTACATTTGAAAATTAAAAAGTGTGTCTCAAAGATTTAGCTCCCTCCTTCTAAGCAACTGAAGGCCTCTATCACATTGGCTAATGTTAATGTTCATGAGTCCATCATCAGAAGAACACTGAACAACAATGGTGTGCATGGCAGGGTTGCAAGGAGAAAGCCACTGCTCTCCAAAAGAACATTGCTGGTCGTCTGCAGTTTGCTAAAGATCACGTGGACAAGCCAGAAGGCTACTGGGAGAATGTTTTGTGGACGGATGAGACCAAAATAGAAACTTTTTGGTTTTTTTAAAAGAAAAGCGTTATGGTTGGAGAAAGGAAAAAACACTGCATTCCAGCATAAGAACCTTATCCCATCTTGTGAAATATTGGTGGTGGTTTGGGCCTGTTTTTGCTGCATTCTGGGACCAGGAGGGGCTTGCCATCATTGATGGAACAATGAATTCTGAATTATATCAGAGAATTCTAAAGGAAAATGTCAGGACATCTGTCCATGAACTGAAATCTCAAGAGAAGGTGGGTCATGCAGCAAGACAACGACCCTAAGCACACAAGCCGTTTCTACCAAAGAATGGTTTTAAAGAAGAATAAAGTTCATGTTTTTGGAATGGCCAAGTCAAAGTCCTGACCTTAATCCAATGGAAATGTTGTGGAAGGACCTGAAGTGAGCAGCTAATGTGGAGGAAAACCCACCAACCATCCCAGAGCTGAAGCTGTTCTGTACAGAGGAATGGGCTAAACTTCCTCCAAGCCGATGTGCAGGACTGATCAACAGTTACAGGAAACGTTTAGTTGCAGTTATTGCTGCACAGGGGGGTCACAGCAGATACTGAAAGCAGAGGGTCACATACTTTTGCCACTCTTTCCTCAATAAATAAATGACCAAGAATAATATTTTTGTCTCATTTGTTTAACTGGGTTCTCTTTATCTACTTTTAGGACTTTTGATGATGTTTTAGGTCATACTTATGCAGAAATATAGAAAATTCTAAAGGGTTCACAAACTTTCAAGCACCACTGTAAACCATGTGCCATAGTGACTTTAGTTGCCTAGAAATGCAGATTAGTCTGGTGACTAGTCATTTTTATGATTGTTTGATTGATTTTTTTATAATAATTGTTTTATTTATTATGGTGTTTTCTGATATGGTTTTGTGATATCTTAATATGTGCTTAGATTGAATATAAATGAGTCTTTCCACCGAATGGCTACCCTTTGCTTGTTGAAACTCTTAAAAATGAAACTTCATTGTCTAGTTTTTCAACACTGAATCGAACATCACACACATTTAACTATTCATAATGAATATTGGTCAATCTCAGGCAACTTTATTTTATGTTTACAGTGTTTCTCCCAATATTGCTACTGTTTATATGACGGCTGAACTGTGTAAAATAAAAAGACATTTTTAGGACCCAATTGCTGTTAGCTCTAAATGGAAGGGATGAACCAAAAATTAAATAAATGAAAAAGGAAGTGTGTGTGTGGCAAGATGCACATGCACACCCAAAAACTGAAAATAAGCTGCACCTGTTTTAGGGCTGGCAGCTGGGAATCGAACCCTGATCGTCAGCGATCTAGTCAAATGTTTAACCGATGCAACACACAGGGTAAGGCAGGGAGAAAAAGGGATAAAAATAACCAACACAAGCGCGATCGCGATGATAGCAAGGATTCCGGCGCGTCCGCCAAGCCGATGCTGCCATCTAGCGTCGGCCGCGGATTTTTACGACAATTAGCAAATACTTAAAATACGTAAAACCACATGGCATCCACACAATTGTGTTCTTTTTAATAAACAAATAACATCTAAAATTAATTTCAGCAGCAGGATAGTAAGTTGACATTGACCTTCTCAGTCATAGTAACAATATCATCAAATATACACAGAACAAAATAAGAGAGAACTTGTGACTTGTGATATGTTCTCTAATTTTCAGAAGTGGGAATATGTTAGGGTAACATGACTGAGTGAAAACCTGGGGACATGACTAAAATGTGTATTTTAAAGTAAATCTTATTATAAAAAAATTTAAGGCATAGATGGGATATGAAGTGACACAACAATGCAAAAACAAAGCAAGATTTCTGAAGGATCTTAGTTACTTTTTCATTGTCAAGTGTAATGTTGGAGACCAGGGACAGTTAACAAATGCTGTTTTTCAGTGTTTTAGGTAGTTTTTATTCATGTTTTATATTATATACCTTAATTTTGCAATTGCATCACTGTGCAGGACACCTTGCTTAAAAATAAAACCTTTCTTACAGTCAATTATATTAACTCTATTTACGTGTAATGTCCTGAGGACAGGAATGGCACCCATTCGGTGGGATGGCTCATATATGAATGAAAATGTACAACAATGAGAAAAGCATACTGATACCACCTAGTCCATAGCGATGTTTAGGTAGGTGTTACACATCAAATTAACCTCCACATGAAGGCAGAGACTCAAGACATCCCAGCATCCCTGGTCCCATCACTTCCCCAAGTATGCAGGAACCATCAGACATGACTATCTTCAGTTGATTCAAAATTCTGTTCCAACACCCACATTCCTTTTCTATGGTGGACTGGAGGTTCCACGATCAGCCCTCTACTGAGCAGGGTGTGATGTGACACATTTGTCCCATAACCAGCAATGCAAATTTATATTTCTTGTCATTTGGCGGATGATCATTGGGCTTCCAACACCTTGTCCCTGGTTCATGGTTTGTCTTAATTTGGACCATTCTAAGGTTCTCACTACTACTGACCTGAACATCCCACAATCCCTGCCATTTCAAAGATGATCTGATCCAAAACAGCATAATGATTTGCTTGTTGATCACGTCCCTGAGGTTTTTACTCTTGAACATTTTTCCCTCATCCAACATTTCCGCTACGAGAACAGACTGTTCACTTACTGGCTAATATATCCCAGAGCTAGCGTGCAGTTAACAAGATAGCCAGCGTTACTGGTTATTCAGACTGTGAGTAATCATAATGATTTGACTCGTTGGTTTATAATGGTGTGCGAGAGTTTGGGCATTTATTATCGTCTTAATGAAGAAAGAGTGAACACAACCTCTGCTTGAAACAAACTTAAATATGACGCGTTTGTACAAATATTAGCAAATGCTAGTGCTAGTTATTTGTAAAATAATGGCATATATTTTGGTAAGGCTTAAAAAAATAATCAACTTGTTCCGGTGTAGGCAATCCAGATGTGAATAAATTCTCTGATCCTTCAAGTCTTCTCATGTGTACACCCAACAGCCATGGACTACTCTAACCAGCCGAGAACAAAGATAATGGACTCTTACAAACCAGAGGAACGCTTTGGAAAGATGTATCTAAATCCATGTATCTAAGATCTAAATCCAGTCTGGTTGCACTTTCTGCTGTCAGAAGTGTCATGGTGTGATCAGGAAAACACTTGGCTCAGGTTCTGTGGCCCAGTGTTACCATGGTGGTGATGGAAAACTTTAGAAGATCAGCAAAACATGTCATTTGTCCAGGACTTGGAGACTACATACTCTAAGTGCTATACTATAAACTGAATCGGATACACTGCTGATATTTCCTTGATGGTCAGTATCAGTTTAGAGAGTCCTGGAATTCACATCTGTCTATCTTTTCGCTCCCTTCCCAGCTTCTGCGTCATTAGCTGAGGTGAAGTTCCGTCCCCATTCCTTGGTGGTCCAGTCATACCGCACACCTACATTTTGTTGCCACTGTGGGGAGATGCTGTGGGGGCTTATGCGACAGGGACTAAAATGTGAAGGTAACGTTTTTTATATATATATATATATATATATATACACACACACACACACAGTGGTACCTCAGTTCTCGACGTTAATTTGTTCTATAAAACTTGTCAAGAGACAAAGACAACAAATACTGAGCAAATTTTTCCCTTAAGGACTAAAGTAAATTGAATTAATCGTTCCAGACCCCCAAAATCCACACTGTGTAAGGCATTATATGCATAAATGGAGTTGTATCCATGATGTATGAAGTGGATATGTTCCGACAAATCCATCATAAATTAAATGTACCGATGACTTTAATATAGTCGATACTGTATTATAGTGGAACCTATTAAACATTAACACTTACATTAATCTACAGTTGGCCAAAGTCATTAACACAAAGCTCATTTTATAATAAAGTGTTGAAAAATCTAATGTAATTTAGTGAGTAATGGATTGAAAGTTAAAAGTAAAAGCAAAACACTTACTCCTTTGGTGAACTCAGGGCTCAGAGGGGAACTGCTCAGCCTGAAAGCCAAGAGGTTTCAGGTCCTGTTTTCTTTTCACCCATGGAGACTTATTTGTACTAAGAACCTGATAAACACAGCGGAGCAAGGGCTTTTGTGAATCTGAATCAGTGAATCACTGTGTACTGACTAGTGAATCGTGAATCGAGTCTCGGCTGAAACGAGTCACGTGGCACAACTCATACAAGTGTAAGGAAGTGTGCCATGTACTGAGCAAACGACGAAAGCCGAAACAAATTTTTCCAGTCAAAATGCTTAGAGAACTGAATTCGACGAATTCCAAGATGGTCGAGAAATGAGGTACCGAGGTAAAGGCTAAGACATGCTAAAGCTCACAAAGGTTGGAATGAAGATCAAAGGAAAAGTGTGTTATGGAGTGAGTAATCCATGTTTGAAACTTTTGGGTCCAGTCATTGACAGTATGTTATATATGGTCTATGCTCTCTCTGTCTCTCTCTCTCTGTCTCTCTCTCTCTCTCTCTCTCTCTCTCTCTCTCTCTCTCTCTCTCTCTCTCTCTCTCTCTCTCTATATATATATATATATATATATATATATATATATATATATATATATATATATATATATATAGGTTGTGGTCTAGATTTCCATAAACGCTGTGCACTGATGTTACCTGATGACTGCTCGAGAGTGTACCGGCCCTGTGGTCCCAGTCTGTCTCTATTCCCCCCTTCCCGACCCCGTGCCACCTCTCTCAGCAGCCACACTGGAGGCAGTTTGGAGGAGGTACTACCACTAACCCGTCATAATGTAACTACATTTGTAAAAAAAAAAATACAGAAATTTTACTGTTGCTAATCTTTGATAATTATGATCTAGTTCTCTAGTAGCCTACCAAATATACTAATGTTACCTACAGAATAATATACAGCTAATTCATAATTTTAGTTTTTACTATTTCAGAGTGAAAGTGGTTGTTTCTAGAGGATTCCATTCTTAACATTGCATGGTTACACAAAGAATTCACCATGATTCATGGGGTAAAGTTGTGGAAAGGCAAAAGTTAGGAGAAAATGTACAGGAAGATTTCAGATACTTTAACTATTACTACTGCTGTGAAGCATGGTGGTGGCAGAATTATGTCGCGGAGGCAGTCATCAGTGGGGACTGTTGGTCAGGATTGAAAGGAAAATAGAAGCTGCCAAGTACTCCCAAACCCTAGAGGAAAACCTGCAATGCTCTGCTATACAGCATAAGATGGCCAAGTGGCTCAGCTTCCAGCATGACTACACAATGGCATATGGATAGGAAAGTGAATATCCTTAAGTGGCCAAGTCAGGGCCCTGACCTAAATTCAATATACATTCTTTGGATGGATACAAGGGTAGTCCTGGTGACTGTAATCTAAGCGAAATCTGGCTCTACAAAGTATTAAATCAGAGGGCCGATCACTTTTTCCAAAATGTGGAAGCGAAGGTACATAGGTTTTGACTAAAGGCTGTAAGAAAGTGACTCTTTGAAAGGGGTATGATGATTTTCTCTAGGCAAAGTATTTTGTGGGTTTTTTAGAACTAACTTTAATTAAAGATTAGTTTTTCTCTATCTCTACCAATGGTGCCACTAATTCTGTATCAAACTGAAGGAAATTTTTTGTATAAAAGAGTAGGGCCTCAAACGATGTTTGAAATTCATTGTTGTAGATGGTGCTTATTAAGAGAACATGTCATAAATCAATTTACAACCCCAATCAGAAAAAGTTGGGAGGATATGGAAAATTTAAAAAAGAAAACAAAAAATGCAGTGTCTCTTACATTTATTTTGAGTTTTGTTTCTTTCCAGGCAGTATGAACCTGAGATATTTCATGTTTTCAGATGTTTCCAAGCCCAGACAAGTCGTCAAGTCTTCTGGACATGGCTAACATAAGGCTTCTTTTTTAAACCGTAACGTTTTAAGTGGTATTTGTGAATGTAACTCTGTACTGTAGTGCTTTGGCAAAGTAAAAAAGACAAAGTAATCCCTTGCCCATGTGGTTCTATCAGCTATTGAGGAATGACAGTTCTTGATGCAGAGCTGTCTGAGGGATCAGAGAAATTCCTCCAGATTTTAAATCATTTAAAGATATGATGCACTGTAGTGGAAGAAATATGCAAACCACTACCGATCTTTATCTGAGGAACATTGTTTTTAATCATTTCAATAAACTGGAGATCCTCTGCCTATCTTTAAGTCAAGTCAGGTTCATTTCTATAGCTCTTTTTACAATGGAGCATCTTTAGCAACTTTACAATTTTAGATTATCTCCTAATATCTATGTCCAATCCAAAATAGAGCAAGCCTAGGGCGACAGTGGCATGGAAAAACTTCTTAAGCGTTATGAGGAAGAAACCTTGGAAGGACCAAGACTCAAAAAGGGATCCATCCTCCTTGGCCGGCATAGATGATACTGCTTTTGTACCAAATCAATACTACCTTCACCTGTTGACAAAACCTCTTTGAAATCACATCATGCTTTATTTTTATTACCTCATTACTAACCCTAAATTGCCCCGGTCCCAACGTTTTTCTGAAATGTGTTGCAGGCCTGAAATGCGTGAATGGATGTTTATTAACAAATGAAATTAACTTGACCAGACAAGACATAAAAGTCAAAGTAAATGTAAGAAACAGTGTGGTTTTTTTTGCATTTTCCATACCGTCCCAACTTTTTCTGATTTGAGGTTGATGCTTCAATGTTTGCAAAAACCAGGAAAGAAGAAATATTATTTCTCCTCTCCCTTGCAGATAAGTCAGTCTAAGCCATCTCGCTCTCGGCCCCCATCATGGGTAGAGAGGCCGGTGTGGCTGGGGGTGAGTGATGGAGGGCGGGGAAGCAGACCCCTTGTGCCACACACTTTCCACATCCACACCTACACCAAGCCCACGGTGTGCCAGCACTGCCACCAGCTGCTCAAGGGCCTGTTCCGCCAAGGCCTACAGTGTTCTGGTAAGAACTGTCCACTTGTCTTATACTTGCTCTTATACTTGCCGAGTCGTTTCACCTCACTTCTTATGATCAGTGAGGTAGAGTAGTGAAAGGATAGGGAAGTTCTCCTCTCATTCACAAATGACGTGCTCAGTAGAAAATATCAGGTCTCTATTGCTGACCCAGGATCTAATAATGAAAGCAATATTAAATCCTAATAAATAGGGACGTGGCGGCTTAGTGGGTCAGGTCCTGGACTATGGACCAGAAGGACCAGGGTTCAAATCCCAACATTTGCTTGGATTGTGAGATTGTATCAGTTGTAAATTGCTCTGGATAAGGCCACCTGCTATGGACCACTAACATCCAAACTGGTCAAATTATGAACTGGTGACAGGGTGTTGGGCTGAGACTTATAGTCTTGGCAACAGAGGGTATCCCATCTGATCCAAAGGCTGCTGTGACACAAACCCCAGACACTTCTAATGGTGGTTACAATAGAAATGGACACTCCTCTCATGTTACTCAAGACCACATCAGAGGGCAGTAATTAACTCCACCCTCCGGTTAACTGAGCATGCCATGCCATCAAAACTTTCCCACTGAGGACACTTGATTCTACAGTTAAATGTACAGGAAAAAATAATGCCAATATTTTTACAATATTTCAATTTTTTACTTATTTATTGTCTTTTATGCTGTAGTTTCATATTCGCTATTTTCTTATTCTTTTCATAATACAGTGGTATTAATTGGTTCCGCAAGGCTTGTTGAATTAATCCGTTTCAAACCCCCAGAAAATCCACACTGAATAAGTACATACTTTAATCAAGTGGAATATTTACAATGGACATATTTTCCGACAATTCCATGAAAAGTATCAAAAATTTATGAGTATAATACTGTCTATACTGTATCATAGCGAAGCCTATTACATATTAACACTTGCATACAACTCAGGGCGCTGGCATAGCTGCTAATGCTAACTAGCCTAGATTCAGTTCCTTTCAGTGGGCTGTAATCAATAACCTTTTTAGGACCCATGGGGACTTATGTGGACTAATAATACAGTACTGTAGATGTAAAAATAAAGAAAAACACAAGAAAAACAGTGGAGGACAGCGGTGGCCTAGTGGTTAAGATACTGGACTATTTACCAGAGGGTCCAGGGTTCAAATCCCACCTCTGCCGGCTGCCTTCAGCAAGGCCCTTAACCCACAGTTGCTTGGATTGTAATACTGGATCAATTGTAAGTTGCTCTGGATAAGGGCGTCTGCTACATGACATAAATGTAAATGAGACTCTGCACTAAGCAAGAGCTGATGTGAATCTGAGTCACTGAATCGTAAACCTTGAACCGTGAATCATGAATCCAATTTCGGCCGGAATGAGTCATGCGGCTCGACTTATAAAAGTTAGAGCAAGTGCGTCTAGTAACAAGCAAACAACGAGAGCCGAGACTAATTTTTCTAGTCAAACTGCGTCGAGAACCAAATTTGACGAGTTCCGAGGTGGTTCCACTGTATCCACCATTCGTTTCAGGTCATTTCTGCCAAGATCACAGACTTTACCTTTAATCGATATTTAACTACCTAATCAAAAATATGTGCTCAGTTCTGAGGCAGATAAGTTTGCCTGCTCAGTTTTTCTCAACATGAAGATGATAAAGTGTAAATAATCCTTAGGAGTTCATTGCTGTGCTTATAGGAGAACGGATTGCTGTACATGATTATTCTTGTTAATTCTCTTCACTCACCAGTTCTCTTTCTCTTGCTACTTTAAACAGACTGCAGGTTTAACTGTCATCGGCGCTGCGAGTCTCAGGTCCCACCTGACTGCAGAGGAGAGAGAGCCAATGGAGAAGGTCTGTCACATTAAACATGCAGTCGTTTATTTCAAAGTCAAAGTGACATAACTGTGGTTAAAGTGAAGTCTGTGATCTCTAGCACTTGTTGGCCTATGGATTATGTTACTGGCAGCCTCTGCAGCACCTCCCACGCACAGCTATCGCCATAATGTGTGCGACAGGTGACAAGCCACAGACGCTTTCCACCACTGACCTACGTCTGCATGACTCTCTCACTTGTCTCTCTCACAGTGTCCACTCAGGAGACAGACACCGAGGAGGACGTTGCTGTAGAAACAGTCAACGCCATTTATGTAGCGTGCCAATTTAAAGAGCGCCCTCATCTGAACGAGGAGTCTACTGCATCGCCAATCAGGTGAATGAACAACTAGAGTAAAATATTCTATTGTATGAGCGCAAGTCAATGAATAAATCACTTTTTATTAAATTAGAGTTCAGGTTCAAAGATCCTAGTGCTACTGTTAGGTAAGCCATGTTGGAATGTAACCCTGTATGCCTCATGTATGTACAGTCTAAGTCTCGCCTGCGTCTGAGGCGAGTTTGGCTACTTAATGAGGTTACAGAAAAATAGCCAAAGTGCGATTCATATCTGATGCTGACATAATGTGTTTTACTGAGCATGTACAGTTTCGTTCATTTACGCAAAATAGTCCGTGATTGTTTCTGAGAGACCTATATATCCAAAACAGAAAGAGAAATTAATATTAAAATGCATATTTAGAATCGCTGGTATAATCTGACAGAAATGATATAACTTTGTGGTGATGTAGCATCATATAGCGTTGTTGGATTCAAATAATACAGAAAATTATGATTTTAAGGTTATTCTGTCTGCTGCGCATGCACATAACGCTGCTACAACTGTCCCAAGACTTACAAATAACAAGCAGGTGGATGTGAATAAATCAACTGTGGGAGCAATTGTAAGAAAATGGAAGACACAAGACCATTGATTATCTCCCTCGATCTGGGGCCCCACGCAAGATCTCATCCTGTGGAGTCAAAATGATCATGAGAACGGTGAGCAAAAATCCCAGAACTACACGGAGGGACCTGATGAATGACCTGCAGAGAGCTGGGACCAAAGTAACAAAGGCTACCATCAGTAACACACTACTCAAATCCTGCAGTGCCAGGCGTGTCCCCCTGCTTAAGCCAGTACATGCATGGAGGAATGGGCCAAAATACCAGCTACAGTGTGTGCAAACCTGGTGAAGACTTATGTTACAAAGGTTACCGTATTTTTCGGGCTATAAAGCGCACCGGATTATAAGAAGCAATATCAATGATCGACTGCTAACGGATCTATTTTCATACATAAAGCGCACCGGGTTATAAGACGCATGAAATGAAACAAAACTCTTAAGTTCCGTCAGAACTCAGTTTGGTCTTTACCTGGCGCAGGGCGTCTTCTTGCTTCCTCCACTTCCGTATCATTGATCCGTTAATGTTGAATTCTCCCGCAGCTGCTCTATGACCATGTTGTACTGCGTGACTGATAGCGTTGAGTTTGAAATCCGCTTCGAAAATGAATGAATGAATGCACGTACCCTAATGCTGAAGCACATACCGTATTACTCCGCGATGCTGCGCACTACGGTGGCCGTAAGCTTCGTAACTTACCAAGGCCGTGCTAAAACATTTTGACAGATTTATGAGCGCCGTGTACCATCTACAATCGGTTCTAGGTCAGAAAGCATAACCAGAATTAATTCATACATTAGACGCACCGCATTTTAAGGCGCACTGTTGATTTTAGAGAAAGTTAAAGGATTTTAAGTGCGCCTTATGGTCCGAAAAATACGGTATGTTACAAAGTATTGAGTTGAACTTTTGTTATTGACCAAATACTTATTTTCCACCATAATTTACAATCAAAAGCTTTAAAAATCCTACAATGGGATTACCTGGATTTTTGATGAAAATTACAGATCTCTCTCATCTTTCTAAGTAGGAGAACTGTCTATCCATCCATCCATAAAATAAGATTGTTACAGGACAGAAGCTTCAGGTATTGACATCAACCAATAGGATGGGTGCCAGAAGAACCAGCAGATAGAACCAGAAGTTTAACCTTGAGGAACAGGGCCAAGACTTTAACCCAGAGGAACGGAACTGAGACGTTATCCTGGACAAACAGATGGAACCAGAACTTTAACCTTGAGGAACATGTGGAACCAGGCCTTTTACCCAGAGGACTGGAACTGAGACTTTGACCTGGAGAAACAGAATGAATCAGGACTTTATGCCAGAGGGCCACAATATAGGCACCAGATGAGGACTTACTGCTGTGCACCCTTGGTACCACGAGGATAGACCTTGCTACTTGGGCATCAACAATGGCTCATTGCCTTATGCAATGCAACTTGAAACACAACTCAAACTTCACCTTGCCAGATGCAGGATTCAAACTGGTGTGGCTTGTCTCTTCTGTGCTGTTCTGTGTTGAGTTTTGTCTGTGCGTGTTCTACTCACCACATCTCAGAATTCTGTTACAACAAAGCCTTTTGTCTTCCTTTTATTGTGATTCTTTCATCCATTCGTTTTCTTTTTTAGTTATTGAAATTGTACTGTGTCCCTCAGCCCGTGTTTCAGCAGCAACATTCCTCTGATGAGAGTGGTACAGTCAGTAAAGCACTGTAAGAGGAAATCCAGTGGGGTGCTGAAGAAAGGCTGGCTGCTGCACCATACCAATGTAGATACACTGGTTAGTTAACACACACCTGAACAGACTTTCTGAACACAAACTGTTCTGGCAAGTAAAGGCTTAATATGTGGATATGGGGTTATCACCAATGCCCAGTTTTGAATCCGTATAGTGCAAGAACTGGCAGTTAATAAATTGGGATCATAAGCAACTAAAAATGGGAAATAAATGACACATGGCAATAATGAAAATACATTTGTTTTGCAGAGGAAACGGCACTACTGGGTTCTAGATGGCAAAAGCATGACGCTGTATCAGAATGAGGCCAGCAGCAAGTACTACAAGGTACTTTATATTCATATTCAACACACATCCATCATTTCAAAGAGATTATCTGATGTACAGAAAACACTGTACGGGAAACAATGCATAATCTTTGCTAATTAGTGAATAATGGTGCACTACAGTATCTTTGCTAAGTAAGTTTGGACAGCGTGCAGATTCACAAATCAGAACAAGTATGAACCCAAGACAGTTTATTTTTTTCTGGTCAACATTTCATTTGCTAATAATCATCCATTCCTGCATTTCAGGCCTGCAGCACATTCCAAAAACAGTTGGGACAGGACAATGTAGGTTTAGTAATGAGGTAGAATCACTAAATAATGATGTGATTTCAAACAGGTGATGCCAACAGGTGATTATAATCATGATTTGGTATAAAATAAGTATCCATGAGTCTTTGAGGAGTAAAGATGGGCAGAGGATCTCCAGTTTATCAGCAAATGCCTGAGAAACTTATTGAAGTGTTTAAAAACAGTGTACCTCAAAGAAAGACTGGAAGGCATTTACATTCTTAACTTTTACTGATTTGGATTGTTTTGCATTGTCTTGTTGAGAAATGCATGGACGTCCCTGGAAAAAGATGTCGTCTTGAAGGCAGCTTATGTATCTCTAAAATCTCA
Organism: Ancistrus triradiatus; assembly: GCA_025084515.1. NCBI lineage: Eukaryota > Metazoa > Chordata > Actinopteri > Siluriformes > Loricariidae > Ancistrus > Ancistrus triradiatus. Next base: position 291,752 of record JAJAGP010000660.1, on the reverse strand, counting down.
GTGTACTTTTCTGCATTAATGCTGCCATCAGAGAAATGTAAATGACCTTTGCCAAGGGCGCTGACCCAACCCCATACCATAACAGAGCCTGGCTTTTGGACTTGTTGCTGATAATAGTCTTTGGTCTGGAGCACACAGAGTCCATTTCCTCTAATAAGGATCTGGAATACTGATTGGTCTGACCACAATACACGTTTCTACTGTGATGGTCCATCCCAGATGCCTCTGAGCCCAGAGAAGTTGATGCCGTTCTGGACATGGTAGACAAGGTTTCTATTTTGCACAGTAATGTTTTAAGTGGCATTTGTGAATAAAACTCCGTATTGTAGTGCTTGATAAAGGATTGATAAAGTAATCCTGCCTCTAATCACACCTCTTCAGTTCAGGCTTGTGCCCTTGGCCTTTACGCAGTAAAATTCCTCCAGATTCCTTGAATTGTTTGATGATATTATGCACTGTAGAGGGAGAAATATGTAAATCCCTTCCAATCTTTCTTTGAGGAACATTGTTTTTATATTTCTATAATTTTCTTACACATTTGTGTAAGGATACTGTTTTTGAATAAAATCATGAATATAATCACCTATGACATCACCTGCTTGAAATTACATCATTATTTAGTTGTTGTTGTTTGTTTTTTTTTTACCTCATTGCTAGCTCTCTTTTGTATGTGTTGTATGCAGGAATGGATGATTATTAGTACATGAAATGAAAGGCAAAGGAAACTTTTTCTGATTTGTATATGTAATGTGTATACTGTATCTTAAGGATTGATATCTTTTTTTCTTGTATCTGATGTGGCACTTGTTCCTAAGCTAAGCTAAACTCATTATTGTGCAGGAGCTGCCTTTGTCTGAAGTGCTGCATGTTCGAGGCTCGGCTCAGCTGACTGTTCCTGTAAGAACGGGTGACACTGGACACTCCTTTGAGATCGTGACCAGTACTCTCATCTACTGTGTGTTTGCGACCACGGAAGGTTCAGCCTGGGAAACTGCCATCAGGCTTGCTCTCATGCCCCTGCAGAGCGGAGGAAACATTACCGCAGAGTCTGAAGGTCACACAACATGCATACTCACTTTTCTATGCTTTTTTTAATGCAACTACCAGGGCTCTTCCTGTATTCCTTATCTTCCTTACATTTTCATAAATACATCATAATAAGCATCATCATAAATAATAATCATGAATAATACAAGTAACAATAGTAACAACAATAATACATGATTGTGATTCCTATTAATGTTGTTATGTATTTTAAAAAATGTTTTTTACATGTAGTCATTTAGCTGCATTTATCCAGGACTACAGTGGTGCTTGAAAGTTTGTGAACCGTTTAGAATTTTCTATATTCTATACATCATCAGATTTTTACAAAAGTCCTAAAAGTAGATAAAGAGAACCCAGTTAAACAAATGAGTCAAAAATATTGTTTTTGGTCATTTATTTATTGAGGAAAATGATCCAATATTGCATATTAGTGAGTGGCAAAAGTATGTGAACCTCTAGGATTAGCAGTTAATTTGAAGGTGAAATTAGAGTCAGGTGTTTTCAGTCAATGGGATGACAATCAGGTGTGAGTGGGCACCCTGTTTTATTTAAAGAACAGAGATCTATCAAAGTCTGCTCTTCACAACACACGTTTGTGGAACGAACAAAGGAGATTTCTGAGGACCTCAGAAAACCAGTTGTTGATGCTCATCAGGCTGGAAAAGGTTACAAAACCATCTCTAAAGAGTTTGGACTCCACCAATCCACAATCAGACAGATTATGTACAAATGGAGGAAATTCAAGACCATTGTGGAACAAAGATCACTCCAAGAGCAAGGCGTATAATATTTGGCGAGGTCACAAAGGACCAGGGTAACTTCTAAGCAACTGAAGGCCTCTCTCACATTGGCTAATGTTAATGTTCATGAGTCCACCATCAGAAGAACACTGAACAACAATGGTGTGCATGGCAGGGTTGCAAGGAGAAAGCCACTGCTCTCCAAAAAGAACATTGCTGCTCGTCTGCAGTTTGCTGAAGATCACGTGGACAAGCCAGAAGGCTATTGGAGGAATGTTTTGTGGACGGATGAGACCAAAATAGAACTTCCTGAAATCGATCTCACATTCTAAATACACGTTAGGTCAATTGGACTCTCTAAAGTGTCCCAGAGTGAGTGAGTGTACCTGTGCCCTGAGATGAAGGTACAGGTTTGACTCCTGCTATTAATACAATTTTAATTCATAAAAAATATTTATAAATAAATAATAATTATTATTGATGGTTTTGTTGTATGTTCTATAGTTTTATATTCTCTATTTTATTATATTCTCCATAGTCTACTTTTTGTTATATTTTGTTCATTATATTTTTATATTATTCTTTTCAGTTATATATTAAACTATATGTATTTAAACTATTATTATAATTTATTATTTAGGTCATTTCGTTTATTTCCCCATGGAGGTTGAGTCTCTTTTTGAGTCTTGGTCCGCCGTCTAGATAGTTGTAAAGCTGCTTTAGGACAGTGCTCTGTTGAATTCTTTATGATGAATCTGAATGTTTATTAGTTTGTTTGTTCATTTGTTTTGGCTGGCATGCTGCAGCATGTAGTGTTGTTGCAGCTTCAGGCACTGTATATTTTGACTGTCCCTGTTTCAAAACTCTTTATTTAACTGTGTCTTTTGAAGTATATCACAATTGGTTGTTTATTTATGGAGAAGATTTTGGATTGGAGACTTACATTACCTGTTAGCTACCTGTCAAGTTAGGTCAAATTTATTTCTATAGCACTTTTTATAATGGAGCATCATCTCAAAGCAGCTTTACAAATATCTAGATCCACAGCTCTAATTGAGCAAGCAAAGAAGAAACCTTGGGAGGACCAAGTCTCAAAACCTTGGAACCTAACCTCCTTTTTAGCCTCTGTGCTCCCTCATCTTGGGCTCATAGACTATATTTGAGGTAAAGTTCAACTTCTGAGGAGGACATTTTGCCTGAACTGTTCCTTTTAATAAATATGAGTCGACCTCACAAGCTTAGATGACGTAAATTCAATCATATTTGTGTTTGTTTGTCATTTTTTAGATAATGTAGCAGTTGGTGAAAAAATCCAGGTGAGTTTACTATAGAAATCAAGTATTAGTGGAGGAATAAGAGATTCCACCACCTGCTGCAGGAATTGTATCTTCAGCCCCCTTAATCTAACACATACATCTCTGTCTCTCAGGACATTAGCTCTCTCTATCAGATTTTCTCTGAAGACGTCTTGGGATCGGGGCAGTTTGGAGTGGTGTATGGAGGTACGAATGTTTCCTTCTTCGTTCCATAGTTGATTGCGTGAGAAACACCCCATGCCCTTGCTGCTTAGGTGTTTACAGAGTGCTGTGTTTGTGTGAAGGTACTCACCGACAGACGGGTCGCCCAGTGGCCGTTAAGGTGATCGATAAAACCCGCTTCCCTGCCACACTGCAGAGACAGAGCAAGAACGAGGTGACCATCCTGCAGGTATGCTCATGCCATTAAGACTAAACATGTCGTCCTTTTTTCTGGACACAGAGATTGTTCCTGCTTTATAATTTTTCCAATCCGCCCCCAGGCTGGAGAATAGTTTGCTATGCTCATTTTCTATTAAGGCGTCAAAAGTGTGCCAAGAAAATATTTTCCACACCAGTGATATGAAGCAGGATGGATCCATGCTTTCATGTTGTTTACTCCATATTCTGACTCTACCATCTGAATGCTTCAGCAGAAATCACTGAGACTTCATTGTCCTGTTGTCCAATTTTGGTCAGCCCATGAGAATTGTAGCCTCAGTTGCTTGTTCTTAGCTGACAGGAGTGGCACCCGGTGTGGTCTTCTCTTCTGATCTCTGGCATAAACAAGGCATTTTCTCCCAAAGAACTGCCGCTCACGGGATATTTTCTCCTTTTTGGAGCAACCCCTTAAACCTTAGAGATACTGTGTTTCTGAAATACTCAGACCTGCCCATCTAGCAGCAACAACCACTTAAATCACCTTTTGTTCCCATTCCGATGCTTGGTTTGAACTTCAGAACGTCTCGACCATGTCTAGATGCCTAAATGCACCGAGTAGCTGCCCTGTGATTGCCTGATTAGATCCTTGCGTTAACGTGCAGCTGAACAGATGTACGTGTGTGTTTTCAGAAACTCTCCCATCCAGGAGTTATTGTGTTTGAAGGGATGTTTGAGACACCCGAGCGCACTTTTGTGGTCATGGAGAAGCTCCACAGCGACATGCTGGAGATGATTCTATCCAACGAGAATGGCCGACTACCCGAACGCATCACGCGCTTCCTGGTGATGCAGGTAACTGCTGAAACTCAACCAATGTCTCCTTACTGGAATCCATGTAGAACCCCAAATCAGAAAAAGTTGGGACAGTATGGAAAATGCATATGAAAAAAACACGTTACATTTACTTTGACTTTTATTTCTTCGCAGATAGTATGAACCTGAGATATTTCATGGAACTTCATTTTATTTGTTAATAAACATCCATTCATGCATTTCAGGCCTGCAAAACATTCCAAAAAAGTTGGGACGGGGGCAATTTAGGCCTAGGAATGAATTTAAAAAGCTAAATAATGAAGTGGTTTCAAACAGGTGATGTCAACAGATGATTGTAATCATGATTTGGTACAAAAGCAGCACCCACAAAAGGCTGAGTCTTTGATGAGCAAAGTTGGCCAGAGGATCTCCAGTTTATCAACAAATGTGTGAGACAATTATTGAAATAAAATAACACCTGACACACTTAATTGCTTGGTACCCTCTGCTCCAAAACGTCTTTTAAATGCGGTGAAATGCAGAAATGGCAACATTACAAAATATGAAATATCTCAGGTTCATACAGTCTGCAATGACATAAAAGTCAAAGTAAATGTCCCAACTTTTTCTGATTTGGAGTTGTACTCTCCAACCACAAGACTGTGTTACTGTCAAGTTTAATGTAGTGTAATGCTTCAATCCTGAAGAGTTCCGAACACACCACAGTAATCTAGCTACCAAACTGAGTGAGTGCTTGTTTGCCAGTCGTTGATGCCCGTCTGGATGTCTGCGTAGATACTGGAGGCTCTGCGCTACCTGCACATGAAGAACATCGCTCACTGTGATCTGAAACCCGAGAACGTGCTGCTGGCCTCACCGGACCCTCTCCCTCAGGTCTGATTCTAATCACTCCTTACTGATTCACACTGCAGGCTGCTTCCTTAATCAGATCTTAGTGCAGATCTTTATTCTGCTCCATCTCCCAGCAGATACTGAGTACTTTAGGTCTGCACATGGGGTCACACACAATGAGTGCGTTTATATTCGCTTAATAATCCGATAACTGCAGAAAATCAGATTCCATCAGTAATCCAATCATTGAGTATATATGCACTTCAGTAATCAGATAACGAGAAACCTCCGGATTTACATGACTCAGGCAGTTAATCGGATTTCTACTTTGCAACCAGCCAAAAATCTAGAAATATGTGACATACAGTGGGGCAAAAAAGTATTTAGTCAGCCACTGATTGTGCAAGTTCTCCTACTTAGAAAGATGAGAGAGGTCTGTAATTGTCATCATAGGTACACTTCAACTATGAGAGACAAAATGAGAAAAAAATCCAGGAAATCACATTGTAGGATTTTTAAAGAATTTAATTGTAAATTTATGGTGGAAAATAAGTATTTGGTCAATAAACAAAAGTTCACTCAATACTTTGTAACAATAATAACTTTTGTTGGCAATGACAGAGGTCAAACGTTTTCCTGTAAGTCTTCACCAGGTTGGGCACACACTGTAGCTGGTATTTTGGCCCATTCCTCCATGCAGATTCTCCTCTAGAGCAGTGATGTTCTGGGGCTTGTCGCTGGGCAACACGGACTTTCAAACTCCCTCTACACATTTTCTATGGGCTTGAGGTCTGGAGACTGGCTAGGCCACTCCAGGACCTTGAAATGCTTTTTACCAATGCTTTTTAGCCACTCCTTTGTTGCCCGAGCGGTGTGTTTGGGATCATTGTCATGCTGGAAGACCCAGCCACGTTCCATCTTCAATGCTCTCACTGATGGAAGGAGGTTTTGGCTTAAAATCTCACGATACATGGCCCCGTTCATTCTTCCCTTAACACGGATCAGTCGTACTGTCCCCTCTGCAGAAAAACAGCCAACCGTAGGTATGATGTTCTTGGGATGCAACTCAAATTCTTCTTCCTCCAAACACGACGAGTTGAGTTTTTACCAAAAAGTTCTATTTTGGTTTCATCTGACCACATGATATTCTCCCAATCCTCTTCTGGATCATCCATATGCTTTCTGGCAAACTTCAGACGGGCCTGGACATGTACTGTCTTAAGCAGGGGGACACGCCTAGTACTGCAGGATCGGAGTCCCTCTCGGCGTAGTGTGTTACTGATGGTATCCTTTGTTACTTTGGTCCAAGCTCTCTGCAGGTCATTCATCAGGTCCCTCCGTGTAGTTCTGGGATTTTCGCTCACAGTTCTCATGATCATTTTGACCCCACGGGAGGAGATCTTGCGTGGAGCCCCAGATCGAGGGAGATTATCAATGGTCTTGTATGTCTTCCAAATTCTTACAATTGCTCCCACAGTTGATTTATTCACACCAACCTGCTTGCCTATTGTAGAGTCACTCTTCCCAGTCTGGTGCAGGTCTACAATTTTCCTCCTGGTGTCTTTTATACAGATAACAACGTCAAACAGTTGCCATTAATACAGGTAACGAGTGGAGGACAGAAGAGTAGTTACAGGTCTGTGAGAGCCAGAAATCTTACTTGTTTTTGGGTGACCAAATACTTATTTTCCACCATAATTTACAATTAAATTATTTAAAAATCCTACAATGTGATTTCCTGGATTTTTTTCTCATTTTGTCTCTCATAGTTGAAGTGTACCTATGATGAAAATTACAGACCTCTCTCATCTTTCTAATTTGGAGAACTTTCACAATCAGTGGCTGACTAAATACTTTTTTGCCCCACTGTATATTATTTGAATGTATTGAATCTTAGAGCTAAGATGTTCTCACACCTTCTGCATCCCAGGTGAAGCTGTGTGACTTTGGCTTTGCTCGAATCATCGGTGAGAAGTCTTTCCGTCGCTCGGTGGTGGGTACGCCGGCGTATCTGGCCCCCGAGGTGATCAGCAGCCATGGCTATAACCGGTCACTGGACATGTGGTCGGTGGGGGTGATCCTGTATGTGAGCCTCAGCGGAACTTTCCCTTTCAACGAGGATGAGGACATTCACCAGCAGATCACCAACGCTGCCTTCATGTACCCCCGTCACACGTGGGCACTCATCTCACTCGAAGGTGAGGGATACTTTTTCATGTTATCAATATCTTTTATGGAGCCCAAAGGCTGTTTGCACCAAGATGACTTAGGACCTAACAATTTGGGTGTGCATTAAGACCTGCTGATGGGTCAATGGCAAAAGAAAAAGTATGAGTGCATGATTGGAAATGGACATAGAAAAAGCACATCGTGCCACTGACCCTGGTGCAGGGACCTGAAGGAACTCTAGGCTTCCCAAGCAGTTTGGGTCACTTTTGGAGTGTTGGTGCTTCCAAGATTTTTTTCCTTGTGACATTTAGGGACTTTTTCTTATCCACTGTCGCCCTTGGCTTGCTCATTTAGGGCTGTGGGTCTAGATACATTGGTGTAAAAAAGTGTTTGCCCCCTTCCTGATTTCCTTTTTTTTTTTTCATGTTTGTCACACTTACGTGTTTCAGAACATCAAACCAATTAAAATATTAGTCAAAGACAACACAAGTAAAAACAAAATGCAGTTTCTAAATGAAGGTGTTTATTATTAAGGGAGAAAAAAAGCCAAACCTACATGGCCCTGTGTGAAAAGTGATTGCCCCCTAAACCTAACATCTGCAACCATCCGTTTGTTATAACTTGCAATGAGTCTTTTACAGCATTGTGGAGGAATTTTGACCACTTATCTTTGCAGAATTGTTGTAATTCAGCCACATTGGAGGGTTTTCGAGCATGAACGGCCTGGACATTCTCCTTCTGGATTTTTTGGTAGAAACCAGAATTCATAGTTCCATTTATCACAGCAAGTCTTCCAGGTCCTGAAGCAGCAAAACAGCCCCAGACCATCACACTAACATCACCATATCTTACTGTTGCTCTAATGCTCTTTTTCTGAAATGCTGTGCTACTTTTACACCAGATGTAATGGGACACACACCTTCCAAAGAGTTCAGCTTTTGTCTTGTCAGACCACAGAATGTTTTCCCAAAAGTCTTGGGGATCATCAAGATGTGTTCTGGAAAACTGAGACGAGTTTTAATGTTCATTTTGCTCAGCAGTGGTTTTCGTCTTGGAACTCTGCCATGCAGGCCATTTTTGCCCAGTCTCTTTCTTATGGTGGAGGCATGAACACTGACCTTAACTGAGGCAAGTGAGGCCTGCACTTCTTTGTATGTTGTTGTGGGGTCTTTTGTGAGCTCTTGGATGAGTCATGGGTCATTTTGGTCGGCTGGCCACTCCTGGGAAGGTTCACCACTGTTCCATGTCTTCGCCATTTGTGGATAATGGCTCTCACTGTGGTTCGCTGGAGAAATGGCTTTATAGCTCTTTCCAGACTGACAGATCTCAATTACTTTCTTTATCAATTGTTCCTGAATTTCTTTGGATCTCGGCATGATGTGTAGCTTTTAAGGATCTTTTGGTGTACTTCACTTTGTCAGGCAGGTCCTACTTAAGTGATGCCCTGAATGAGAACAGGTGTGGCAATAATCAGGCCTGGGTGTGGCTAGAGACAGTGAACTCAGGTGTGATAAACCATAGTTATGTTCTAACAAAGGGGGGGAATCACTTTTTCACACAGGGCCATGCAGGTTTGGATTTTTTTCTCCCTTAATAATAAACACCTTCATTTAAAGCATTTTATGTTTACTTGTGTTGTCTTTGATTAATATTTAAATTGGTTTGATGTTCCGAAACACTTAAGTGTTACAAACATGCAAATAAATAGGAAATCAGGAAGGGATAAAGACTTTTTCACACCACTGTAGTTGTACAGCTGCTTTGACACAATGAGCCACTGTAAAAAGCGCTATATAAATAAAAATTTGATTTGACTGCTTGTGTTGATACATTAATGCATAAACGCTAACTATTGAGCCTCTTTCTTTCCCTCTCTCTCTCAGCTGTAAGTCTGATTAACAACCTGCTGCAGGTGGTGGTGCGGCGGCGGTTCAGTGTGGGGAAAGCTATGGGACACTCCTGGCTCCAGGTACATTAGCACTTTGACAATGGAATGTGTCTTACCCCAAATCATTTCTGTAAATCCAGGACAGGTCCTCACACTTGCCTGAAACCACATGCTGAAGGATGAGTTCATGTAATGTTGAAAAATTGAGCCTTGATGAATTAATGTTTTATAACTGTAGTACAGTTTGGTGTCATTTAGCCCAAGAGGACAAGAGTGTGTTAAACTTATACCAGCCTCAGTTATCCACATGGCCCTTAAGCTATCACCAGTCAAATATGAAAGCTGGATGTTCTGTGGATGATAATATAGTGAGTGAAAGAGATAAAAAGTTAGAAAGAAGAGCAAAAGAAATTATAAATACACTAACTGGCCACTTTATTATGATTTGAGCTACCCTGTAGGGAAATAAATTTTCTGTGAATCAGTTTCAGTGTGAATCCACATCAACTTGAGCGATCGAGGACCAGTTTTTCAAAAACTCCCAACCTTGTGGATCTTCTCATGCGACAGTACCGAGAGTGAGCCAAGAATGGTGTGATCGAACACCGAAAGTGTCCGACCACACACCTGTTCCTTAGCACACATGGGCTTTAATAGCAGAAGACCAGTTTGAGTGCCATTACTATCTAAAGGAAACAGAAAGGCAAGACTCCATTGGGAAAAAGAGCACAAAAAATGGATCACTGAGCAGTGCAAAAACATTGCCTGGTCAGATAAATCCAGATTTTTGTTGCACTATGCTGATGAGAGGGTCAAAATTTGGCGCAAGAAAACCCTTCATGGCAGCTGTTTACCCTGTAGCAGAAGGGCACAAGGGTCGTATAGTCATGGATTGGTTCCAGGAACATGACAGTGTGTTTTCCTTGCTTCCTTGGCCTTCACAGTCCCCAGATTGTCCAATAAAAATAATCCTATTGAGCATGCTGGCTGTTTAGAGCTTGTTAGTACTTCAGTATGGGTCAATATTCCTGCAGAATGATTTCAACACCTAGTGGAATCTATGCCTGTCAGTTGTGCCTGTGCGTGGCACTCAACCTGGCTGGAAGGTTTTGCTTGGACTTTGCTACTGTGCCACACATGGTAAAAAAAAACAAAAAAACTCTGAAATTGTTAAAAGAAAAAGAAGAAATAAGTCAAAGCTAAAAAGAAAAGAAAAGAGAAAATAATTAGGAGGGAGAAAAATTTACAAAAAAGGTGAGCAATCAAGACAATTACAATAGGGGGAAAAAATAGGAGAAAAAATCAAATGAAAAAGGCAAGGTTAAGATCAAAGAATAAATAAAATTTGCAAGAAAAAACATAGAGGGGAGTAAAATAGAAAAAGAAAATCCATATTGTGCTGGTGTAACAGTTCATGTTAAGCCATGTTGGTGTGTGTTTTCTCTAGATGTGTGTTGAGAGTTTGTCTGGCAGTGTTTGAGTGTATTTTATTTAAAGAACAGGGATCTATCAAAGTCTGCTCTTCACAACACCCGTTTGTGGAAGTGTATCATGGCACGAACAAAGGAAATTTCTAAGGAACTCAGAAAAAGAGTTGTTGATGCTCATCAGGCTGGAAAAGGTTACAAGGGGGGTTTTTGCTTACAAAAACCATCTCTAAAGCTAAAGAGTTTGGACTCCACCAATCCACAGTCAGAACAGATTGTGTACAACTGGAAGCAAATTCAAGGACCATTGTTACCCTCCCCAGGACGGTGGTCGACCAAACAAAGATCATCCAAGAGCAAGCGTGTAATAGTTGGTTGAGGTCACAAAGGACCCCAGGGTAACTTCTAAGCAAACTGGAAGGCTCTATCACATGGCTAATGTTAATGTTAAGAGTCCACGTCCCCCATCAGAAGAACACTGAACAACAATGGTGTGCATGGCAGGGTTGCAAGGAGAAAGACAATGCTCTCCAAAAAGAAAATTGCTGCTGTTCTGCAGTTGCTAAAGGATCACGATGGACAAGCCAGAAGGCTATGGAAGAATGTTTTGTGGACGGATGAGACCAAAATGGAAACTGTTTGATTCTAAAAAGAAAAAGAGTTTTATGTTGGAGAAAGAAGAAAGGAAAACCACTGCATCCAGCATAAGATCTTTATCAATTGTGAAACATGGTGGTGGTAGTATAATGGTTTTAGCCTGTTTTGCGCATCTGGGTCAGGGACGGCTTGCCATCATTGACGGAACAATGAATGTGTGTTTCTCTAGGATGTGGTTGAAAGTTTGTTGCAGTGTGTTGGGTGCAGATCAAACAACTCGTGTTTGTCTCTGTGCAGAATCCAGCTGTGGGTGACCTGAGAAGTTTGAGAAGGCAGCTCGGCTATAGGTACCTCACTCACGAGTCTGCCGACGAGCACTGAGAGCCACGCCGTGCGGACAAAAACCTCACCTCCCTCATTATCTCCTCCCAGATCAGCCACATAATTATCCACTCACTCATCACTCTCCCCCCACTATCCAGCCATTAAATGGTGAAATCTGGTGATTGATGATGCGAGTGGTGTGTATGAAAGCATGTAACAGAATACATTGCCTTGATCTATTGTATGTGCATTTTATAACATAAAAAACTCATTTTAATTAAAAAAATACAGCCTGCATTTGAGATTATTTTTATTTATTTACCATTCATGTCTAAATACCTTTAGAATATATATTACATTGGTACCTTCGGTTTCGTTGTTAATTCGTTCCAGAAGGCTTGTACAAGAACCGAAAACGATGAGAATCCGAGCAATTTTCTTCTACCTCAAGAATAATCGAATTGAATTGAAATTCACTCAGACCCCCAGAAAATCCCATTGTATAAGGCATTATAGCATTCATGGAGTAGTTGATGTAAAGGTGCTCAATGGATTTATGATGGGGATACGGATTAACGTTCAACAAATCAATCATTAAGTTAAAATTATCATGAACCGATGAGTTGATAGAACCAATGAGGGTTTGGTTTTTGGTAGAGCGGGGTCTGTACTGTATATCATAGGGAACTATGCAAAAGGATAATATGATGACTAATGAAAGTAAGTTATGTTTTAAAACACTTACATTTAACTTAAGTTGGACAAAATCATCACACCAAAGCTTATTTTATAATAAATTGTTGAAAAAGTTTTATGTAATTGAGTGAGCAATGGATTGAAAGGGAAAGTAAACAGCAAAAAGTATCTCTATTGATGAACTCTGGGTGCTAGCAGAGCTGCTAAGCTAACTACAGCCTGGGTTTTTGGAGCCTGCATTCTTGTTTTTGCTTTTGTTTGGCTCTTATAACTACCTTTATTAGGACCATGGAGACTATTTGCACTAAAGAAACAAGTAGATGTGTACTGTAGAGGTAAAAAATAAAAGAAAAAAATGATAAAAAAAAATAGTGGTTGATTTCTCTGAGGGCTATTGTAAAACCGAATCACTGTGTACTGAATCCTGAATCGTGAAAGGGAGACAGCCACTTGCTCTCCAAAAAAGAACATGGATGTCATCTGCAGTTGCTAAAGATCACGTGGACAAGCCAGAAGGCTGTTGGAAGAATGTTTTGTGGAAGGATGAGACCAAAATAGAACTTTTCGGGGTGGGTTAAAAGAAAAGGGTTATGTGGAGAAAGGAAACAGTGCATTCCAGCTAAGAACCTTATCCCATCTGTGAAACATGGTTGGTGGTAGTATAATGGTTTGGGCCTGTGTTTTGCTGATCTGGGCAGGACGACTTTTGCCCATTTTCATGATGGAACAATGATTCTGAATGATATCAGAGAACTCTAAGGAAAATGTCAGGACATCTGTCTATGAGCGAATCTTCAAGTGAAGGGGGTCATTGCAGCAAGGACACGACCCTAAGCACACAAGGCGTTCTTACCAAAAGAATGGTTAAAGAGAAATGAAGGTTCATGTTTTGGAATGGCCAGCAAAGGTCCGACCTTAACCAATCGAAATGTTGGGAAGGACCTGAAGCGCGAGCAGTTAATGTGAGGAAACCCACCAACATCCCAGAGCTGAAGCTGTTCTGTACGGAGGAATGGGCTAAAATTCCTCCAAGCCGGTGTGCAGGACTGATCAACAGTTACAGGAAACGTTTACTTGCAGATATTGCTGCACGGGGGGTCACAGCAGATACTGAAAGCAAAGGTTCACATACTTTGGAACTCAGAAGGACACAGGTGATAAAGCAAATCCTGTACACCACTCCATCAGAGGACCCATCAGAAACATCTAGGCCTAACATAGAAACTAATAGAAAGGGATGCACACCTCACTACTGCATCTTGAACAAACGTCAGCATTGTTTCACAGAAAGAGTTTCCTAGTCTGAGCCTGAGATCACCATGTGTACTCATAACCTTGCTTGGAGTGGTGGAAAGCACACGGTCACTGGGCTATGGAGCATTGGAAGCACATTATCTGGAGTGGACACATGTCACGCTCTGGAGGCTGACTGGAAATGAATTCTCACGGCCATTTAAGTAAAATACTTTATGGAGGAAGCGAGACTGTTGTGTTTTTGGACTAAGGTGTTTTGGTATCTGGACCCCGCAGCTTCTGGACATTTCATGAGAGGAGATTTGATAAGGTGTATAAAAATAAAACATTGCTAAGTATTCTTTGATTAGAATAAAACATCTTTAATTTATAGATTAAATTAAATACTAATATTATTCATTTTAAAACAGCGGTTTCCCTTGCCATTCTTGCCCTAAGCTTGTTCTTTTGGAGCTGTATTCCTAGATGCTTGAAGAGCTGCTTTTTTGAGACAATGCACCATTGTAATACAGTTTAAACAAATACAATTGACTATTATCAGTTTGTATCATTTTCATTGTTCAATGCTCATGACAGCTCATAATTTCCATAAGTTAGAAAGTGAATGTCTGAATGACCACCATCAGGGTTAATTACAGCCATTGTTATGTGAAATGTTCTTCCCTGTCAATATTATAGTAGTGATAATATGTTTTACCACGAGAACGTTGACGGCCCTAGTCCGTTTATTTACCCAATAAAAACATAAAACTAAAGTACCTGGCTGAACGACTGGGGTAAAATTGTGTGAACTCAAGCGCGCCGTCTCAGTGGGACTCTTATTATGAAATGCAGATTTGTGTGACCCTGTTGCTTGTGCAAAGTGCAGAGATGGAGTCTAGTCGGTCTGCTAAAGTGAGCTTATTTAATGTTGTATTTATTAACCAAGTAATTAATGTGTACTGTAGCAATTAGATCTTTAAATGTCCATGTACGCATGAGGTTGTTATTCATAGAACTCGCATGGTCAAGAGACAGATAACTTATCTATTGCTAGTTTGAAAGTTGTGTAATCTAGCTGTGCTGTGTATTTAATTCACACAAAGTGCTTTATCAGAGCTGCATGTTTTGTTTTGCCTTTTATCCTCTTAAACCTGTCGTCATTTTATTTTGGGTAATGTTTGCAACTTGGTGTCATTTCTAGAAGCCTTTAACGACATGGCTTACCTTAAAGTGCATTACTGTATCAACATAAAACAATAATAGTAAATAATATACTAAATATAATATTTAAATAAATTCGTTACATCATTATACAATTCCGCATTTGCGTAAATATCCATGCATTAATAATACAATTTCTCTTATTTAATCTTATTGAAGGGCAATAAAGCGAAAATATCTTCAAATATCTCTTAAAGGAAAATAACTTTAAATGAGACAGAGAAACAGTTTTTTTCTGTGTACTGAAATTACTCAAACAAACAAACTGCTCATTTTTTTGCTCAGTGTAATGTAATTACTCAAACAAACTGCTCATCTTTTCTGTCTAATTTAATTACTCAAACAAACAAACTGCTCATTGTTTTCTGTGTAATGTAATTACTCTAACAAGCAAACTGCTCTTTTTTTGGCTTTTATTTTACATTTGAAGTGGGGAAAAACATGAGCAGTTTGAAGTGGGGCTGTGGTGGCCTAGCGGTTAAGGTACTGGACTCTAGACCAGAAGCTCCAGGGTTCAAATCCCACATCTGCCACTGTTGGGTCCTTGAGCAAGACCCTTAACCCTTAACAATTGCTTGAGTTGTAAGAGTGTATCAATTGTAAATCGCTCTGGGTAAGGGCGTCTGCTAAATGCTGTAAATGTAAGTGGGGCGCTTGTATGGTGCACAGTCCAGTGTGCTAGCTCAACACCAGTGACCCAATTCTTGGCGGTTCCTTCTGGCTGTGTTGGTTATCATTAAGGGCGGAATGTTGGCTCATCTGTCGGAGCTGCCGGAGCTATGGACAGGCATCCCATTCAGGATACGTGGTTGCGTACACCCTGTGGAATCTAGATATTTTTTTGGACATGTTTTTAAGACAACAGTGAGCAGTCTAATGGTACCATAAAAATACCACATGATCCACATGGTGCAGTGAAGTCTGTACTAGCGTAAATGCAGTTCTGTTTTTTAAATATAAATACATATATATATATATGTGTGTGTATTTGTTAATCGCAACTCCGGTGGCTGGGTGGTAAGAGCCAGCTCTGGTGGGGCAGTGGCAGGTCGCTAGTACACCACTAAGGAGAGCTCAACTCAGCCTAAGTTCAACCTTTGACAATAAACAGTAATGTTATCTTGGTAATTAAGGCATAAGGTCAGGCTGAATGAAAGTGTAATATATGGTATTTCTCCTCCCGGCAGCTGGAGTTTGCGGTGCAGATGACCTGTGAGAGCTGTGTGAATACTGTTAAAGGTGCACTGGAGGCACAGCCTGGTAATGATCCCTCAATTACAGCCTCATTAAAGCCTTAGTGTTTTAGGTGTGATTCATACTTCTTTATGTGCACTTCACTGATACCTAATTAGTTTGATTGGGTATGTAGAGTCATTTTTTGGTTGTAAAAGAGAACAAAGAGAAAGAAGCTGGACAGAACCACTGACAATACAACCATTAAAAACTGTGGTGGGACTGTGGTGGCCTAGCGGTTAAGGTACTGGACTTTGGACCAGGGTTCAAATCCTGCCTCTGCCATGCTACCACTGTTGGGTCCTTGAGCAAGACCCTTAACCCACAACTGCTTGGATTGTAAGATTGTATAAATTGTAAGTCGCTCTGGATAAGGGCGTCTGCTAATTGCTGTAAATGTAAACGTAAAAAGACCATTAAAAACAACAACAAAAAACAAAATGGTTTCACTCAAGAAGCCCCAAATGAAGCTAATAATAACATTTGGTGGTATTGTGGAGCAAACTTATGTCAGCTGTAATGGAGGCCTGTTCTCATAATAACTGCTGTAAATACGCTCGCCCCAACCAGAACCCAGTGGTGTGCTTGTGAACAGAATATGATGTTCTCTACTCCCTTGGCCTTACCCTGAACTAGAACCTCCAGCATTATTGGGCACCTGGCCTTTTCTCTCCATGATCGCCCAAATCCTGCGCCAAACCCTCTTGGTCTTACAGGGTGCAAGGTCCTTTTTGTCCTTTTCAGCCCCTGTCCTGCCCCAGACTCTCCTGGTCAAGCGGGCTCTGGGCAGTCTCGGCCCTTCCCAGGCCCTATCCAGGACTAAACCTGACTTACTCCAGACCCTAACTTGTGCTAGACCCTCCCAGTCTATCAGGTGTCAGGTGTTTTCTATATTTAATAGCCCTGGTCTAACCCTCACGGTCTACCTGGTGCCATCTGGCGTTTGGCACTTTCGTAGCATCACAGCCTCTCTCCTATACCAGTCCTGGGAAGTAGGTAGACCCCTTGCCCCCAAATCTAAATGATGCTCAGCTTAGGTGAGGCAAAGTGCTAGCTGGAGTGGTTTAGTGGTAGAGTGCTGGTTTGCAGTGCTGAACCACTCCAGTTTGTATCTGGGAGGTTTTAGTGCCTGAAAAGACCAGGGTTTGTGTGTTCATATGTTCTGCCTGGCCAGAGGCCCCTGAATAACAAGGCCTGCTCGGGGATTGGGACTTCATGCAGACCAGGCATGCGAATCTTTTTTTGGACCAAGGCTGAGTGCTGTCTGTTGGAAGGTTGTGATTCATAGCCGCTCAGCTCAGTGCTCTTCTAAACATGTGTGGGTTTTTCTGTTTTTGTTTGTTTGTTTACAGGAGTGCAGTCGGTACATGTAGACTTGGCTCGGGAGGAGGTTTTGGTCGAGACGTCTCTAACCACTCGAGAGATTCAGGATCTTATTGAGAGCACAGGCAGGAGAGCTGTACTGAAGGGAATGGGAGGATCAGGACCAGGTCTGTATATCCATTGTCTTTAAAATGAGCCATCATACTACAGTGCTTTCTTTTATAATTCAATTTTTGCACAATTTACTCCGAATATACAGTACTGTGCTAACATTTTAGGCCATCTATAGCAATGGTGTAATGACCATGTATAACATATTGTGTATGATGACTGGACTCCACAAAGATTTTCCAATGTCAAACTTGTTTTTCGTCACTTCGTAGTACCGGTAGTCTTTTCCACTGCTGTTCATTCCAGTCTTTGTGAGCTTTAGCATATATGAGCCTTTTCACCCTGTTCCCTTTCTGAAAAAGTGGTTTCTTGGCTGCTACCCTTCCAAAAAGACCGTTCCTGATCAAGCTTCTTCAGACTAGAAGGGTCAACTTGTCGTCCCGATGAAGCTGCCAGATGCTGCTATTGCTCAGGTGTAAGGGGAGGTCACACTGGTCAGACTAAACACTTGCCACTTTAGCCTAAAGAAGCTCTCTTCTTTCTGGTTATTTTCAGTTTTTTAATACTGCATACAAATTCCCTGTATGTTCCTGTTGTATTCTAATAAAGATACTGAGAAATAATTACCGTATTTTTCGGGTTATAAGACGCAATATCAACGATCGGCTGCTAACGGATCTATTTTCATACATAAAGCGCACCGGGTTATAAGATGCATTAAATGAAACAAAACTCTTAAGTTCCGTCGGAAGCTCAGTTTGCTCTTTACCTGGCGCAGGGCGTCTTCTTGCTTCCTCCACTTCCGTACCATTGATTCGTTAATGTTGAATTCTCCCGCAGCTGCTCTATGTCCATGTTGTACTGCGTAACTGATAGCGTTGAGTTTGAAATCCGCTTCGAAAATAAATGAATGAATGCACGCACCCTAATGCTGAAGCACATACCGTATTACTCCGTGATGCTGCGCACTACGGTTGCCGTAAGCTTCGTAACTTACCAAGGCCGTGCTAAAACATTTCGACAGATTTATGAGCGCCGTGTAACATCTACAATCGGTTCTAGGTCAGAAGGCTCAACCAGAATGAATTCATACATTAGACGCACCGCATTTTAAGGTGCACTGTCGATTCTTGAGAAAATTAAAGGATTTTAAGTGCGCCTTATGGTCCGAAAAATATGGTATATGGTCATAATACCATTGCTAAAATTTTATAGCTAATATAACTGATGGTGGCCTAAGACTTTTGCACAGTACTTTATACAGGTATGGACCGTTTATTCACCACATTCTGTTCTGTGAAGAAAAATAAAGTTAATGTTTTGGAATGGCCAAGTCAAAGTCCTGACCTTAATCCAATGGAAATGTTGTGGAAGGCCCTGAAGCGAGCAGCTAATATGAGGAAACCCACCAACATCCCAGAGCTGAAGCTGTTCTGTACGGAGGAATGGGCTAAAATTCCTCCAAGCCGGTGCGCAGGACTGATCAACAGTTACAGGAAACGTTCAGTTGCAGTTATTGCTGCACCGGGGGGTCACACCAGATACTGAAAGCAATGGTTCACATATTTTTGCCACTCACTAATATGTAATATTGGATCGTTTTTCTCAGTAAATAATTGACCAAGTATAATATTTTTGTCTTGTTTGTTTAACTGGGTTCTCTTTATCTGCTTTTAGGACTTGTGTGAAAATCTGATGATGTTTTAGGTCATATTTATGCAGAAATACAGAAAATTCTTTAGGGTTCACAAACTTTCAAGCACCACTGTATGTTTGTTCCAGACCTCGGTGCAGCTGTGGCCATGATGAGTGGAGCTGGGTCAGTGCAAGGTGTGGTCCGTTTCCTCCAGTTATCTGAGAATCGATGTTTGATTGATGGGACGATTGATGGTTTGGAGCCCGGGGCTCACGGTCTACATGTGCATGAACTCGGTGACCTCACACAGGACTGCTTGAGGTACAGTGAAAGCATACCTTTCAGAGTGATGAAAGCAGTTTGTTACAAATACTTCATGGTTTAACCCTCAGCAAAGCAGTAATACCACATTAAAAATATCTAAATAGTCAAGCCTATTAAAAATAAATTCAATATTTTATTTGAAATTGACTTGAATTGAGTTACACCCAGCACCCAGTTTATTTAGGTACACCTTGTTAGTACCAAAGGTGCTCTATCTAACCATGGTGAATGTGTAGGTCATTTGAGTGCAGTGACCTCAGTGCCATGTTCAAGCGACCACTTTGAGATGATTTGAGTTTTGTGACATGGCATGTAGAAACTTCTACACTGTGGTCATAAAGGGATGGACATGGTCAGCAACAATACTCAGGTATGCTGTGGCATTTAAATGATCCTCAGTTGGTATTAAGGGGCCCAAAGTGTGCCAAGAAAATATCCCCCACGCCATTATGCCACCATGCTTTCCTGTTGTTTATGACAAATTCTGACCCTACCCTCAGAATGTCGCATCAGAAATCAAGACTCATCAGACTAGGCAACATTTTTCCAGTCTTCTATGGTCCAGTTTTGGTGAGCCTGTATGAATGGTATCCTCTTCGTAGCTGAGTGGCACCTGATGTGGCCTTCTGCTGCTCTGATCACTGCAGAATGAATGAGTTTGGCCTTCTCACGTAAGTTAGTAGAGACAAACCAAACAGTAATGAAGGATGAGAGTAGCAGCTTTGCGATGGCAATTTCGAAGTGTATCATCAGCGCCTGAGCTAGATTTAATTTCCTCTGATTGAAAACTGCAGCACAAAATGTATCCTCTGTTCTGTCTGCTTCATGATGGTGTGTTTAATGCTTTTGTAGTCCCTTGAGCTCTTGGCTCACAGGAACTTGAATGATCCCGTATGAGTTACTGTAAAGTCATTTATGGACATACATGGTTTTATCAGACACATGCAGCATCAGCGTGAGCAGACTGAATGCTGGGCATGGTTGGCTGACAATGCAAACCTTGTAAGCACCGTGATGATGAGCAGGTGTCGGTTCTTGTTACCTCTCCACCGTGCAAGAACTGATCGTGGATTGCAGGACAATTGCCGATTAGTTTCTGTTTGAGAATTAATTTCTATTTGTGGTGAAAATCTGACGTACCGTGGGAATTGGGGCTTGGCAATGACGAGAAGTAAGGTTTTGCAAAGCAGCACACCAGCAGAGCTAAATAAATCAATGTATCAGAACAATGAATTCGGAACATCAAACCAATTTAAATATTAGCCAAAGACAACACAAGTAAACACAACATGCAGTTTTTAAATGAAGGTGTTTATTACTAAGGGAGAAAAAATTACAAACCTGCATGGCCCTGTGTGAAAAAATGATTACCCCCCTTGTTAAAACATAACTATGGTTTATCACACCTGAGTTCACTGTCTCTAGCCACACCCAGGCCTGATTATTGCCACACCTGTTCTCAACCAGGACATCACTTAAATAGGACCTGCCTGACAAAGTGAAGTACACCAAAAGATCTTTGAAAGCTGCACATCATGCCGAGATCCAAAGAAATTCAGGAACAATTGAGAAAGAAAGTAATTGAGATCTATCAGTCTGGAAAGGGTTATAAAGCCATTTCTAAAGCTTTGGGACTCCAGCGAACCACAGTGAGAGCCAGTATCCACAAATGGCAAAGACATGGAACAGTGGTGAACCTTCCCAGGAGTGGCCGGCCGACCAAAATTACCCCAAGAGCGCCGCGATGACTCATCCAAGAGGTCACAAAAGACCCCACAACAACATTCAAAGAACTGCAGGCCTCACTTGCATCAGCTAAGGTCAGTGTTCATGCCTCCACCATAAGAAAGAGACTGGGCAAAAATGGCCTGCATGGCAGAGTTCCAAGACAAAATATTTTTCCAGAACACATCTTGATGATCCCCCAAGACTTTTGGGAAAACATTCTGTGAACTGACGAGACAAAAGTTGAACCCTTTGGATGGTGTGTGTCCCATTACATCTGGTGTAAAAGTATCACAGCATTTCAGCAAAAGAACATTATAGCAACAGTAAAATATGGTGGTGGTAGTGTGATGGTCTGGGGCTGTTTTGCTGCTTCAGGACCTGGAAGACTTGCTGTGATAAATGGAACTATGAGTTCTGCTGTCTACCAAAAAATCCAGAAGGAGAATGTCCGGCCATCTGTTCGTGAGCTCAAGATGAATCGAACTTTGGTTCTGCAGCAGGACAATGACCCAAAACACACCAGCAAGTCCACCTCTGAATGGCTGAAGAAAAACAAAATGAAGACTTTGGAGTGGCCTAGTCAGTCCTGACCTGAATCCTATTGAGATGCTGTGGCATGACCATAAAAAGGCCTTTCATGCTCTCAAACCCTCCAGTGTGACTGAATTACAACAATTCTGCAAAGATGAGTGGCCAGAATTCCTCCACAACACTGTAAAAGACTCATTGCACGTTATCACAAACGCTTGGTTGCAGTTGTTGCTGCTAAGGGTGGCCCAACCAGTTATTAGGTTTAGGGGGCAATCACTTTTTTAAACAGGGCCATGTAGGTTTGGATTATTTTCTACCTTAATAATAAACACCTTCATTTAAAACTGCATTTTTTGTTTACTTGTGTTGTCTTTGACTAATATTTAAATTGGTTTGATGTTCCGAAACATTTAAGTGTGACATGCATGCAAAAAAATAGGAAATCAGGAAGAGGGCAAATACTTGTTCACACCACTGTAGCATTGCTAAGTACGATATACACTCATCGGCCACTTTATTTGGTACTACTGTACAACTACTTGTTAACACAGATATCGGATCAGCCAATCACATGACAGCAACTCAGTGCATTCTGAGCATCAGAATGGGATAGGAAGTTGATATAAGTGACTCTGAATGTGGCATGGTTCAGGGAGGTCAGAAGAGAATGGCCAGACTGGTTTGAGGTGATAAAAAGGAGATTTCCGTCATGGATGTGCAGCCAATGAATCTGTAGCACCTGTGTGATGCTGTCATGTCAATATGGACCAAAATCTCTGAGGAATGTGCAGGATCTACAGGCCTAGTGTGTCATAGAGGCAATGTGCCTACAGGCAATGTGTCATAGAGGCATGTCTTGCAGTCATCTCTCACCAAGAGGTACACTCCCCAAAAGTAGCCTTTGAGAGCCTTTTTATATGGCAGCGGGGGAAGCACTTTCATGCACTTTCACTTTGTGGCAAGACCCAGTGTCTTTTTTTTTTTTTTTTTTGTCAGTGTATCTGCGGTTCTAACATGCTATTTATGGCTGTTGTTCAATGAAGCTGTTTTCTCTGATTTGTGTTTATGTTGACATTATCAATGAGTATTCTGTTATTTATTCCATTTCATAAAATATATCTGAAGTTTTAAATTCCCTCTCTTCTCTCATCCACCCCCAGTTGTGGCGAACACTACAACCCATTTCGAAAACACCATGGAGGCCCTCAGGACTCGGACAGGGTACATTTAAGTTTATAGAATCTCATTGTAGCATCACTGTGAGCAACTAGCTGAAGGCCTGATTCAGGAAGTTTGTGTTGGAGCTTTGCACATTTACAGTGGTGCTGGAAAGTTTGTGAACCCTTTAGAATTTTCTGTATCTCTGCATAAATGTGACCTAAAACATCATCAGATTTTCACACAAGTCCTAAAAGTAGATAAAGAGAACCTAGGACTGTGGTAGCCTAGCGGTGAAGGTACTGGACTCTGGACCAGAAGGTCCAGGGTTCAAATCCCACCTCTGCCAAGCTGCCACTGTTGGGTCCTTGAGCAAGACCCTTAACCCACAATTGCTTGGATTGTAAGACTCTATCAATTGTAAGTCGCTCTGGATAAGGACATCTGCTAAATGCTGTAAATGTAATTATGAAGAGAATCCAGTTAAACAAATGAGACAAAAAATATTATACTTGGTCATTTATTTATTGAGGAAAATGATCCAATATTACATATTAGTGACTGGAAAAAGTATGTGAACCGCTAGGATTAGCAGTTAATGTGTAGGTGAAATTAGAGTCAGGTGTTTCCAATCAATGGGATGACAATCAGGTGTGAGTGGGCACCCTGTTTTATTTAAAGAACAGGGATCTATCAAAGTCTGCTCTTCACAACACATTTGTGGAAGTGTATCATGGCACAAAGAAAGGAGATTTCTGAGGACCTCAAAGAGTTGTTGATGCTCATCAGGCTGGAAAAGGTTACAAAACCATCTCTAAAGAGTTTGGACTCCAACAATCCACAGTCAGACAGATTGGGTACAAATGGAGAAAATTCAAGACCATTGTTACCCTCCCCAGGAGTGGTCGACCAACAAAGATCACTCCAAGAGCAAGGCATGTAATAGTTGACGAGGTCACAAAGGACCCCAGGATAACTTCTAAGCAACTGAAGGCCTCTCTCACATTGGCTAATGTTAATGTTCATGAGTCCACCATCAGAAGAACACTGAACAACAATGGTGTGCATGGCAGGGTTGCAAGGAGAAAGCCACTGCTCTCCAAAAAGAACATTGCTGCTCGTCTGCAGTTTGCTAAAGATCACGTGGACAAGCCAGAAGGCTACTGGAAGAATGTTTTGTGGACGGATGAGACCAAAATAGAACTTTTTGGTTTAAAAGAAAAGCGTTATGTTTGGAGAAAGGAAAACACTTCAATACAGCATAAGATCTTTATCCCATCTGTGAAACATGGTGGTGGTAGTATCATGGTTTGGGCCTGTTTTGTTGTATCTGGGTGAGGACGGCTTGCCATCATTGATGGAACAATGAATTCTGAATGATATCAGAGAATTCTATAGGAAAACTATTCACAAATTCTAAAGCAAAGGGTCACATTTTTGCCACTCACTAATATGTAATATTGGATCATTTTGCTCAATAAATAAATGACCAAGTATAATATTTTTGTCTCATTTGTTTAACTGGGTTTTCTTTATCTACTTTTAGGACTTGTGTGAAAATCTGATGATTTATTTTGATTATTTTTTATATTATATTTTTATATCTGATTATTTATATTGATTTTGTTTATCTATCTGGTGTATAATGAGGATAATGGGATTAGAAATTGACATGATTTTTATGGGTTGAATGTCGGTAGTTGTTCAAATGGACTGTTTTTGTGCTGCAGCATGTTGGTGATTTGGGAAACATCCTGGCTGATCCAGACGGCAGAGCAACGTTCAGACTGGAAGACTCTCAGCTGAAGGTAACTCAATGTACAGCAGGTGTTACCGTCCCTGCAATCCAGTTGTACCTCCTTCCTCCCTAATCCCCATCTCATTTTTGTATATTCAAAACTCCACCTACGTTCAATGATGTCCCACAGTGTGTTTCTGGAGTGCTGTGGTTCCCAAACTGTTTCTGCAGTGCCCCCTTCTGGAGCTAAGAATATTTTCAGCTTAAACCTGGGATGAGTTTTATTCTGTCCATCTCATAGCTATTCTTCTCCATGTGTCTCTTCCGGCAGGTGTGGGATGTGATTGGTCGATCACTGGTGGTTGACTCTGGAGAAGATGACCTGGGAAGAGGAAGTCACCCACTGTCCAAACTAACTGGAAACTCAGGGGAGAGGTAGGAGCACTTTCACAATCACAAAGAGGTTATGACAGCTTAACCTGAAGCCACTGAGTATTTGCAGCTTACCATTGCCTGTAGTTTTAGAGTATTAGAGTAACCAGCACTAATGACCGGGAGTCGACTGAGTATGAGGAAATGTGTGCTATTATTTACAGTTAGGTTAGACATATCTCAGACAACTGCCACCTTACTCAGCACCTTCAATATATAATCGAATGGATTAACCAATCGGAGGCGGATTTATAAGATTTCTCGTCCTGTATGTGGTCTCACAGCTAACACTGCAGTTCAGAGCGAAAAACCAATCCATGAGGAGGAAAGAACTGCCTGTAGAGTTCAGAGACAGGACTGTGTGGAGGCACAGCTCTGGAGAACGCTACAAAAACATTCTGCTGCACTGAAAGTTCCCAAAAGCACCTGACCTCCATAATTCTTAAATAGACAAAATTTGGAACAACTAGGACTCTTTCTAGACCTGGTCTCCCCACCAAACTAAGTAATCAGGGGAGAAGGTCCTTGGTAAGAGAAGTAACCAAGAACACCATGATCACTCTGGCTGAGCTCCAAAGATCCTGTGTGCAGATAGGAGAAACTCCAGAAGGTCAACCATCACTGCAGCTCTCCACCAATTTGGGCTTTATGGTAAAAGACACATGAAAGCCCGTCTGGAGTTTGCAAAAAAAAATGAAATTCTCAAACTGTGAGAAACAAGATTCTCTGGTCTGGTAAAACCAAGGTTGAACCTTTTGGCTTCATTTCTAACTGTCATGTCTGGAGGAAACCAGGCACTGCTCATCACCTGAACAATACCATCCCTACAGTGAAGCATGGTGGTGCAGCATCTTGCTGTGAGGGTGTTTTTCAGCAGCTGGGACAGGGAGACTGGTCAGCGTTGAGGGAAAGCTGAATGGAGTAAAGTACAGAGATATTCTTAATGGAAACCACTCGGGACCTCAGACTGGGCTGAAGGTTCACCTTCTAACAAGACAGTGACTCTAAGCACACTGCCAGAAGTGGCTTAGGTAGAACTCTGTGAACATCCTTAGGTGGCCCAGCCAGAGCCCTGAATTGAACCCAATCGAACATCTCTAGAGAGACCTGAAAATGGCTGTCCACCAACAGTCCCCATCCAACCTGACAGAGCTTGATTGTTGCTTGCTCATGTTTGACACTAAAGAAATATGTTTGTCTTTAGAGAACTACATCCATTTTTAGAGATTGTCTTTAGAGATCACATCCAATATGAGAGGACAATATAAGCTTCAGCAGAATGCATTTCTTACTTATTAATCATTCAGTAAACACAAACAACATAGGACCAATTACCAGAACGATACATTTTTAATGCAAAATGGTCAGCCTGTGCAAGCTGTCATCTCATGTTCCGGGTGTGTTGTCAAACTGCACAGTTAGATTGGATTCTTTGATTCTGCGATGGACTCTGATGTCACACAGCAATGACTCTGAGCAGTGTTGTATAAGGCAGTGTTTACAGTTCTGTTCCATATGGGTTGATAGTGCTGTGTATAGTACGTTAGTGGATCGCTTTTAGACACAAGTTGTGTCCGTTGGTCAAGTAATGACAATGTCATTAAAACATCATTTTAGCAGACGGCCTTATCCAGAGTGACTTACAATTGATACAGTCTAAGCAATTGTGGGTTAAGGGTCTTGCTCAAGGACCCAACAGTGGCAGCTTGGCAGAGGTGGGATTTGAACCCTGGAACCTCTGGTCCACAGTCCAGTACCTTAACCACTAGGCTACCACAGTCCCATCAGAACATCTGCTAAATGTTACTAATATATACCTGTGTGTATATACCTCTGTCTCTCTCTTTCTTTTTTTCTTAGGCTGGCATGTGGGATCATAGCTCGTTCTGCCGGCCTCTTCCAGAACACCAAACAAATCTGTGCGTGCGATGGAGTCACTCTATGGGAGGAGAGAGATCGGCCCATAGCAGGAAAAGGCCGCAGAGTCACAAACACACCAGCAGCCAGTTTATGAGCACCTGGCCTAATGGTACTCCGAGACTCTGTACCCTAATGTTAGAGTCATGATTGACAAAGAATGCACTTAAAGATGATGATGCACTGATGTGACCAAAGGATTTGTGGTCTGTATTCAAGATCATTCTTGTTTCCTCTGCCTCCATACGGCCTTGTTTAAGAGGCTCTGGTGGGATTTATTCTGTGACTGTGCTGCCACAATTAGTCAAATTCATGTAAAGCCTGATGCTGAGAGAAGAGCCGTTACTCAGTGAAAGTGTGGAGACTAATAATAACAGTGGGTTGATTTAATGCAGTTTAGTTATATACTGACTGTATAAAATAATTTAAAATCGTATTACATATGATATATCTTAAGTATAGGCAAATGTAGCTTATATTTCTCATTCAGATTAAAGTGGTACCTTGGTTCTCAACCACCTCGGAACTCTTGACTAGAAAATTTGTCTCGGTTTTCGTCTTTACTCGGCACGAAACTTGATGCACGAAACAGTGATTCAGTCTCACAATAGCTCATTCTCAGTGAAAACACTGTGTTTTTCTTTATTTTTACATGCACAGTACTATATTGTTAATGCAAATAAGTCTCCATGGGTCCTAAACTGGTTGACGAATACAGCCAACCGAAAGGAATTCAAGGACTGAGTCCTCTGGATAACTTTCAGGCTGAGCAGTTAGCGTCCTGAGCATCCTTTCCAATAGAGTAGGTGTTTTGCTTTAATCCTCAGACATGGCCAAGCATACTTATACGCTGCCCGACCCTGTCAGGACGTACCACTGGGATTCCTGTGTCACCATGGTGGTGGACGCCACCTGAAAGCATAAGTTTCCGTTTACGCCCTGTTTGTCCTGAGAAGAGTAACGTTGGGGATCACAGCCTGTTTCCAGTCCATGGATTCCAGTCCATCTCAGGGTCTCATAACTACACCACATGGCCATCAGGTTGCAAGCCAAGCTTGGAAATCAAATCCAGGTCATCAGGAGCTGCTGGTTCCAGCAGCTAACTCTTACCTCTGAGCCACAGGAGCCGCACAGTGAGATATAATTAAATCAATTTGCCTACATTTACATTAGCAGACTAAAATCATTGATGTTCTTCAGAAGGAAAGGGTGATGTGATGGCTTTGACATTTCAGGTGTTTATAACAGAAATTGACTTTATAACTTAGAAAAATAAGCTGAGTACAGACGCCAATGTTATGAAAGCCTGTTGTATAAAATGGAGAGATATTTTTTTTTGTATTTGGGAGATTTTTTTCATTTGTGAACTTTGGCAATGGATTACTGTTCAAATGTTCCTCTCAAAGTAAGAACCAATTACACAGTCTGAACATGTAATGGGAAGGAGGTACAAATAAGCACTTCATCTAATTTAGTCAGTGTTTACTTGTGTAACCAAACTCTATTACATTTAAAACTACATATAAAGCACTATTCAGACTGGATTACTTTCCAGTTATTGCATTTTTACTCTTGAGTTTCTAGTGGGTTGATTCTCGACAAACTTGGATGTTTGTGAATTGACTGAAAGAACTTGTCATTATTTGCCACTAGTTAAATATAACGTTCTATACCTGCACATGGCATTAGTACTGTCCCTTCAGTCAGCCAGAGCCATCAGTATTGTAAACAGTTACATATTAAAAAAACATACAGTATTTCTTACATTTATTTTGACTTTCATTTCATTGCAGACAGTATGAGCCTGAGATATTTCATGTTTTGTCTGGTCAGCTTCATTTAATTTGTTAATAAACACCCATTCCCGCATTTCAGGCCTGCAACACATTCCAAACAAGTTGGGACAGTAAAGCATTTACCACTTGTAATGGACTAGACACTTTGTAGACTAGCCATACAGCTCCAGTGATCCCTGGTTTGGTCCTGACCTCAGACTCCGGTGTAGAGTTTGCATGTCCTCCTTGTGTCCGTGCAGCTTTACTCCAGGTACTCTGGTTTCCTCCCACATACCAAAGATATTCGTCAGGTTAATTGGTCTCTATGAACTGCCCCAGTGTGACTGTGTTGGTTAGTATCATTATAACCTTGTCTTGTCAAAAATAGCCATTGATGCTGTTGTGACATTAAATAAATAAATACCCTACTCTCCTCCTTTGTGAGACGGTAGCTTCAGTGATCCCCGGTTCCATCCCAACTTTGGACTTGGTCTGGGTGGATGTCCTCCCTGTGTCAGCACGAGTTTACTCTGGGTACTCAATTACCTCCCACATTCCAAAGACATGCATTAGGTTACCTGGTTGTTTGAATTGGCCTAGTATTAATTTGTCTGGCTAGTATTTTGTAACCTTGCTCCTGTCGTGAATAGCCTTTGATGCTGATGCAAATAAAATGAACAAAAAACATAAACACTCCTCCTTTATGGCTGTCTGAGTGGTGTGAGTTCTCCCTATATCCAGTCCAGTTAAATACTGCAGTGACTTCTTAAATCTGCATTTGCAGATTCTCATTGTCTCTGCTTAGTATTATTATTATTATTATTATTATTACAGGATCTACGGCAAAACGCACTGGCCAAAAAGCAGTTTATTCAGCATGAGCTGACATCTGCCTGTAAAGTCTAAAAGGAAGATTGAGTTTAGTGAAACACAGCAAACATGGCAGTTCTTCCCAGAATTTTCTCAGGGGAGGAGAGAAAAACTCAGACAAGGCAAACCCAGATGGATATAAAATCACCAAGTAGTGATAGTCCAGTCTGGATAAGGCTTAAAAAATGTTTGTTGTTGTTTTGCTGTAGATCTAGCAAGCGGATGAAAGTCAATCAGAGGTGTTCCAAATCTGGAAATGGAGACTTAAAAAAAAAAAGTCACTATTTACCTGGACTGGAAAACTCACACCACTCAGAGAGCCATGAAAGAGAAAGTAATATAAAACTCAATGTAGTGTTTTCTGATTAAATGAGGGAATTAAATGGCATCTAGAGGTATAGAAACTTTACTTTAAATATGTATATTTCTGTAAATAATAACATGTTCTTTCACTCAGTTAGGTGTGATGCAAACATCTGGGTTTGGTCAAGAATACAAGCCACTGCACTGTGTGCAGAATTATTAGGCAAATGAGTATTTTGATCACATCATTTTTATACATGTTGTCCTACTCCAAGCTGTATAGGCTTGAAAGCCAACTACCAATGAAGTAAATCAGGTGATGTGCATCTCTGTAATGAGAAGTGGTGTGGTCCAATGACATCAACACACTATATAAGGTGTGCTTAATTATTAGGCAACTTCCTTTCCTTTGGCAAAATGGGTCAGAAGAGAGATTTGACAGACTCTTGCAGAGGGATGCAGCAGTCTTGAAATTGCCAAACTTTTGAAGCGTGATCACCGAACAATCAAGCGTTTCATTGCAAATCGCCAACAGGGTTGCAAGAAGCGTGTTGGAAAAAAAAAGGCGCAAAATAACTGAGTGATCAAAAAAGATACTCAGGGGCATAGCCAAGGTAAGGAAGGGTGAAAAACGACCACCTTTGAACAAGAAACATAAGATAAAACGTCAAGACTGGGCCAAGAAATATCTTAAGACTGATTTTTCTAAGGTTTTATGGACTGATGAAATGAGAGTGACTCTTGATGGGCCAGATGGATGGGCCCGAGGCTGGATCAGTAAAGGGCAGAGAGCTCGACTCATCATCAAACATGAACTTGTGGGACCTTTTCAGGTTGAGGATGGAGTGAAGCTCAACTCCCAGACCTACTGCCAGTTTCTGGAAGACGCCTTTAAGCAGTGGTACAGGAAGAAGTCGGTATCGTTCAAGAAAAACATGATTTTCATGCAGGACAATGCTCCATCACATGCATCCAAATACTCCACAGTGTGGCTGGCCAGTAAAGGTCTAACAGAAGAAAACATAATGACATGGCCCCCTTGTTCACCTGATCTGAACCCCATAGAGATCTACAGGGAGGGAAAACAGTACACCTCTCTGAACAGTCTCTGGGAGGCTGTGGTGGCTGCTGCACGCAATGTTGAGACTGATCGTAAACACTGATCGTAAACAGATCAAGCAACTAACAGAATCTATGGATGGAAGGCTTTTGAGTGTCATCGTAAAGAAAGGTGGCTATATTGGTCACTGATTTGTTTTTGATTGTCAGAAATGTTTATTTCTACATTTTGTGTTGTTATATTGGCTTACCTGGTGAAAATAAACAAGTGAGATGGGTGTATATTTGGTTTTTATTAAGTTGCTTAATAATTCTGCACAAACAGATACCCTCCTAAAATAGCCAAATCTAAAAAAACCCACTCCAACTTCCAAAAATATTAAGCTTTGGTATTTATGAGTCTTTTGGGTTGATTGAGAACATAGTTGTTGTTCAATAATAAAAAGAATCCTCTCAAATACAACTTTCCTAATAATTCTGCACACACTGTAGAAACTCACTTGTCCATTTTATAGCCATCCAGATGTGGGAGTTTTCTTACTGAGGAGACGAGTGAAAATGCAGTCGCAGACTCCCCCCAAAATACTAATCCAGTCCAAATAGGGCTATCGTGTTTGTTTGTTTGTTTGTTTGTTTTATTTGTTTATGTAATGTCGCATCAGCATCAATGGCTATTCACGACAATAGCAAAGTTACATTGATACTAGTCAGACACATTCACACTGGGAATATTTATAGCCACCAATGAACCAAATGCATTCATCTGCAATGTGGGAGCAAAGCGGAGTACCTGGAGTAAACCCACATGGACACGGGGAGGACATGCAAGCTCCACGTAGGCGGAGTCTGAGGTTTGGATCAAACCAGGGATCTTTGGAGCTGTGAGGAGACCCAAGGCCCAAGTTCAAGTTCTAGTTGTTGTGCTTCATTTGAACATACTTGCCATTCCTGTAGTAATTTACACATTCCAAACGATTTGTTATGGTTTGCGGTTTAAATTTTGATTGATCTCCATGTGGAGACTTAATTTAATAGAAGTGTTGTAAGTTCTGAACCCATGGAATAAAAGAAATCATACTTAATAAAAAGCATAGAATATATGAAAGTAACTGCTTAAACAAATGTTATAGGTTAATCTAAAATGCTTTGGGTATTTGTCTGATAACTTAGTAACTCTGATAAATGTTAATTATGAAATGACCTGCATACAATACAAATAGAATAAGGTACACATTGCTAGCCCAGCATCATAGTGACCCAGGCTTGAGTCCTGGTGGGAGTTGGTCATCACACAGATATAACTACATGTGCGATCCAGCCTTTGAAGGCCTGACGTCCCATCCAGGGTACATGCTTGCATGAATTCTGTGGTTCTGACTAGGATCAGCTGGATAAAACAGCAAAATAGGTTTACACATTGTGATCTGTTAGGAAATGTTGTAAACTGAAGTGTATTTGAACTGCAAGTAAAGTAATCCATTTAAAAATAAATGATTGTGTAAGAACATTAAAATTGCATGACATAATTTATTGAAATAACTGTCTAGGCGCTAGAGTGACACAACACTCTAATATGCCCGCCGCCACAGCTGGGTTGAGCATCACATGCAGGCATAATTGGCTATGTCTGAGGAAAGTGAGGCCAGTTAGGGGATCATTCCCCAAAGCTGTAGCAGCAACTTCTACCCAGCCCTGCGATGAACTGGCATCCAGTCCTTGTGTTCTTCAGAGATAGTGACCAGGAACAATGTGTGTTAAACATGACAAATGCCTTGTAATATACTGCCATGTAATATGACTAATGTGTTTATTTGTCTTCTGAGTGTGTGTTAGGGTGTCATCATGTCGCTTTAATGTAATAATTAGTTTGACACAAACTAGGTTCTAGAAGAAGGGAGCTTTGGTTTATACCAAGGACACCAAACCATTTTTTGTGTTTGATGGTACAAAGTGGTGCAGTTGCTTATGTGGCTGCTCACAACTCCTAGATGGATTGTAAGGGATTTGCATATTTCTCCCTCCATGGTGCATAATATCATTAAATTATTCAAGGAATCTAGAGGAAATTCAGTGCATAATGGGCAAGGGTGCAAGCCTGAGCTGAACACCCAAAATCTCTGATCTTTCAGATTGCACTGTATCAAGAACCGCCATTTATCAATAGCTGATAGAACCACATAGGCAAAGGGATTACTTTATCAAACCTTTGTCAAGCACTACAGTACGGAGTTACATTCACAAATGCCACTTTAATTTTTAAAAATAAGAACTATGTTAACCATGTGCGGAAGTAGTGTTGAGTTCTCTGGACCTGAAGGCATCTGAGATGGACCATCACACAGTGGAAATATGTATTGTGGTCAGACCAATCAGTATCTTTTTTTGGAAGAAACGGACACCGTGTGCTCTGGATAAAACTCCAAAAGGACCATCCAGACTGTTTACAGTAACATGTCCAAAAACCAGGCTCTGTCATGGTATGGGGTGGGGTCAGTGCCCTAGACAAACGTAATTCACACTTCTGTGATAGCAGAAATGTACATTAAGATGTTAGAGCAACATATGCTGCCTTTTCCAGGGACGTGCAAGAGGAAGAGGAAGGAAGAGGGTATGGGTACTGAACTGACCTGCAGTCCAGACCTGTCCCGAATATGTGTGGAGAATGAAAAATGTGACTATGACGACCCCATACTGTTGCACACCTTAAGAACCTTAAGGTAACCTTAAGTGGCTTGTTGTACTAGGGATATGATTCTCGCTTTGGGTGCAAGAGGTCCTGGGTTCAAATCTCAGATGAGCCCAGCTGTCTTGTGGGATTTGGAGGCATAGCAGTTAAGGTACTGGTACCCATAGCAGTAATGACCAGAAAGTCCAGGGTTCAAATCTCACCATGCTTAAGCAAGGCCTTTAACTCACACAAGCTTGGCTTGTAAGAATGTGTCAGTTGCTGCTGCTCTAGATAAGGGCATCTGCTAAATGACATAATGTAACATGTCCCAGTAAAAGTAAGATGTGTTTGCAGGAAGAATGGGACAAAATAACACCTGAACCATTTCATGGCTAACCATTTTTGCTAAACAAAGCGTCTTAAAAGTGTTGCGAGACGAATGGCAACTTTCCAAAAGTGGTACATGCTTTAAATTCGCAACTTTTTTGGAATTTGTCGCAGGAATGAAGTTGAGTTCTTGAGTTCTGTCTGTGATGAAGTAAATCAGTTGTATGATTTGTAATGAAATGAAATGAACGTTTGTGTACGTGTAATAAAATATGCTTTGTGTGTGTGTGTGTGTGTACACGTGCATCTTGTCTTTCTATACTTGTGAGGACCGAATGCCCTCAGAATTATAGGAAAATCTGGCCGTTTTGACTTGTCACTTCATCTTCTTTTTTTTAAATTGCAACGTTTATTTGACAAACTAAAACAAACAAAATATTTGCTTTAGGTTACTGAGGGTTAAGGGTAGGCTACAGTACATAACTACAGTAATTAGCTACAGTAATATGTCAATGGAAAGTCCCCACAAGGACAGCAAGGCGTGTGTGTGTGTGTGTGTGTGTGTGTGTGTGTGTGTGTGTGTGTGTGTGTGTGTGTGTGTGTGTGTGTGTGTGTGTGTGTGTGTGTGTGTGTGTGTGTGTGTGTGTAGCGGCGGGAAGTGGACCGACCATTTTGAAATCCTGCACCGCCGGGGTTAAGATGGAAGTATTTTTGTTTTCTCGCTGTACGTTTTGTTATCGTCAGATTGTGTTGTATGTTCACAATGTTTGGGCGTCTGTGTGTTACTGGCGATGTATTGTGAGCTGTTGTGTGATTAAATCAGTTTAGTGTTACTGCGGTAGGGAGGGAAGGGGTAGCTAGCTCTTTCAAATCTTCCTCACGCATTGTGATTGCGGGTGGAAGGTAAAAATCACAGTACATCGTGCGTTTGTGTTACATTTGTGTTGTTTGTATAGGAATGAGCCGGTGTGAGAGCGTAATAGGGACTGTATGCTGGATCCTCTTGTTGCTTTTCTCTCCTCCCTGTACGAGGCTCTTTGTTTATGTGTTTATTTCCAGCATTAAATCACCACTCGGTTGCATTTTACGTTTAAACCGCCGTTATTCATGTATTTGTTTGTTTATGACAAGCTCGGGTCTGTTTTCTAACTGCTTGTGGAACCGTTTTGTCTCACTGAGGAAGTCGAATCGTGTTTACTTGTGCGTCATGAGATTGCAGTATCTGTGCAAGATCTCCGTGTCAGCATGAAATCTGCCTGCATCAGCTGTGTTTATGATCATCCTTCATTTGTGGAGGAACCTAAACTGAACGCGCTGCTGTGTGGGTTTGGATTTTGCTTAATGCTTTCGTATTAAATCTCCATCTGAAGTGGAAGACTCAGATTTGGGTTCTGCAGTATCCCACCCACACGTTATAGGGTCCCCTAAGGGGAATCAGGATTGGCCATTTTAGATGAGAGTTCATTTCAATCATATTTTGTAGGGTTTTTTAGCAATATTGTTTTTATATTTATGATTGTTTTTTAACAAAAGGCTGTGATGATCCATGGGCACGACCTATTCACGTTGAACAGTGAGGCTCAGCTATGGGTGAAGACAGTATTTTGAATGATAATTAGTTCAGACCCCAACTAATCAGCCATTTCCAACAGTGGAATGGAAAAACGTCTGAGATGCAAGAACGCTCAAAATAAGGAACCACCTTTTTCGTGGTGAGGTTACGCAACAGGATTCAGTCTAGCAAAACAAAAAGGACTTACAGTTGTTATTGAACACACTACTGTTCAGAAAAACAAAGGACTGTGGGACACTGCTATCCAAACTGTCACTATAACTTAAAGGGTGTTTTTAATTATGTAGTCCATTTTACCCAGTTTGTGGATGTTTGGGTATCTAGGTTCTTCATCAGTTCCAAGTCATTTATTTGTGTAGCCTTTCTTGGAGCATTGTCTCAAAGCAACTTTACAATATTAGATTATCTTCTAATATCTAGGGCCAGTCCCAAATTGAGCAAGCCTAGGGCGACAGTGGCAAGGACACACTCCTAAATGTTATGTGGAAGAATCCTCAAAAAGGGACCTATCCTCCTTGGGTGGGGTAGATGATAAATGTTAGAATGAAATGAATTTATCTAGTCAAATGAATCTTATAGTAATAGTTAAAATATCTATTTTCTAAAATATCTAAAAAAAATCTGTTTATCATTTGACTGTCTATTGTACAGTGACTAACGGAGTACTCAGACTATGCCCCATTGCCTTGTATTGTACCCCCCTTACCTCATCAATAAGGTGGTAAAGTTGTGCTTGCACAGCACAATGGACTTTATGGTTGTACTTACTTTGTGGCCTTTTGGCATGGTTTCGGGCAGGCTGACACACAGCCCTCTCATACACCTTATTTTGTTATTTCTTATGACAAGCTTTGGCTCCTCGTGCTGCACGTATAAAAAGATTTTTATGGAGGCTGCTGACGTTGTTCTGTGCTCAGGCAAAGTTAGCCATCTCACTATATGTGTACTGTGCCCAAGTCCAACTTAACTGGAGCATGGAGTGATCGCACTAATGAAATGAACTGCACTTGGGATTGGTTCATATTTATTTCGGGTGTTACGGCATTGTTGCGCTGGGTAGGAGATGTGAGCGAAATTCTAATAAGGTCAACCACAACCATTATTCTTGCATGATCTAATCAGTAGCTTGTAGTTTGTTTAACTCCCTGTTATCCAGTGGTTGGAGAAGGTTTCTTCTGTCTCCTCGTCTTTCCCGATTTTTCTGCTCTGCTTAAATCCAAAGCCTCCTAAAAGTCCTCCTCGCTACTCCTAACAGTTTTTCACCTTCGGAGCTCTTATAGGTGTTAAGATGCTTTATGAATACATTTTTATCTTGACTAGGATCTACTCTTAACTTTGAGAGGGATATGCTAAGATTTTTTTTAGGAGCTACTCTTAGCACTAAGAATCTATGAATATGACCCCAGGTCAGTAGTCTAGAGCAGCGTACAACTGATACAGCCCTAGCAATTGGACATGTGTTAGGACATGTGGCCTGGAACCAGGCTTAAATACAGAACCAAGCCTTTCTTGGTGAGATTGGTCAACAGGATTAAGTCTTTCCAAACTCATGTTCCAAATTCCCACCATAACTTAGTGTTTAAATATGGTTTGCTCAGTCTGCAGACAGAAGGGCCAATGGGTAGTGGGGTTAGGCTGTAATGCAAAGATTAAGAAGTACAGACACCAGCACCACATAACTGCACCACACAGCTTTCCCATTGCACGTCAGATCCAGGATTTGAACCCAAGCCCTCATGAACTGCTGCTTCCATCAACTGGCACTTGGCTGCCTGGACAATTCAGCTAATTTAATAAAAAATAATGTTAAGGAAAGCGAGCAGTATTATGTGTCATTGTATGTAAACAAACTTTAGTTGAACTGTAACAGTTGTTAATCGTGTAGCCATTCTTGGAGTCTGTCTTACATTTACAGCATTTAGCAGACGCCCTTATCCAGAGCGACTTACAATTGATACAGTCTTACAATCCAAGCAATTGTGGGTTAAGGGCCTTGCTCAAGGACCCAACAGTGGCAGCTTGGCAGAGGTGGGATTTGAACCCTGGACCTTTTGGTCCATAGTCCAGTACCTTACCCGCTAGGCTACCTTCCACAGTCCACTGTCTCTTGAGTCATGGGGAAACGATTCACATAATGTACATTTTAACTGAGTTGAACGGAGTCTGTATTACATGGGCATATGCTGGAATCCAGAACAGTGTACAAGAAGCTACAGTACTTGGCAATGTTTACTACCTGGTAGACCACACATCACTACTGTCTCAGACAAACATATTTAGTATGTAATGCAAAATGAGGACTAATAGCCTAAACAACACAAATCTGTGTCATTTCTTCTCTAGTATAGCAGAACCCTGTTGTCCAAATTTCCACAATAATGTATGGGGTATTTTAACCCACTAACCCACTCTAAGAGATGACAGTTGTGGGACAAAACGGAAGCAGATGGCATTGGCACCTCCTACACACTGGTTATTATACACTCAGCAATCACTTTATTAGGTACATCTCCTTGTTTCTGCACTCATTGTCCATTTGATTGGTTTCACTTAGCATAGAGAAGCGCTTTATAATGACAGACTGTAGTCTATCTGTTTCTCTACATCCTTTGTAGTCCTCTTTACTTGTTCTCTAATGATCAGGACCCCCACAGATCAGGTACTGTTTGGGTGGTGGATCATTCTCACCACTGCAATGACTGAGATGTGGTGGTGGTCATTCTCTAATCCTTCATCAGTGCTCACAGGATGCTGGTGGCTGGACATTTTTGATTGGTGGACTACTTACAGTCCAGCAGTGACACTGAGGTGTTTTAAAACTCCAGCAGCACTGCTGTGTCTGATCCACTCATACCAGCACAGCACACAATAACACACCACCAGTGCTGAGAATGATATACCATCCAAATAGTACCTGATCTGTGATGATCCTGTGGTGGTCCTGACCATTAGAGAACAGAGTAAAGGGGACTAACAAAGCATGTGTTATATGGATTATATGGTAAGTGGAACTCATAAAATGCATAAAGTTTAGAAACAAAGACATGCACCTAATAAAGTGATCAGTGAG
The DNA here is from genome assembly GCA_025084515.1 of Ancistrus triradiatus. NCBI lineage: Eukaryota > Metazoa > Chordata > Actinopteri > Siluriformes > Loricariidae > Ancistrus > Ancistrus triradiatus. The sequence goes on along the minus strand of JAJAGP010000660.1, from coordinate 253,290 downwards.
TGTATGTTGTGAGACTAGTACAAGAAGTAAGAGCCCTTGCTCATTAGAGAGCACTGCAGGTAATAGGCAGGCAGGAAAATTGACATGGGGAAAATAAATCTAAAGACACACAGAAATAAGGACAAGGAGGAGAAAGATTGTTATGCTTTTTGTGTAGTCAGGTTGGCTACAGAAAATGGCAGCCTAATATCACTAAAACAAAGTGAGCAGGCTCCAATTTGGCATCCACATATTCCTATCCAGTGAAGTAGCTGCCATGTGCCTACAGAGACCCATCATTAAAAACCTTGCCCTCTCTTGCTTCCTCACTCTGATGATAATTTGCAGATGGTCTCCACTGCACGGTAACCTGGCTATTAAAGAAGCACCTGCTACTGTTGACTCTCTTTTGATTGTTTATCTCTGGATGAGCAGGTCACTTGAATCATTGCTCTTTTGCTCATGCGTGTCAGTTTAGGAGAGTAGGAGTATTCAGAGGAAAGTTTAATATACAGTGGGGCAAAAAAGTATTTAGTCAGCCACTGATTGTGCAAGTTCTCCTACTTAGAAAGATGAGAGAGGTCTCTACTCCCTCGATCTGGGGCCCCATGCAAGATCTCATCCCGTGGGGTCAAAATGATCATGAAAACGGTGAGCAAAAATCCCAGAACTACACGGAGGGACCTGATGAATGACCTGCAGAGAGCTGGGACCAAAGTAACAAAGGCTGCCATTAGTAACGGGCGGCACGGTGACTCGGTGGGTAGCATCGCCGGCTCACAGCAAGAAGGTCCTGGGTTCAATCTCAGGGTGGAGCGGCCTGGGTCCTGTCTTTGTGGAGTCTGCATGTCCTCACCGTGTCTGCGTGGGTTTACTCTGGGTACTCCGGTTTCCTCCCACAGTCCAAAGACATGCATGTTAGGTTAATTGACTACACTAAAATGGCAGTGACTTGAGTGTATGAGGGACTTGTCTTGAGATAACCTTGTGTATGGATGTAACCTTGTGTGTGTCGCTGAACATCGCTTTTTTTTCTGCACTTTATTTTCTGCAAGTATTACATGTTTTCTTTTTTTCCCAGAAAGCAGAAGGTGCAGTTATCTGGTATTAAATGTTAAGTGCAATAAAATCTGTTAAAATTAATTTTATGTATTAAAAAAACTCTGCAAACAGAGACGGTGCATTTATAGCTTAAATAAATATTCATTTATGTCATATTTATTAGTTTCATCAGTTTGCAAAAAAAATTTAAATAAAGAAAATTGTGATCTCGGCATTACATATCGAGCATCAACCATTAAAAAAAGCCATATCGGTCGACCAGTAGTTCAACAAATTTCTGAGCATACTGGAATAGTGGAAAAAAAAAAAAAGATTCATTATAACGAATGCTAATAATCCTGTTTAACTGGTTGAAGTGCAGCACACTGTGAATATTAATCCCTTTACAAAGTATAGGATGATATTTGAATAGAGGTTTTTAAGAATCTGTCACTATTGACTGCATTTTGTCTGCGATTACATGTAACATGATAAATATCTCGTATCTTGAAAAGGTCTTTAAATATTATGATCTAATATTTTTATCACATCGCCCACCCCTAGTTCTTATAACTGTGTCCCCTTTCTATAGTGACTGTTTTATCACCTACTTCAAGGTAGGGTCTTTTCTCACCATATAGGAAACGCACTGAGAAGGAACACTCGCCCTAGGCTCGCTCAATTTGGGATTGGACGTAGTTATTAGGAGATAATCTAAACTTGTAAAGTTGCTTTGAGACAATGCTCCATTGTAAAAAGCGCTATATAAATAAATCTGACTTGACTTGACATTTCAGAGTGCCTGGACCTGACTGGTCTAGACATAAATACCTTGTTGTGGATAACTGCCATTTTTAAATATACATGTACACTGGTAGTTGTATAAACAAGAGATCGTAATGCTAAAAATGGAAAAAAAACACAGACAAATGGGCTGACAGTGAAGTCCATGCTGTAGAGGAGGCGTTGGAGGAGGTACAGCATGATTTTGAGTCATCTACGCCAAAAAATGCCCTGAAACGAATGAGGTTCTCGTTGGAGGTTCGTGAAGGTAGCTTTGTGTGAAAGCAGCTATTGAGACCAGACTGATTTGCTGCCTGTCAAAGCATCCAGAAATCCAAGTCTTCCTTTGAGCCTTTTACAACTTTGCCGTCCTTCTTATAAGCCGATTTTAACGCTGACAATTTTTTAAAACTAACTGACAATCCGGTTTTATGTTACAGACAACCAGGTGTACCAGCCTATTCTTACTGAACAATAACAATCTGCTATGGGTGAATGCCACCAGTTTTTTTTCGCTTCAGAGCTTACAAAGAGGTTTAGAAACCAGTAAAACAAAGAACAAAGCTGGAGATTAAGATTCAACAAAGAAACTTCCTTGTACGTGGAAAGACAAAAGCTTTAGGTTGTGCGCTGGAAATTTATCAGTAAGTGTACGAGGAAATTATGATGCATTGTCAACATTTCCTGATTGGGGCTTTTAGAAATGAGTTCACAAGTCCACTCTTTCTCAGGCTGTGCTGATAAGATATATGTAATCATTGCTGTTTTCCTCAGTCTCCTGCTGATTGGCTTCGATCAGGAATTCGTTTCTGCAGTCTTTCTACAGACAGAAAGCTGACATTTTCTAATTAGATTCTAGCTACATTTGTGTGATCTGGTTATAGAGTAATGTGCAAATGTCTTAGGCCACCATTAGATTAGAGATGCCAATGGTATAATGACTACATATAATTATTTCTCTCTTGCTTTATTAGAATACACCCAGAAAATACAGGAAGTGTGTATGCAGTATTAAAAAACAGTCTCTAGGCTACAGTGGAAAGTATTTAGTGTAACCTGCTCTTACAGTGTACACTGCTCTTACCCTTTAGAATTTTCTATATTTATGCATAAATATGACCTAAAACATCATCAGATTTTCACACAAGTCCTAAAAGTAGATAAAGAGAACCCAGTTAAACAAATGAGACAAAAATATTATACTTGGTCATTTATTTATTGAGGAAAATGATCCAATATTACATATTAGTGAGTGGCAAAAGTATGTGACCCTCTGCTTTCAGTATCTGGTGTGACCCCCCTGTGCAGCAATAACTGCTACTAAACGTTTCTGTAACAGTCCTGCACACCGGCTTGGAGGAATTTTTAGCCCATTCCTCCATACAGAACAACTTCAGCTCTGGGATGTTGGTGGGTTTCCTCACATTAGCTGCTCGCTTCAGGTCCTTCCACAACATTTCGATTGGATTAAGGTCAGGACTTTGACTTGTCCATTCCAAAACATGAACTTTATTCTTCTTTAACCATTCTTTGGTAGAACGACTTGTGTGCTTAGGGTCGTTGTCCTGCTGCATGACCCACCTTCTCTTGAGATTCAGTTCATGGACAGATGTCCTGACATTTTCCTACAGAATTCTCTGATATCATTCAGAATTCATTGTTCCATCAATGATGGCAAGCCGTCCTGGCCCAGATGCAGCCAAACAGGCCCAAGCCATGATACTACCACCACCATGTTTCACAGATGGGATAAGGTTCTTATGCTGGAATGCAGTGTTTTCCTTTCTCCAAACATAACACTTTTCTTTTAAGCCAAAAAGTTCTATTTTGGTCTCATCCGTCCACAAAACATTCTTCCAATAGCCTGCCATGCACACTGTTGTTGTTCAGTGTTCTTCTGATGGTAGACTCATTAATATTAACATTTGCCAATGTGAGAGAGGCCTTCAGTTGCTTAGAAGTTTCCCTGGGGTCCTTTGTGACCTCGCCAACTATTACATGCTATTTCTATTATTCTTAGAAAGGAAACAGGGTAAAAGGACTAAGACATGTTAAAGCTTACAAAGATTGGAAATAAAAGTCAGTAGAAAAGAGTATTATGGAGTGACAAATTCACGTTTGAATTGTTGGCTCCGATCATCGACCGTATGTTATACACCATACACCATACCTATAACAAGTCTTAGTGGCCTAAGACTTTTGCACAGTACTGTACAACTTCATTCAAATTCGACTTGAGTGGGTATTTCCTGTCTTTTGTGCATTGTACTCCGAAAGAGCAAACAAAAGCCCCTGCAAAGGCAGGCCATGGCAAGTCAAGGTCTCTTTTTTGTTTTGTCACGTTTCTGTGTGAATAACTGTCGCAGAACTTTGTCCTGATATAAAAGCTCTTTCCCTGTAATCACTCTAACTGTTAGTTTTGCATGTCACCCACACGTATTGTTAGTGAAACTGTGACAGTGAACGAACTGGGTTTAGTCTGTAGTAATTTGCAATTCATTTGCAATTCATGTAAATCTGAGATGCCTGATATGAAAACAAAGCCTTTATTCCTATTAATGTTTACATCTAGCTGGCTTTGTTTGAATTTGTATTCATAGTAATTAGGATGTCATTGTTCAGCTGAACTAATGAAATTCATTTGATGAGTGATTATAATGACTAGTATTATGACGTAACTCCAACCACTTTGAGCTGGCAGATTGGTTTATGCAGAATATTCAGCTACAAGTATGTGCCATTTGAAGTTTGCATTTCATTCTGAGACAGGATGTTGACCATACACTATCACAGTCAGAGTCATTTTATGCTACTGTAAGGTAAATATAAAGGGCATTTTCACAGAAAATGTGTGCAAATGATGAGTAAATGCGTCAGAGATGGTGCTGAAAACACGAGTTGAACCCTATCATCTCACTTCCAAAGCCTAACCTGTTATACACATGCTAAACCTTTTTTTTCTTCATGGAAATTATACTTTTAACATTACTTTTAAAGAATAGAGTAATAAAAAACTTAAGCGAACAACCGGTGATCAGATGGGCATTAAACAGTGAATACCAGTATACTATTAATTTGGGTTGGGAGATCTGGCAAAAACATCGTACTGTTTTAAGTCAAGTCAGATTTATTTATATAGCACTTTTTTACAATGGGGCATGTCGCAGCTTTACAATTTTAGATTATCTTCTTATATCTAAGGCCAGTCCCAAACTGAGCAAGCCTAGGGCGACAGTGGCAAGGAAAAACTACTTAAATGTTATAAGGAAGAACCTTGGGAGGACCAAGACCCAAAACGGATCCATCCTTCTTGGGTGGCTTTTACATACTGGATCAAGGTCCATGATATTCAGCACAGTTCTTTTGTATGTTTGTTTTTAAGACTCATTTGTGAACACATCTACTAAACTAATTTCTCTGCTGATAAAATATAACCACATAATATATTGGATATACAGTACATTATGTACTAAGTACTAGACCACCATGAGATATACCATTGTTTTAGAACATGTATTATTATTTGTCAGTCTCTTCATTAGAATATGTGTATGCAGTATTAAAAAAATCAGAAAAAAAGATTCAATAGGCTACAGTGGCAAGTAGTTAGTGTGACCTTACACTTGAGCAATGGCAGCATCTGACCATTATACCATTGCTAAAACAACAAATCTAAAGGTGGCCTAAGACTTCTGCACAGTATTGTACATAACAGAGAGCACTTTGGCTAGTAAAATCTTTTTAAACTAACTTTATTGAAGTCTGCTTCCCAACAAATGTAAAGAATTTCAAAGACATTTTAGATTATGAATTAAATCGTCTCTCTGTATTTTGTGGAGTTAAAAAAATGGTTGCGACTTGGTAAATAGTAAAGAGGATAAACTATTCACTTAAACTAGTCACTTCAAACCCTAGATTTCTCAGTCTTTTTCTATGCTGTAGCACCCACTGTGCAAATCAGTTCCATATATTTAAGTAATGATGATTGTTTTTTAGTTGCCAGCTCCCATGTGTGTTTCCAAACCATTTGGGCCAGTACATGTCCTGTGGGCCAGTATGTGAATGAATGCTATAATGGCCTTGGGGTAAATGATGAACTGTGTTTGGTGTGATGGTTCTCACGGTCTCTGTGTTTAGGGAGATTGTGGAGGCCTTTTAATCTTTTACAGTCTAACATGATCACACTCCCCACCCTACTAATAATCACACACTTATCACAACTACAGGTGCTTAACATCCACGATAAGTTTTGCGAACGTTATGAAATCTGGATGTTGTCCGAACACCATATTGCTTAACATACTTAGCAATGCTATATGAGAGACTGTAGTGTACCTGTATTGACTAAGTAGCCAAGCTGCTGCAGTGTTCCCCATATAGTGATTTGTTTGTTATCAACATTGGCATCTGTTACCATTTGTCTTACTATTTAAGATGGGTAAAATCTTCTCTCACTGTAGAGCTGTGGACACTGTTGGATTCATGACATGAGCAGATATTTCAAAAGTTCTTCTTAACTTTGCTTGTTCCCAGCCCCCTGCAGTGCGTCAGCATATCGTCACACGTGCAAACCAATTCTCAAATAGAAATTAATCCACACACGTCGGCACACGTCATTCCTGAGAGGTATCACCATCTCGGTGCTTCTACCTCTGACACTGCATGTGTTTAATACAATTTTATGCACAAGAGGTTTTGCTGTTACTTGTGTCATTACAACTGCTTTACTACAACAGCTAATGCATCTGACAAGGAACTCAATTTTCATCGTTAATTCATTTCAGAAGGCTTGTCAAGTACCGAAAACGAAGAGTAAGGAGCAAATTTTTCCATAAGGAAGTGTAAATTGAGTGACTCCATTCCAGACCACACTGTATAAGGCATTATACGCATTAATGTTGTATTGTACAGGTGCTTCCTGATAAATAATGACAAGTCAACGTTTAAAGCACTTACATTAACTTACAGTTTGCCAAATCATTACGACAAAGCTTATTTTATAATAAAGTGTGGAAAAATCTCATGGAATTTAGTGGAGAAATGGATTGAAAGTCAAAAATAAAAAAACACTCTTGGTGAACTCTGGGCACTAGCATAGCTGCTATTGGTAACTGCAACCTGTGTTCTGGAACATTAAATTTCTGTTTCACTTTTGATTGGCAGGCAATAAAACCATTGTTAGGACCAATGGAGGATTATTTGCATTAAGTATACAGTACTGTAGATGTAAAAATTAAGAAAAACACAATGAAAATAGCAGAGATCTTCTTTCAACAACAGTTATTGTGAATCTGAATCACTGTGTACTGAATCGTGAATCAAGTTTGGGCTGAAACGAATTGCATTGCTCGATTTGTTAAGGCAAGTGCTCCAAGTACCGAGCAAATGACGAGAACCGAGACAAATCAGGTCAAAATGCGTCAGCAAACGAATTGGACGAGCTCCGAGATGGTCGAGGACCGAGGTACCACTGTATATGAGTTAAGTAGGTTAATGACCATTTGTCGCTGTCAAAAGAAACGTTATGCAGTGCATAGCTCTATTACCTAATGACATCATAACAATTATTTGAGTTGATCATATTTGTGATGATTGTGATTAATTGTTAGATCATCTGTTTTCCTGTAAATATTTACTGAGTAAGTAAAAAGTTCATATTCTAATCAGTAGGGCTTTAATCGCGATGCAAAAATGTCTCGATGTAATCATGGAGATATCACATGCTTACCTTCTCTTTATGGAGATCTAATCATACATCTTGTATGCCATATCTTCCTTCATATCTTCTCCAATGGAAACTGAAGGGATTTGGGATGTTTAAAGATATTTAGCGCTTTTCACACATATTTGATACAAAAAGGTAATTGACAAACTGGGCATGATAAGTTGTCATTTTCAATTTAAGACAGCACTTACTGTATTTTCCGGACCATAAAGCGCACCGGGTTATAAGGCGCGTTAAATGAAACAAAACTCTTAAGTTCCGTCGGAAGCTCAGTTTGGTCTTTACCTGGCGCAGGGCTTCTTCTTGCTTCCTCCTCTTCCGTATCATTGATTCGTTAATGTTGAATTCTCTCGCAGCTGCTCTATGACCATGCTGTACTGCGTGACCGATAGCGTTGTGTTTGAAATCCGCTTCGAAAATGAATGAATGAATGCACGTACCCTAATGCTGAAGCACATACCGTATTACCCCGTTACGCTGCGCACTACGGTTGCCTTAAGCTTCGTAACTTACCAAAGACCGTGCTAAAACATTTTGACAGATTTATGAGCGCCGTGTACCATCTACAATCGGTTCTAGGTCAGAAGGCTCAACCAGAATTAATTCATACATTAGACGCACCGCATTTAAAGGCGCACTGTCGATTTTTGAGAAAATTAAAGGATTTTAAGTGCGCCTTATGGTCCGAAAAATACGGTAGTTATTTTTATTTCCAGTTATTAAAATTATTTTAATTGCAGCAGACTGTTTTTGTTGTTTAATAACTTGTACAAGAAATATGCGTTGTTTTGCATTGTTTACACTTAAAAAATAAAGTAGGAATGTCTTTTATTAAATTTGAATTAAACAATCATGAGAAAATCTAATCATGAACTCAGTATCATGAATCGAACCGTGAGCAGAGTGTATCGATACACCCCTTGTAATCGGTTATCTCAGTAAAAATGCATAGTTTTGGAACAGGAAAGTCATGATTCCACACTGTTTGTTTCTTAAAATAAGGGTTATGATCGGGAATGCCCCAAAATTTTGCATATACTGGTGAACATATTAAAGTACTGGCCCTGCCAAGCTGCCACTGGTTGGCCCTTCAGCAAGGCCCTTAACTCACAGTCACTTAAATTGGTAATTCGTAAGATTGTATTAGTTGCTGTGGATAAGAGGCTCTGCTCAATGTCTTAAATGTAGCTCCCTGCCTTGGCTAGAGGAGCTACTAAAAGATCTCTAAACCGTAAAATGTATATAACAGTAGAAGTTTTACTTTTTACTTGGTTTCTGACTCAGTGGAGTCAGAACTCTTGTTTGTAGTAATTAAGTCCAAGTCATCACATTTCAGCAGCTATGAATGAAATATAATCTAGGAAGTCCAGTTAGGTTCTGAGTTCCAACAGTTTTCTTTAGCCAAGTTCCAGCAAAAATCGCTGACTGTACCTTTAACTGCCCCTGTCTCTGCAGCGTGATGGACAAGGGCCACACGGTGAAGCTATTTGTGGGGAATCTGGCCCTAGACACCACACAAGAAGAACTGTCGGCCATCTTTGAGTCCTATGGCCAGGTGGTGAGCTGCAGCGTCCTCAGACAGTTCGCCTTCGTTCACCTGCAGGGAGAGGGAGCTGCTGAGAGAGCTATACGTGAGCTCAATGGCCGAGAGTTTAAAGGTCGCAACCTGGTGGTGGAGGAGTCGAGGGGGCGGCCGCTCCATTCCACTAAAGTCTTTGTGGGTAACCTGAGTGGCATGTGCACCACAGAAGATCTGAAGGAGCTCTTCCAGACCTTTGGGAAAGTCTTGGAGTGTGACAAAGTTAAAGGTAAGATTCACCCATCAGATGTCCCACATCAGTTTGTTTATTTTGTGTAACAGTTGCTTGTATAAAGTTATTCTAGTCAATGCTTAGTATACAATATTATTGTTATAGTTCCTTTTTTATTATTTCATTCAGTAGAAAATATTACATTTAATTTTGCTGTTTGCTATATAAACAGAATCTGGAAAAGATTCATGGGATATATTCCAATGTAAGAAACCCTTCACAAATATCTATATCCACTGAGCCAAATTTGCAAGGCTACAGTGACAGTGGCAAGGAAACACTCCCTAAATTTGAGGGGGGAGAGAAAATAAAAAAACTCAAATATAATAACATATAGACTGTAATAACTGTGAGAGACTACACCATTATGGAGAATCAAGAATAGATCAAAACTATATAATATAATCCAATGGTATATATAATAAATAATATGAAGAATATAATAAAGTAGAGAATTCTTCTTTAACCATTCTTTGGTAGAACGACTTGTGTGCTTAGGGTCGTTGTCTTGCTGCATGACCCACCTTCTCTTGAGATTCAGTTCATGGACAGATGTCCTGACATTTTCCTTTAGAATTCTCTCATATCATTCAGAATTCATTGTTCCATCAATGATGGCAAGCCGTCCTGGCCCAGATGCAGCAAAACAGGCCCAAACCATGATACTACCACCACCATGTTTCACAGATGGGATAATGTTCTTATGCTGGAATGCAGTGTTTTCATTTTCTCCAAACATAACGCTTTTCTTTTAAACCAAAAAGTTCTATTTTGGTCTCATCCATCCACAAAACATTCTTCCAATAGCCTTCTGGTTTGTCCACGTGATCTTTAGCAAACTGCAGACGAGCAGCAATGTTCTTTTTGGAGAGCAGTGGCTTTTTCCTTGCTATGCACACCATTGTTGTTCAGTGTTCTTCTGATGGTGGAATGAACATTAACATTAGCCAATGTGAGAGAGGCCTTCAGTTGCTTAGAAGTTATCCTGGTTTCCTTTGTGACCTCACCAACTATTACACGCCTTGCTCTTGGAGTGATCTTTGTTGGTCGACCACTCCTGGGGAGGGTAACAATGGTCTTGAATTTCCTCCATTTGTACACAATCTGTCTGACTGTGGATTGGTGGAGTCCAAAGTCTTTAGAGATGGTTTTGTAACCTTTTCCAGCCTGATGAGTATCAACAACTCTTTCTCTGAGGTCCTCAGAAATCTCCTTTGTCCGTGCCATGATACACTTCCACAAACATGTTGTGAAGAGCAGACTTTGATAGATCCCTGTTCTTTAAATAAATCAGGGTGCCCACTCATAACTGATTGTCATCCCATTGATTGAAAACACCTGACTCTAATTCCACCTTCAAATTAACTGCTAATCCTAGAGGTTCACATACTTTTGCCACTCACTAATATGTAATATTTGATCGTTTTCCTTAATAAATAAATGACCAAGTATAATATTTTTGTCTCAGTTGTTTAACTGGGCTCTCTTTATCTACTTTTAGGGCTTGTGTGAAAATCTGATGTTTCAGGTCATATTTATATATATTTAGGTCATATTTCAATTAAAAAAAAAAAAAACAACAACCTCTAAAGGGTTCACAAACTTTCAAGCACCACTGTATTTAGGGTGCCCATGTTTGAAGTCGGAAATTGTTGTTTGAATTTGGGGGCAAAATAATTCAAACGGATCGTTCAGTGTACATGGACTGAACCTGAAGATGTTTCCTCTTACTCAGATTTATTTGCACAAGGAGGCTGGCTCCCTTTTTGAGTCTTTGTCCTCCCAAGGTTTCTTCCTTATGACATTTAGGGAGTTTTTCCTGTCCACTGTTGCGCCACAGAATTAGGGCCTAGAAATTTGTAAAGCTGCCTTGAGACAATGTTCCACTGTAAAAAGCGCTATATAAATAATTCAGATGTTGACTTTTCTACCAGTAACTTCCTTCTGGCGATGGCACTAAATAGGTAAAACAAACAAAACTGATAATCATACTCCGAGGTCTGCTGGCTCTTGTATGTTCCGGCATCTTGTGTGCAGTCATAAACCCTCTTACAGCCAGCGCTCTTGTTCCACAGGCTATGCCTTTGTGCACATGGAGAACAAGGAGGATGCTCTGCAGGCCATCGAAGCCTTGCATGGCACCTCATTTAAGGGCCGGCCGCTCTCCGTGGAACTTTCCAAAGTCCAGCCCAGCAAACAAACTCCAACTGGGAAGATCCCTTGTGTGAGCTGCGGTAAGCAGGGTCACTACGCTGGCGAGTGTCCCATCGGGAAGCCTGCTCTGGAACAGTATCAAAGTCAAGCGGCAGTGCTTGCTGCTGCCGCCGCTGCCGCGGCTGGACTCCCACTTCAGGTACAGCAGAGTGTTCACAATTCAGTCTACAACACCACGACCTTCGACCCAACCTATGCCGCCTTGACGGGCCTGACTGCTGCCGGCGCGAGAGCGGAAGGAGGAGCAGCGGTGGCACCTGCTGTATATGGAGCGCTAGCTAACCAAGTTTATGGAACTGTTGCTAACCAGCTTTATGGTGGCACAGTGGCTAATCAAGCCCTCAACACTGGTGCCACCGCTGCCACTGCGCAGGTCTACGGCTCAATGAACCCTGCCCTCTATGGACAGATGACGAGCGGGGCTGTTGCAGCTGCGGCAGCTGCCGCCGCTGCCTACGGCCCACAGGTTTATACCCCTGCTGTAGCAAACCAACTGTTCTTAGCTGCCGCACCAAGCATGGAGGTACCTGCAGCGGCAGCCGCCGCAGCAGCTGCTGCTGTTAATCCAGCCTACACCGTAGCTCCGGCCATTTACTCAGCCAGCCCGGCCTACAGTGCCCTGGGAGCAGCTGATCCAGCTGCCCTGTTTGAAGCAGCTAGGGCGCAGTATTTTGCACAGGGACAGCAGGTGCTAACAGAGCAGCAGTCAGCCTCCACAAAATCTGGGGAACGGGACAGGAGTCCGCTCAGAAGGTCAGCACCCTTGCTGCCCGATCCAGTTATGAAGCCATTCATATACCAGAGGGCAAAGCGTCGAGCACTGCTGCCTACCCCTGCAGGCCGGGAAGAGGCCGCCACCCAGGAAGAAGAAGCTGTTGCCAGGTCGGTTTAAGTAGAGAATTTTCCTTGTGTTTAGAAGGTTTTCACTGTTTGACATGCATCGTAAAACATTAGTAAAGCTACTACCCCTGCAAAATTGTGGAGTTGCCACCCTTCATGCAGCTTTTTTACTGCGTAGTATATAATCGAAGCACAAATATATATTATCACAATATTTATTCAATTTAAATTATTTTAATTATTCATTTAAAATTAAATTGTTACATTTTTTCAGATCGAGTTAAGTTAAAAAATTATGGAGTCACTCAGTGTTGAGGGCTAGGGTTAACTGAAAGGAAATGTGGCCCCAAGAGTTGTCAGTTGAAACAATGGAGAGGATCATAAAACTCCTTCAAGAAGGAAATCCAACACAGTGTGGCAAAAGATGTTGGTTGTTTCCAGTAAGTTGACTAAAATTTGGTTCAAGTTTAAGTGAAATGGGAAGGAAGGAAAACATACAGACAAGTAAACCAAGTAAGATGTCAAGGTTAGAAAACCAAATCATTTGCCCTAAAAAGCGTGACAAGTGATTGGGTGGAAAGTGAAAAATGGGTGGAAACCTGAGTCAATGTTTTGTGACAGAACTGAAAGAAACCTAGTAAATGAAATGGGATTTTAGTATAGACAAACAAAAGCCCAAAACTAAAACAGTACTACCACCTGAAAATAAGAAAACCAGGTTGCAGCAGGCTACAGAGACACAGTTATGGAGTGTGTACAACTTGGTGAATGCAGTAATCAGCGATTAATCACTTAGCTCCATTGGCCAAGGAGGTGTTGCTGGAATTATTGTCTGGTGCCGTTCTAAATAAACATACAAAGATGAATGCCCAAAGGAAACAATCATATTGCCCCTCTTATTTGTGAGACGGCAATTATTACCTCAGCAGTCAATGCACATTTCTACATCAAGTTTTGGACACTTTCTCATTCTTTTGAAAGAAAATAGGTTTGTTGGTGAAGTAATATTTCAGGATGATAACTTCACAAAGACCAAAGCTTGTTAGTGCTTCTTCAGGAATGGCATATCAGCTCATGGCGAGCAAACAGTATGGATCTCAGTCTGATTGGCAGAAAAAACCAAGGTTCCAAGGCTGATCTGTAGCCTATCTAAGGATTCATTAGATGCAGGCAGAAGTGCACTCTGGGTTTGATGTGAGTTCATTGCAGGACCCGTCAGACACAGTACTGTGCAAAATCTTAGATTAGATATATCATTGGTTTAGCAATATTACCCATCGACAACCAATACTTAACCATACACAGCGGTACCTCGGTTGTCGACCACCTCAGAACTCGTCGAATTCGGTTCTCGATGCATTTTGACTAGAAAAAATGGTCTCAGTTCTCGGCGCACTTGCTTAAACTGGCATGAGTCGAGTCGCGAATCCTCTTGGCTTTCAGTGCTGAGCAGACAGTATTAGCAGCTGGCGCCCTGAGTTCACCAATAGAGTAAGTGTTACTTATTTGCTTTTCACTTTCAATCCATTATTCAGTAAATTACATGAGATTTTTCATCAGTTTATTATAAAATATGCTTTGTGTTAATAATTTTTTCTTCAGCTGTAGGTTAATGTAAGTGTTAATAACGTGTATTAGCTGCGCTGTGATACAGCATAGACTGTATTATGATGGATTAGTCGGAATATATCCCCATCCTAAATCAGGGAGCAGCTGTATAGCCTTAATATCCTTAATATCCATTAATGCATATAATGCCTTATCCAGTGTGGATTTTCTGGGGATCTGGAACGGATTAATTCGATTTACATTATTCCTTATGGGAACAATTTGCTTGGTATTCGCCATTTTCGGTTCTCGACAAGCCTTCTGGAATTAATTAAAGACGAGAACCGGGGTACCACTGTGTAGAGATTTATCAGTCTCTTCATTAGAGTACAGCCAGAAAATACAGGAAATTTGTATGCAATATTAAAAAAATCAGTAATGACAGCTATAGGCTTCATGGCTAGTATTTAGTGTGACCTGTATTTAGTAGGACTGTGTAGCTGGACTTTGGACCACAAGGTCCAGGGTTCAAATCCCACCTCTGCCAAGCTGCCACTGTTGGGTCCTTGAGCAAGGCCCTTAACCCACAATTGCTTGGATTGTAAGATTGTATCAATTTACATTTACATTACATTTACAGCATTTAGCAGACGCCCTTATCCAGAGCGACTTACAATCTTACAATTCAAGCAATTACGGGTTAAGGGCCTTGCTCAAGGACCCAACAGTGGCAGCTTGGCCGAGGTGGGATTTGAACCCTGGACCTTTTGGTCCATAGTCCAGTACCTTAACCGCTAGGCCACCACAGTCCCATTTTGTAATTGTAAGTCACTCTGGATAAGGTCGCCTGCTAAATGCTGTAAATGTAAATGACCTCCCCCTACACTTAAGCAATAGCATCTCGGGGATGCCAAGTTGACCCTTGTACAGTCTAAAAATGCTTGATCTGGAACGATCTTTTAGGAAGGGTAGCAGCCACATTTTTCAACAAAGAAAAAATCAAATGGTGGCCTAATACTTTAGCACACTATATGCGGTCGGACGTACTTCGGTTGCGGCGCATACCTGCAAGGAGCTTGTGTTGTCTGTTGTGATGTCTTGTTAGGTACTGATTCACTGTGCACGTGCTGTGTGTCTTGTTTCTGTACATCCCTCTACAGGTACTACGCAGAGTACTACCAGCAGTACCAGCAGCTCGCCCAGTACTCGCAGTACCCTGCCATTCATTACCCGGCTGCGAGCCCCCTGGCCGCAGTGTCTGCCATCCCTGCACTGTCCGCCGTCCAGGCGACGCTCGACCCGCTCAGGCCAGTGCTGCCCGCCGCCCCCGTGCCTGCCGCTGCCGCCATCGCCGTGGCGCCTACCCGCGTGTATGAGCCACCGCCGATTCCGCCGTCGCGCAAGGACACCCTCCTGCGCCGCTCCGATCTCGCCCTGCACCCTACCGAAACGCCCTTCCGATAGTGTGCACTTCCTCCACTGTTCCCCCCTTTTTCCTTCGTGCCATGTCTCTCTGAGTGTTTCTGTGCGCTTGTGTTAACACGGAGTGGTTTGATTGCGCGGGGAGAAGGTGTGTGTGTGTTTCATGTATGTGTGTGTCTAGGCGCCTTGGCTTTTAAGGACTGGAATATCTGACCTTGGTCCTGATCACACACCCAGTGACGCTAAGCAGGGTTAAGATAGGGACAGTGCATGCTTGCGTTAATACGCATCGTTGAAAGTCTATCAAACCTTAAACCTGTAGCCAGCTTTAAGGTGTAGGCTAGATCATTAGCCTTGTGTTTTTGTAATGTTTTTATATACAGTTCATGTAACTGATGAATGATACTGTACTTGATTTTTAAGATTTGCTTGAAATAGTTAGAGGAATTATTAACCAGTTTACATATATATGTGTATATATATATGTATAGAAATATACAAACACAGTAATTAGATGTCTAACTTTTTTAATGAATGTACGTACGTTTACTCCAGA
Source organism: Ancistrus triradiatus (assembly GCA_025084515.1). Taxonomy (NCBI): domain Eukaryota; kingdom Metazoa; phylum Chordata; class Actinopteri; order Siluriformes; family Loricariidae; genus Ancistrus; species Ancistrus triradiatus. Next base: position 237,371 of record JAJAGP010000660.1, on the reverse strand, counting down.
GGTATGTGACGTGTAGGACCAGGGTTGGACACTGTTTTACCCGTGTGTGTGTGTGTGTGGGTGGGTGTGTATGTGTTTGTCCTCTGTGTCTCTGGGACGACATGCGCGTGCTGATGTCAGTTCTGCTGGTTTCAATTACGGACACACATGGATAAACACACGCACGCATTTTGTCGAAACTGCCTTGATCTTCTAGCACAGTACATACACACACGCCCCCACCAGAAAATGCCATGACGATCTGTGTCACTCCCCCCCATCCCGAGTCACCCATCCTGAAAGCTGAAAGACACTGTGAATTCTCTCTGCTTTGATTTTTCATGCAGCTACAGCTATCAGCATCATGAGACAGGGAACGACCAATTGGTGCGAGCTTTGCTGATAGATACTCGCCTTTATTTGGGCCTTTTCATCGGCCCTTCATTCGCCAAACTCAACTGCCGGTTTTACGTCGAATTTTGTTAATCGAGTTTTGTACTTGTACTAATTGGGACTCAAGCATCTTTTTTTAAACAGTCATGAACTTTGTTTACAGCCGTCAGTGAGATGAGAAAGGTAGCTTCATCATGTAGCTTTTTACTAATATGTTTATAGCTAGGAAAAAACAAAAAGCAGTCACAATCATGTCTTATTATGCCTTATTGATAAAAATGTGTGCAGAGTTTTTGACTGTAGTCTTAAAATGTGAAACTGGATACAAGGCTGCATAGTGACATTGCTGTGGTCTGGGATTAAAAGAAACAATTGGGAAATCAGTTTCTTTCAGTCTTCTTAACCATTTTCCGCTCACTAGATTCCCCACGTCTGTCCTCCATCTCTCGCTCCACCTTACTTTGCGTCTGTCCTTAACCGTGTGCCACAGTCATGTCATTTTCATCGGTCCATTGCCTTACACATTCCTACACAAAGAAGAAGCCAGGGTAAAGGGAATGTCTGAGAACGTCTTCATTTGTGTAGTTTGTGCGTAGAGACCTCGTTGCTTCCGAGGAGAAAGTGCGAAGGTCTGCATGGTCTTTAGAACAAACAATGTAACCGAGTTTATAATAAACTGTTTAATTCTTATGAAAGTACATGAAGAGAGAAAGGATTCTTTTTCATTCACTGTTTCCTGATTGTTTTTCTTCTGTGAAACGCCCAGAATCAAATGAATGGGAGCCTTGAGAGGAAGTGAAAAGGACTAGAGACTCTCCCTCTCCCTCTCTGTTTCTGTGGACTGGGTAAGTCGGGGCTGTCCCTTGCTCTGTCCCCTTAGCTTTACCAACACTCGCTCGGCCCCAATGGAACTGCACTACACAAGGCTGCAACCCTTGACTAAATCCCCACCCATCGCCACCCTATTAAACTCTCCACAATACCAGTTTGCTACACTTGTTGTTTACATGCTTCTTTTTTTTGACGGGCAGCACTGGTTTGGGATGTGCTGAAGCTTTGTGTGTACCAGAGACCATCAACACACTTACCTGTTGTGCCATGGCTGTTAGGGGCGTCTCTCAGTCTAACTGTTGATTTGTTGGTTTTGGAGTTTTTGGTCATTGTGCATGCTGTTTTTATATGTTGCTTTTCTGTTTCAAAATTCCAAGAGCACACCTTTCTGACTGCGCTGTCCCGACTGAACTAGGTCCAACGGAACTTGTGGACAGACGACAGTTAGCGTCGCACAATGCACAGGAAGTTCTCTGTTCGCCATCCAGGTAAAAGCAGTGTGCCTCGCCCCGCCCCCCCCCCCCCCCCCCCCCACCCCCCCCGCCCCCCCCACCCCCCGCACCCTCCCCCCCCCCCCCCCCCCCCCCCCCGAACCCACCCTCCTTCATGTCGTCCGCCAGGTAGCGCCTGCGCCTCTTCCGAACACCTCCCCCTCCACTACCCTACCTCCCCTCTAGCTTTTACTCCTGTCGGCATCGCCAGAGCCAGTGGGGAACTCGAGTTACGCCACAGTATTAAAAAAAAAACTGACCAGTTTTGCTTTGCAGCTTGAGTGACAGCAGGGCTAACAGTTTGCTGCTGCTGCTTTAGTTGGGCTGGCGTTTATGTTGCTGTGAGTGTGATGTCGCCTGAGTCACTAAGATGGTAGTGGTTAATGGCTGAGTGAATGGCTGAGTTGGCCAGCGAGAGCCGGAGCGTGTGAATAATGTGTGAGTGACGCTGTGGTGAAGAGTGCTTGGCAGATGTGGACTTTGCTCAAGAGCCCCACTTAGTATATCGCCGTTCTTGCTTGCCCCCTCTTCCTTTACACCCTTCCCTATTTACCCGGTCCCCTACCCCCTCAAAGACCTTCCTGGACTTTGTTCGCTGCACACACACACACAGCTTGCCGCCGTCCTCGTCGTCTACCCAAAACCAGCCCTCTTGAGTTTGTTCGGTGTTATGCACTTGCTGCCTAACCGTCTGAACTCCCCCCGAAACTTCCCTTTTGCTGGACGTACTCTGTGAGGAATTTGGTGACGTGTCATTCCTAAGATTCCAGCACCACACACACGTAACTGACTGAATTTCAATGCTGGGTTATACTGGCATTGATTGAAAAAAAGTTCATGAGCTCTAGCTACCAAGTCTGCTGATGGATTAGGTATCGCTTTTGCTCCCTCTTAATGGGACCTTGCATTTGACATGTCTTTATACACTCAGTAATCACTTTATTAGGTACACCTCCTTATCTCTACACTCCAGTGTCCATTTCATGAGCTCCACTTACCATGTCGATGGTAGTTCTTTAATTACAGACTGTAGTCCATATGTTTCTCTACATACTTTCTTAGTCCTCTTTACTCTGTTCTCTAATTGTTAGGACCTCCATAGGACCAGGTACTATTTTATATCAAAAAAAGACAGCGTTCAAACAAAGACAGTGCATTTATGTTCAGTAGTTTGGTGTCACATTTATTGTTATTAGTTAAAACAACCCTGCTCTCTAAATATCGGCACGTGCCATTAAAAAAGGAACTGTGGTGGCCTAGTGGTTAAGATCCTGGACTATGGACCAGAAGGTCCAGGGTTCAAATCCCACCTCTACAAAGCCACCACTATTGGGTCCTTGAGCAAGACCCTTAACCCATAATTGCTTGGATTGTAACTGTATCAATTGTAAGTCGCTCTGGATAAGGGCGTCTGCTAAATGCTGTAAATGTAAAAAACCCATATCGATTGACCTCTTGTTCTTAGAACTGTGCCCCCTTTCTAATGTGTTCACCCCCAGGAACAGGGTATGATTGCTGTTCTGTGAAAGCCACATACGGGGACTTTTTAAGCTTAGGGTTTTTTCACGGCACATAGGAACCTTCAGTGATGTAAGTGCACAGTGATTGGTTAAGACGTAGTAACGCAAGCACGTACTGAGCTCAAGTGATATGTTTAGATTTACTTGTACTCCAATAGATGCATATACAACAGATCTTTGCTGTAAAAAGTAAAAAGAAAAAAAAACATAGACAAATGGACTGACAGTGAAGTCCAGGCTTTACTGAGCCTATATGCAACAGAGGAGATGCAACGCAATTTTGAGTCGTCTAAGCAAAATTCGCGCAGCTTCCGTCACTTCAGCATCACCCAGCGTTCCTACTGATGGTGTGACTACAAACCAAAAAGCCCTGGAACGAATGTAGTTCTCAGGGGAGTGAACAGTGTTTAAAACTCCAGCAGCACTGCTGTATCTGATCCACTCACACTAGCACCACATCAGCATGTGCTGAGAATGATCCACCACCCAAATAGTACCTGATCTGTGGGGGTCCTGATCATTAGAGAACAGAAGTAAAGGAGACAAAGTATGTAGATAAATAGGTGGACTACAGTCTGTAAGTGTAGAACTACAAAGTGCTTCTGTATGGTAAGTGGAACTACTAAAATGGACAATGAGTGTAGAAACAAGGGGGTGTACCAAATAAAGTGATCATTGACAGGTGCAGGCCACCCCTAGAAGATGTGTTATTGCCAGATTTTGCCAGATCATGCGTCTTCAAGTGACATCCACTCGTAGTATACACCAGACGTAGAGTTTATATAGGAGCACATTGTACGGGAATGTGACTCTGGGCGTATATGAATGTATCTTCTGGTGAATACTGACTTGAAGATGAGTGAATTTTGTTAATGCTTGCACAGAATCCATTTGTGTAAACGACTGCCTACCCTCTGAAAGGATTCAGTTTAAAACTCCGGAAAGGTTGATATAGCGAGTCTAGGATAGGTTTTTAGCTGAGCTAGAGGACACAAGCCTATAATTATCAGGATTCTCAAGATTACAGCTCATCCCCTGTGGTCCTGACTCTGTCCTAACTACAGTTGTGAGAATGATTGAGAACCCTCTGGAATGACATGGATGTCTGCCTTCACTTCTAGTAAAATGTCGTCCGACAGTCAGTTATGTAATTTTAAATAGTAAATGTCTGAAAAAACAAACTTTTGTACTTTTCATAATTTTATAAAGGACAGTGCTTATTCAATCACAGGCCAGGCTGGAAAAAGTATGTCATCCCTTGTATTAATAACTGGCAGAAGGATCATTCGCAGAATACGGGGCTGTCTGCTGCACTGAGCCTCACCATACCTGACAAAATTTACACACCCAGACTGATCATTATGTTGTGATCATAACAGTAACTTGTAATCCTAAGATCCCATTCAAATAGTTCACTACACAAATAGTAATTTATGTCTTAGGGAGAGCTCTAACGTCATTGAGAACTTAAAACACATAAAACTAAATTACTTCCAAGATGAACTCGTCTCTTAAATCACTCAAAATACTTATATTCGAGCAATTTTTCCCATATGGGGGCTGTGGTGGCCTAGCAGTTAAGGTACTGGACTCTGGCCCAGAAGGTCCAGGGTTCAAATCCCACTTCTGCCAACCTGCCACTGTTGGGTCCTTGAGCAAGAACCTTAACCCACAATTGCTTGGATTGTAAGATTGTACCAATTGTAAGTCGTTCTGGATAATGGCGTCTGCTAAATGCTGTAAATGTTAATATGGAAAAATGTAAACTGAATTAACCCATACCCCCAGAAAATCCACACTGTATAAGGCATTATATGCATTAATGTAGGTAGATTCTCCCTCATTTATGAAGGGTATATGTTCCGACAAATCCATCATAGGTTAAAAGAATCATGAACCGATAGTGTTTAATAGCGGACATATGGAAATTATACTATGATAAGTAATGATAAGTACGTTAATGTTTAAACACTTACATTAACCTACAGTTGGCCAAAATCATTAGGACAAAGCTTACTTTATAATAAAGTATTGAAAAATCGTAAGTAATTTAGTGAGTAATAGATAGAAAGTCAAAAGTAAAAAGTAACACTGTATTGGGGAAGTCAGGATGATAGCATAGCAGCTAATGCTAACTGCAGCCTGAGCATTAGTTCCTGTTCCCCTTTCGGTTGGCAGTCAATAAAACCCTTTTAAGGACCCATTGAGACTTATTTGAACTAAGAATACAATACTGTAGAAGTAAAAAATAAAGAAAAACACGATGAAAACAGCGGAGACTTTCTCTGAGAAACCACTATTGTCAGACTGAATCATGAATCGTGAATCGAGTTTCGGCTGACTCATACAAGTTTATGCAATATGGAGCAGACAACGAGAACTGAGACAAATTGATAAATTAGATGAGTTCGGAGGTGGTCGAGGACCGAGATACCACTGCCCCACATGACAAGTAAGAGTCTTATGAGAAGCCTCACTATGTCCTCTTTGCAAGCAGCCTTATTTTCTACAGTTGTGGTCAACATTATTGGCACCCTTGATTGTTTAGTATAGAAATCCAATAGCAAAGAGCTCTAGTTTGGTTTCATCGGTCCATAGAACATTTTCCCAGAAGGATTGTGGTTTGCCCATGTAAGTAAATATGCCTATGTTGGCATATCTTTCTTTAAGCAGCAGAGTTCTCCTTAGCCGGGCCCACAGCGCCCTCTTTAGTTTGGGTTGCGGCGTATGGTACAGGTTGAAACCATCACTCAAACAGGTCTCCATCTTTTCCCAAACAACACTATCACGGGGGCGGTCAGTGTGCATCAGTGTTTACTGGAGAGCTGTAATTTCTCTCTGGTGTTTTTTTTTAGATATTTCTCCAGGTCTTCTGACTGTTACCGTGAGTTATTGTGAATATCTCCTTTAGAACTGCATGTTGCTTTTGATGCTTGGGATAGTAGCAACAGTAGCAAAATTTCCTCCGTGTGTAAAAGATTTGAGCTGCTTCTGAAGTAACTATGAAAGTTTTAACTGAGCTATGAACAGTCACTCGAAGAAGTCGTGCAGTTTTATGTTCAAACTGCAGGTAACAGTGGCCCAAATAGGATTATTTTTCCTCTATATATGAGTCTTGTACACATGTTTTTTTTTAATGGCATCGTGAATTACAAAACCATTTCAATTCTGATCCAAGCAGCCTTTATATAGTACTATCCAAAAGAATTAGCCCACCATTAGATTAGATATACCATTGTTTTAGCAAAGGACTAATCATCATCATTTTCCTGGCACTTGTCCCGCTGGATGCGAGGTCCGCCCACTGCCATTTTTTATTTTGATGCTACCGAGAATACTCCAGCCGACGCGTCGCTCCATCTGTCGCCAGAGACCACACTCAAACCATGCCAATTTAGTGTAATCAATTAACCTAACTTGCATGTCTTTGAACTGTGGGAGGAAACCGGAGTGCCCGGAGTAAACCCACACGGACACAGGGAGGACCCAGGCCACTCCACCCTGGGATTGAACCCAGGACCTTCTTGCTGTGAGGCGGCGATGCTACCCACCGAGCCACCGTGTCGTCCAGCAATGGACTAATGTCCATATATAATTATTCCTCAGTGTCTTTATTAGAATACAACCAGAAAATAAAGGAAATTTGTATGCAGTATTAAAAAACAGAAAAATAATCAGAAAAAACAGGAGCTTCATCGGGATGCCAAGTTGACACTCCTACAGTTCGAAGAAACTTGATCAGGAATGGTCTTTTTTGAAAGGGCAGCAGCGAAGAAACCACTTTTGTTGAAGGGGAACAGAGTTAAATGGCCAAGATATGCTAAAGCTCACAAAGATTTGAATGGAGATCAGTAGAAAAGATTATCAAGGAGTGATGAATCCAAGTTTGAAATCTTTGGGTCCAATCCTCAACAATATGTTACATACCGTTGCTAAAACAACAAATTTGTTACTATACTTAAGTACAGTCTAAACTTGTTATCTCCCCCACGTCTGTTTTATGGCTATTTGTGCGAGAGGTGAGATTAAAGAGGTTACAAAAAAATAGACAAAATGACATAATGTGTTTTACTGAGCAGCCCACGTGATCGTGCAATCACATTTACAATGTACATGTACAGTTTCTATTCATCTACGCAAATCTAAGAAATAGTCCGTGATTGACGATTGTTTATGTGAAGCGAAGCGCATGATTTCCAGTCTGCGATGAATAACAGCAAAGTCACTATAAGATAAGTCATCCATCGCCATCTTGGTGACGCCACCGGGCAGTTATTTCCAGCCATACAAACTCAGACTCCTGTCTCTTTGAATGGGGAGAGATCTGTATATCCGAAACTGAAAGATAAATTAACATTTAAAATGCATATTTAGAATCGCTGGTATGATCGGAGAAAAATTATATAATTTACTTGCGTTGTTGGGTTGAAATTACACCGAAAAATACAATTTCCTAAGGTTATTGTGGCTACTGCGCATGCGCATCTCGTCTACAGAGTGACATGCTGCCCCCCTCTCTGACACATTTACTTATATGCCGATTGGTTCTTTCGAATGGCGGGGCGGGGCTTCTGTACTACAGTCTCATTCATGTTTCAACCAGTGATCAGTCTCCTCCTTATATAACGTCTTTGATAACAGCAAAGGGCATCATCAGGCATTTCATGTTTAAAGTAGTGCCACCTATTGACGGTCTGAAACATGGCGGCTTAGCGGGTAGAATTTCATTACTGGCAAGTCAAATTTGTCACATTTTAAGCTTGGTGAGGGGAAGAGACAAGGTTGGCGCCTTTTCAAAATAACGAGGTTAGACTAGTTTTTATGTTTACTTGAGTATTTCCATTTTGGGTGACTTTTTACTTTAACTCCACGACATTTCAAAGTCAAATATCTTGTTACAAAAATGATGATAGGACATTAGAGCCATACTAAATCATATTATTTGGTATGTAAGTACATTTGAAGGCAGATACTTTTGAGCTCTAAAATTAGGACTTCTTCTTTTACTGGAGTAATGTTTTACCCTGGGTATCTCTACTTTAACTTGAGTACATGGTTTATGTACTTCATCCACCACTGCACAGTCCTGGTTTCGGTCAGACAGTTCTCTCCATTTTGTTAGTTTACTCCTAAGGGACGTGTTGGGAGTTTCAGTGTTCTTCTGTGCATTTGGGAAACCTGTTCAGACTAGTGTTGAATGGGACACAGTAAAAAGAAAATGTAAGCAACCTATCAAAAAAAATCAGATTTGAGCAGTGTGTCCAGTGTGTACTACTTGATTAGCTTGCACTGGAGCTGTGTAACTAACAAGTGATGGGAATCTGTCACCCAGAATCACATTATATATTGAAGATCATCGCATCAATGACTGTATTGCTTTAAGAAATACATCTTGTTGTTCCGTCTCACCCAGAGGACAATGGGTTCCCTGATTGAGTCTGGTTCCTCTCTAGCTATCTTACTAAAACTATTGCCTTTGGCTGTTCATAGACTATGCTTTTCTTAAAATGGCTTTGCTACAATGCCTGCAAGGATTACATTATTTGAAGCAGATATACACTCGCCGGTCACTTTATTACAGTGGTGCTTCAAAGTTTGTGAACCCTTTAGAATGTTCTATATTTCTACCAAAATACGACCTAAAACATCATCAGATTTTCACACAAGTCCTAAACGTAGATAAAGAGAACTCAGTTAAACAAATGAGACAAAAATATTATACTTGGTCATTTGTTTATTGAGGAAACTGATCCAATATTACATATTAGTGAGTGGCAAAATTATGTGAACCTTTGCTGAACAGAACAGCTTCAACTCTGGGATGTTTGTGGGTTTCCTCACATTAGCTGCTCACTTCAGGTCCTTCCCCAACATTTCGATTGGATTAAGGTCAGGACTTTGACTTGGCCATTCCAAAACATTAACTTTATTCTTCTTTAACCATTCTGTGGTAGAACGACTTGTGTGCTTAGGGTCGTTGTCTTGCTGCATGATCCACCTTCTCTTGAGATTCAGTTCATGGACAGATGTCCTGACATTTTCCCTTAGGATTCTCTGATATTATTCAGAATTCATTGTTCCATCAATGATGGCAAGTCGTCCTGGGCCAGATGCAGCCAAACAGGCCCAAACCATGATACTACCACCACCATGTTTCACAGATGGGATAAGGTTCTTATGCTGGAAAGCAGTGTTTTCCTTTCTCCAAACATAACGCTTTTCTTTTAAACCAAAAAGTTCTATTTTGGTCTCATCCATCCACAAAACATTCTTCCAACAGCCATCTGGCTTGTCCACGTGATCTTTAGCAAACTGCAGATGAGCAGCAATGTTCTTTTTGGAGAGCAGTGGCTTTCTCCTTGCAACCCTGCCATGCACACCATTGTTGTTCAGTGTTCTTTTGATGGTGGACTCATGAACATTAACATTAGCCAATGTGAGAGAGGCCTTCAGTTGCTTAGGAGTTACTCTGGGCTCCTTTGTGACCTCGCCAACTATTACATGCTTTGCTCTTGGAGTGATCTTTGTTGGTCGACCACTCTTGGGGAGGGTTGTCTCATTTGTTTAACTGGGTTCCCTTTATCTATTTTTAGGACTTGTTTGAATATACCATATTTATGCAGAAATATGGAAAATTCTAAAGGGTTCACAAACTTTCAAGCACCACTGTAGGTACACCTGTTCACCTGCTCATTAACACAAATATCTGTGATCATATGGCAGCAGTAGACGAGGTCAAGACCACCTGCTGAAGTTCAAACCAAGCATTAGAATGTGGAACAACAAAATAGCAACAATAACTCAAATAAGCACACATTACAACTGAGGTACGTAGAAGAGCATCTTGGATCGCACAACACATCAAACCTTGAAACAGATGGGCTACAGGAGCAGAAGCCCACTCCAGGTGCCACTCCTGTAAGCTAAGAATAGGCAACTGAGGCTACAAATTGCAGGGTCTCACCAAAATTGGACATCATTCTTCTACTCCTAAAAAACATAAAATCGAATGTAAACTATTAAAAGATGGAAATGACGGTGAGTATTTGCTAGTATCTACAGGATTGTGGACAAGGTATGGTACCTAGAGAACTCAGGGAGAGAATGGATCTGTGCTTACTTTGGCAGATAAAGTTCAGTGTTCACACTGACCTCATCTGTCTGCAGTATTAATGTTTCTAGGATCTGAATGCTAGATCAGGAGAAGCTCCTTCCCCATGTCAATGTTCATCAACACCTTGACAGTCCCTTAGTTTCTCATTTTACTCTTGTGCTTTTCAATCAAGTACCGCCATGTGTCTGAACTTTTTTTTTTTAGCCATTGCTTTGAATGATGCCTTTTTGACTTGATCTCTCCTGACTGGTTCACATACAAAGAAGCAGGCATTAACATGTATTTTGGTTGTAATTAGGCTTCCACTGTGGAGGTGGCGGGGTAGAGGCATGCTTTCTAATAATGTTAACTGCACAAACTTGGTGACTGGATAAATGTACTGTTCTATATCAGCTTTCGCATGCATATGGTTTGTTGTCGTATGCAAATCTATAATAAACTAGTCCTGTATGAGACTGTGTATATTGTTTTCTCTTTTGTATTCTCGACTATTTAGTGAGCAGAGAAAGAGTATCCAGAATCATGGGTAATGAGACAAATAATTTCCTGACTTTATAAACATATTCAAAAGTGATTTTATTCTGTATATGAACAAGCAACCCCAACCCAGCCATTCATGCTTGTCTGTACTCTGTGATTTCCTCTCCCCTTCATAATTATGGGTTTCAGATTATGACACGACGTGGCATGCTGGCATAAGTGGTTAGCGCCTCACAGCTTCTGAGATACCCTGACTCCATCTGTGTGCTTTGTTCTATGAATTGGCACCCTGTCGGGGGTTAGTATTTGCCTTGTGGCTTGCCCTGACTGTCAGCAGCTGTGTATTGTGTAAATGAATTAATGAGTGAATGGGGCTGTGGAGGTGCAGTGTCCAGGGTACTGGACTATGGTCCAGAAGATTCAGGGTTCAAGTCCCACCTCTGCCAAGCTGCCATTGCTGGGTTAATTTATTCTTACTTATCTACTCCTTTATTTACTTTAGTTATTTATATAGCACATTTAGAAGACATCAAGTGTCAGCCAGTGCTGTACAATAAAATAAATGAATGACATTCAGAGTTTAAGACCAAACATAATTTCTTGTTCTAAGATTTGCTTAAATTTGTCACTAATTAAGAAATCAGTAAAATGAACAAAACCAATAAAACAGTTTAAGTTTTCTAATGTAGGAGAAGACTTTATCTGTTTGATAAATTAGGTTCAGCAACAACAAACCCCCGATCACCTTTAACCTTCAGGCGGGAGCATGGAACAGCTAAAAGCAGCTGGTATTAGAAGTATTTAAGTCTTCTCCTTTTAAGTATTTTTCCCTCCCCTCTTTGTAAAGTGTCCTTGGAATTGTGAAAGGTGCTATATAAATTGAAATTGAAATAATATATTATTATTATTAACCCACCATTGCTTGGATTGACTGACTGTATCAGTTTAAATTGCTCTGGATAAGTGCATCTGCTAGATGACCAACTGTAAATATAACTATTACCTACTAAGCTTGGACTAATATTTGGAACTGTGGAGGCTTAGCGGTAAAGGTACTGGAGTATCCACTAGAAGGTCCAGGCGTCAAATCCCACCTCTGCCAAAATGCTACTGCTGGGTCCTTGATCTTGGGATTGTAAGATTATATGAGTTGTAAGTTGCTCTGGGTAAGGGTGTCTGCTAAATGACTAATTGTAAATTGAACGAGGTAGTGATGTCTTCAAGTTAAAGGTTTTAATGGAACATCACTGTGGAAATCCCTTCATCCTCCAGTGTATTTTATTTCTCAGCCTTATGGGGAATGACTAATTTTATGTGATATCCTTAGTATATAATGAATCAACCATCCAGGGGTTGGATTTAATGGTTTAATGTGATCCTCAGTCACTACCATTTAACGATGATCACTGCTGCAATGCTTTTGGGAATTCCACCCAAATATGTTGGAACCAGTTTAAAACTCTTTATTATTATTATTATTTCAGGGTGTCTAAGTCTGGCAACTTGGAGGGTTCCATATAAACTATATAAGTATCATTTGAAAGCCTGTCTCCAAAATGTTATATTAAGTGACATTACTACAGAGCACTTTACAATGGATGAGTATGTGATGGCCTCGTTCCGGGGTCAAGCAGTGCAGCTTAGAGAGGAGGATGGCTCAGCACTTATGGTGCAGGACTGTTGAGCAGAAAGCTAAAGTCCCAGCACCGGTAAACTGTCACTCTTGGGCTCTTGTACATGGCTCTTAACCCACAGTGACTTGGATTGTACCTTGTGACATTGTGTCAGTTGTAGGTCACTGTGGATAAGGGCATCTGCTGAACGCCTTAAATGTTCTTAAATCTTCAACCAACTGCTCAAAGGTTTAGGCCCTTAACCATTGTGTGTTGCTTGCTCTACAATCCACCAGGTCCTTAATCAACAGATACAGTATAGTACATGATTAGCTCATATTTACATACCGATATAGAACATTATTTTATTTTTAGAATGCAATATTCGTTTTTGAGAACGAATTTCGGTGCATATGGTTAATTATCCTCATTCACATTAATGGTAAACTTGAAAACATAACTATTCAAGACGCTGTACCCAACTTCATGTTTGAGCTCAGGGAGTGTTTAACGCAGTGACTCAGGAGGTGCCAGCTGGTTCTAGTTACACTACATCTCACCGCAGGTCTGGAATCAGTGTCCTCATGTACGTTTTCTATTTTTGACTGTTGAAAGTAAAGCGTAAACTGATCTCAAATCAGCGCCTTAACCGGGTCACGATTTTGCACATTCCTAGGACAGCAGCTGTCCTTGGGTGGGCGGGGATCGTACATTGGACGTGGTCCTTTGTTTAATGACTTCACACTGGTTGGTGCTTTCGTTTGATCTCCTCCCACGTGTCCATTTGGGGAACTTAGATGTTACTTATTGGGGTGGGTCACGTGCATTACTGCTGAGCAGGGCAGGAGCTGGACGGAAGACGGTGTCCCGCACCTCAGCACAGGACAGGACAGCACGCTCCCTAAGAGTGGAGTCTGGTCTTCGCCTCCTCGGTCTCACTGTGAACCCACACAAGGAAGGGTTGAGAAGTTATAAAGTGTTGATAAGGGGATAAAGGAAACCCTTTAAACATGACGGCTGTCGAGACGCAGGTGCAGTACAACACCTCCTACACGGTGACGACGACGACAGAAAGTTACATGACTCAGGAGGAGGACTGGGACCGGGACCTGCTGCTTGACCCTGCCTGGGAGAAACAGCAGAGGAAGGTAGGTGTCAAACAGTCCGGTCAGTCTAGTGCGCCCAAATACTGCCATATAAACCCTCACTCCATAGTGTCTGTCTACACCAGTCACCGGATTTAAACTTGCCGCAAAACTGCACAAACTGATGAAGTGATTCATTTGCTTTCTCAATTCACTGAATCGACTCTCTTTCGATCCGTTTAAATAAATTGAGCGATGCCCGGTTTGATTCGTTGATTCATTCCGGTTTGCATCACTGACTAATTTTCTCTATGGTAACTCCTGCTCTGTTTTATACTGCTACTTTAGTCTGTATTTGTCTTTAATTTCTGTAATAATTCATACTGTATGAACAAATTCTATTACATTAGAAGACAGTGAACTACTTCTATGACGGGTGCGTCTTATAGGGTTAGTTTTAATCTATTAAAAAGGCATTGCAAAACAGTTCTTTAAAAAAAACAAAGAAAGAGTCGCTAGTTTTTTTTCCCTTCGTGAAACCTTTTGCTCACGTCAAGCATTACAGTGTAGTGAAAAACCTGATAAAATGTGGAGTAGACACTTGAGTCGTTCATAAAGAACCGATTCGTTTGTGCATCTCCCACCACTAATATTAACCTCGTAACTTTCTCAGTGTTGTCTTACCCTGTCCCCCCTTGACCCCCACCAAACACACACACACAGCCCTTAAAACAGAGCCTAAATATATCCAGGCGATCATATATTACCACGTTAAAGGCAGTAAAAACCCACCAGTACAAAGCAGAGCAGTTCCAAAGCTAAATGCTGGAATTTGGGCTCAGAAGAAGTCAAACTCCCCAAGAAACATATTGCAGAGAGTCAGAACTGTTTCCGTCAAAGGCGTAACGTCTCACCACACTGGTGTGATGATCGGCAGGTGTGCAGGCGTGCAGGATGAATTTGACAGGTGGTGTTTTATTGACTATAACAGGGCTCGGGCTACCGTATAAGCGTGACCTCAGCATTCTCCAGCCATGAACAACTAGCTGAACGATTCGACAGGTTTATGGTGTCACAAGTTGGCTTTTTCCGAAAATAGAGACCTGCTGCATTTGTTACAAGCCCTATATCACAACATACATGCTTCACTAAATGTGTGTATATAATGGAATATCTTGTTGTAGTTCTATGTCCTCTTTTACAGGAATTGCACTTTCACAAAATGCAACCTGAAATGTTTCACTGAATATATCACTGAGAATTGGTTCCAATTATCCAATATAAACATAACAGTAGAGGAAAGGCAGCTTTGTGTTTATGCACTAGCTGACTATCACGTTTTGCATCTTCAGAAAGCAGCTAAAACCAAAATTAGACCTGGCCTCTAAGTTTACAGACTTGAGCCTTTATTCGTTCACTTATGTAACATTGCAAAAGGTGGCAATCAGGTCTCCTCTTAGCTTACAAACCACATTTTTAATGAAAACAATAACATGTTTAAAGCCTTTCGAAGAAGCAGTCCCACCTACAAGTACACAAATGGACACACCTCACTCTAAATAGGCCTGACAGAGGTGAAAGATCTCGACAGATGGCAATTCTCAGAGCGAGCGGCTTGAAGTCCAAGGCTTCATTACACTCTGAGAATAAACATGTCCTAAAAATATCAAACGTCGCTGCTCCTCCAATATAACCCTCCCTCCTTCTCTCTTCTCAAGACGATCTTTTCTGTCACTGCTGCTGCTCTTTCTCAGTAGGGTAGAGACGTGGCACAGCATCAGCTGTCGTCATTTAGACATTTGAAAGGGCAAGCGAAGTTCCACAGAGATCCTGTTCTGTTAAACCAAGTAGGGGTGTAACGATACTCTGCTCACAATTCACGATACTGAGTTCATGATTAGATTTTCTTTATCACGATTTTTATTTAATAAAATACATTGCTTTTTTATTTCTAAAACGTAATCTGGTTTTTAAACAAAAGAAGTTGCTAGAAACAGAGGTTTAAACCAAAAATGTTACCATATCTTAAATTCCTGAGTGAAAACATTCCTTTATTTTTGAACAATAAACATTCTTGTATTAAAATGTAAAACAAAAAATGTTTAGTCTCCTGCAGTTAAAAGAAATTGAGCTTTAATGAATGCTACTGCCAAAAACGTTGCGCCATCTGGTGTTCAAAAATGTCATTGCATTAGATGCAACTCTTTGCATCGTGATGCCCTGCATCACATTGTCATTTAACCCTTGAAAGCAAGTGTGATTTCCCTGGTGTTCCCCCATTTAACATTCACATAGCTTAATAATAACCAGTTTAGAGGTGCCTGACGTCTTGGAAATCACACGTTTTCCATTCGCGGCTTCTCAGTGTCTGTGGTTTGGAGCAGAGGATCTCCACACACTCTTAGTTATGTGGCGAGCAGCTTCAGGAGCTGATCTCATCGTGTGAATATAGAAAGGGCATCATTCAGTGGTGAAATGAATATGAAAGAAGGGCTTCTGCACCTGTTCTTGCCCCCTACCACCAGATTTCGACACAACACACAAACCCAGTCAAAACGCGGCTATTTAGGGCTGCAGAACGAATTGTATTTAGTCCTGACTCCTCGGTTAATCAACATAATCAGTTGCGTTGTTGGGGAGCTTACTAAAGTTGGCTGATGTTAGATACTGCTGGACTTTTTTACAAGATACCCGTCTGCATGCTTTAACTGTCGGTCAACACACAGTCTGCCTGACAGTTTTCCACCCTCTGTTTTGCAGTTACAGTAGAATGCAGACAAATGCAGTTCCGTCACGGCTATGTAAACATCATTATGATCTAGAGCTGATAAATCGTCAGTAATTGCACAACTCGGTTTGTTTGGACAGTTACAAGTGGCTAAGGATGTAGGCTAGGGGTGGGTGTTACATTTGTACCTTTTCTTATAACTGATGTAGTTTTATTTTGACAAAACTAAATGTATAGGTTTACCTATGTGTTATGTTTTAAGTCTAAGGATTTGACTATAAAATGAACACACGTAATTCATAACAAGGTTTTAACTAAACAGTTTATACATAAAGCTTAAATAACGCTTTATAGAGTCCTATTTGGTTCTGCCACTGGCTGAACAATGTGATGAATGTAGTTTTATTTTAATGGCAAATTATTAAATAATGGTAGCAAGTAATTATTTTGTAGCCCTGGCATGACTCTGAGAGGATTTTATATCCAGCAGAAAATAGCTGTGACACTCGCTGCTGTTGAAATCTAATTTCTGTGTCTTTAAATAGCTGCTCTCCCACAGGACACTTAACAGCATACGTGTTCATTATTATTATTATTATTATTCTGAATGTTAAACCTCTTTAAATGAAGTCTGTGTATGCTCTATGTTCTTTGTAACTTCGCTACTGTACTGGCACTGAGGTTTTAGCATTAGCCTCCTATTGCTGGACACATAGCAGGACACAGTTGTTAATTGGCTGTGTGAATGAAGAGGTCGTTGTAGCTTTAGTATAAAAATATCTGTTGGGTAGCCCAGACCAAATCCTTATTAGCTAAGTAGTGTGTATCCTTAAGAGAACAGAAATAACTGATCAAATAAAGCAAAGAATGGTTTGTTGTTCCCAGTCTTTTACATTAAATAGATTTACTTCTGGCTGAGTTACAGTTTTTCAGTATTTCCGTGGCTTAAGCAGTAAGTGCACAGTGAGCAAAGGCCAAATAGATTGATATCTTGGCATGTGAACTGGCATGCATACTTTTTGCAGTATTGCGTGACACTTGAGCAGTGTGTGGGCTCATTAATGATCCTTTTATATTGCTTATAAGCTTAGTATACTGTTTGATTAATAGATCAAATGTATAGAATAAAGTACATGTCTGATTTTTGGTTTGTACCAAACATGGGAGGTTTTTTATTTCCAATGTATTTAAAGTTTATGTAAGGTGTATCTAAAGTTTCAGTCCTTTCTGTAGTCATTATGTCTTTTTAATTATATGTCAATGAATGTAGTTTGTATGTAATGTATGTTTAATATTGTACATCATCCCAGAGACGCCTGTAGACGTCTGTTTTTTGGCCAGCCTTACTGAAACCAAAACAAGACATCATTAGTCTATTTTAGGTTGGTCCCTGTCCACCATGGTCTAGCCTCTATATACACACCATTTTTTTAGTCCATATCAAGTTTGACATTTCATATATGTGCTTAAAATGAGGTGTTAATTACTCTGGCCACAGTCTAGTAGTAATAAATAATCCTAAATGTCTGGGGAAAAGTTTCTACTTTTGTGCTCTATGGGAATTCTGTTTTCTAATTAGTACCAATACATGCCAGAATCAAACACTCACTTCTATTTTCTGAATGCTTGGCAGGAAGTCATGGTGAATATATGGTACACCTTAACAAAATATATGGTATTAGATGTACTTCTGTCATTGCAATATAGAGTACCTCACTGTTGCTATTTTTCACCTCTCCCACAGCGATATGTGATCTAGCCCCTGTGCTCTGGTCCACCCTTTCAGCTTGAGGAGCGTGAGGTCTCCGAGCCTTACCTCATGTTGAGTGACATGCTGTGTTTCTGTAATACTTATTAATAGATTATGTTAAAAGCAAAAAGCCACTGTTTTCCCATGCTTACGTTCATGGAATCTTAGTGATGTTAAAGGAAGACTAGGTAGTTTTTAGTAAAGGAGCTATCATAGAAACATGCCCAAGGGACTTGTTTTGTCTTTGGGACTTTGGGTATTTGGCTTTCAATCCCCAGACTTGCACTTCCAAAGAACTTCTGTCACTGTGATGCACTAGGTCAATGCCCAGGGTCAACCTCACCATAATAATGGTGTCGTACTTGTATAGTACTTGTATATTAGGGTCATTTCATGAGCATAATATGAACATCCCACTGTCAAATATCACACAAGAGAATGGATTTCCAGTTACGTCTGGCTGTTCTGAAGGTTCTTGCTGGTAGAGATTTATATAAAGCTGCATGTGACAAAGATTGCCTGAAATTAGGGGTGGGTGATGTGATATACAATGATACAGTGATCACAATAATTAAAGACATTTCCACAATACATGATATTTATCACGATACATGTGCTTGGATTGAAATTGCATCAAAAAAATATTATTCAAATATTGTCCCATACTTAAAGTGATTTTTATTCAAAATGTGTTGCACTTCATCCAATTAAACAGGAATGATGTCACATTTTATAATGAAACATGCAGTTGGACAGTGTTCTTTAAGCACTGACGATATTCTCGATCTGCTCAGAAAAGTATATAGTCTATGACAATAACAAAATTTATCAGGGTACGATAAAATATTGTCATATTGCCCACTCCTACCTGAAATACAACATGCAAATGCTGGTTTATGTAAGTAAATATTTGCATAAAAAACTAAAACCTATAATTCAAGACCGAGGATATGAGCATGAAATCCATAAAAAAAAAAGAATTGCGCTGTAGGGAAATACGAGATATCAACCAAGATTTTGTCGGAAGAAATGTAGACACCGGGATGTTCAGGGAAAAACATACGCCACCATTAAAGAGTCTGCATACGAAAGCAGCAAGGTCTCACCTAACAAGCATGGTGTGATCTCAGAGAAGGACATGCCAAGCACAGTGAAGTTGACCCTCTTTGGCTTAGGGATGCGTTTTCGGATCCAAGAAATATTATTATATAGGGAAACATTTCTGGCATGAGAGCTTAAGATTGTGGCTCCAGAAAGTCAAAGGTTATGTTCACTAGATCATGAAGGCTTTGATCTTCACAGATATCCGAGTGACACATTGAACATAAGGACCTCCATGCTGAGACCTCCTGCGGACAGAGACCTGACCTAGACTTCAGCTGATGCTAATATCTGAAGCAATAAAACTATCAAAGTTAGCAGTGTGGTACTTTTGTCATCATGGATTCCTAACACTTGGTTGAGAGAGAGCATGATGGATGTGGAGGATGTTAAAAAGGGGCAGAGACAGAGAGAAGTAAGATCAAGTATCAGTTACTATTCCAGAAGCCGTGGCCTTGTAGGGCAGCAACTATAAACTACCGGCTAAATTGCACAGGGGCCTCAGGAAGGGCTTAGGTGTGTAAGGGTGTGTATATGCTGTGAATGTATACGCTCATGAATTTTGGTGTTACACTGCTTCTGCAAAACTCCATGTCACCTAATGTGAAATGTATTTTCTTGCAGTATTTTCATTAATTTCATTTCATTTAATTTCATTTACAGCATTTAACAGACGCCCTGATACAATCTTACAACAATTGTAACTTGCAACTGTGGGTTAAGGGTCTTACTCAAGGACCCAACTGTGGCAGCTTGGCAGAGGTGGGATTTGAACCTTCTGGTCCATGGTCCAGTGCCTTAACTGCTAGGCCACCACAGTCCCATTAATACACAAGTAACTATTCATTACAACTTTGTAATGAATTTGGTACTCATGATGCTTTTGATGGTTTTAATCCATAGGTAAAGGTTGATGTTGATCACCTCACGGTTGTGGCACCAATATGGATTAAACCTCTCCAGAGCTTATCTTCTGTTTGTTACTTTAGGCTCATTGTCCTGCTGTACTGCAGCTTATCCTGGACGGGGTGGGTCTGGAGCCTGGCCTTGAATTTATAGGGTGCAGGCAGAGTTGTACCCTGGACAGGTTCATTGCAGGGTTCTGTAAACACACCACCTGACCCTCTCGTCACAACCCCTGTCAGGATTTGGCCCTGTGATGGCACTTTTACTCCCATGCCCTGTGTTCTCCAGGGATCTGCACTAGAGCCCATGTGAGCCTAGCCAGGAAAACTGGGTTAAAATGTGGGGGGGGAAATTATGTGCTCTGGATTTCTTAATCTCACATGTTTTAATCCTGACACCCCCCACTCCCTGTTCTGAATCCGCTCACTCAGTCATGGTGAATTGTGTCTGTCTGACATCCAGCCTGACTGGAAGGTATGACAGCATTTTAGAGTCACTGATAAAAATCTTTTGGTTATATTTTGAGAATAAACTAGTAGTATTTTTGGAATAAACTTGTATTTCGAGTATAAAGTCATAGTATTTCCAGAATAAAGTTGAAATGTTGACACTTTTACACTGTAGCCTAACTGTGAAAATGAGGGAAGTAGAGAATTCAGTTTATAAAGTTTATTAAAATATGATAAAGGAGTTACCGCTGGCTATGCACTGGCTTTCCCTCGACCCTGACCAGGATTAAGCAGACAAGAGAATGAATGAATGTAATATAATAAATCTGTAACCTACTTTCGCATAGATATGGCACATCGATTCATAAGATAAACTAAAGTCGTATGTTTGCATTGAGAGGTTCATCATGTCATGTGGAGGGAAGCATAGCCCATAGTACAAATAAGTTAAAGCATTTTGACTTTATTACTCAAAATATTAATGTTTTTTAATGGCCCTAAAACACTGTGCATTGGCAGTTAATGTATTGGACTATGGACCAGAAGGTCAAGGGTTCAAGCCCCAGCAGAGCTGCCACTGTCGAGCCCTTGAGCAAGACCTTAACCACAACTGCTTGGATTGTAAACCTGTGTCAGTTATGTTGCTCTTTTACGCTATGCCACCAGAGCTTTCTGGATTTCTTGTTGAGAGTAAGTTCATATAAAGCCATGAGCAAGTGATGTTCATTAATTTACATTACATTTACAGCATTACAATTGATACAATCTTACATTCCAAGCAATTGTGGTTAATTGTGGTTATCCAAGCTTGCTCAAGGACCCAACAGTGGCAGCTTGGCAGAGGTGGGATTTGAACCCTAGTCCAGTATCTTAACCACTAGGCTACCACAGTTCATAGTCCATTAATGGATTCCAAAACCAACCCAGAGTGAGTTTAACGCTTTACACCATGTACAGGACACTTTTATGAATAAGTGAGTGCTATACGTTTGTCTGTGTGTGTGTGAGAGAGAGAGAGAGAGAGAGAGAGAGAGAGAGAGAGAGAGAGAGAGAGAGAGATGTTGAGTGTTGACAGATGTGAAAGCCCAGTGTAAATGCCAGCTTTATTAGATGGATCTGTCACATTGTCACTACACCGCAAGCTCTGTTGGAATTCACCTTCGTCATCTCCTGTTAAATAGCTGTTAGCATGTGAATAACAGAATGAACGATGAAGAAATCACAATGTTACAGACAGGTATGAACACAATGCGTGTGGAACAATCTTTGAGTGCCGTGTTCTGATGTTTAGAAAGGTGACACTGGCCCCCTGTTGAGGAACACACTGCCTGCTGAGAGATACCTGGCTGTGTGGGTCAGTGTGTATATGGGAGGTGGTACTGTTAGTACTCTTGGCATTTGGTTGTATGCATGTGATTGACGTGATATTGAATAATTGGAAAAGCCCACCTCGGCTTTTCTTCACATTTCCCAGCGCTCATCACTCCCACCATGTGAACTTATTTAATAATAAAGTATTGAATATCTTATGTCATTTATTGAATAATGTACTGAAAGTGATCAGTTTTCCTCACTGCATTTCCCAGCACTCATCATTCCTGCCACATGATTCCCCATGTCACGCACTGCCAAGTTCCTCAGCAGGAGAATATCATACTGCGTACTGCTTACTCGGGGAAAATTACAAATTCTAAATTCTGTAGAATGTGTATTTGTTTATTATCGAATTCTCATTGTAAATTCAAAATATCAGTTGGAGCAGGTGGTCCGCAACGCCCCCAGTGGGCAATAATGTTACTGCCAGAGTACCATTATTGCCCACTGGATACCACTGTTACCAATAACACTGGTTCCTCGGTTCTAATTCGTTCCAGAAGGCTTGTCGATAACCGAAAACCATGAGTACCGAGCAAATTTTTATATACTGAATGGAAATTGAATGAATCTGTTCCAGACCCCTAGAAAATCCACACTGTATAAAAGGCATTTCCATGCATTTCCGGAGTTGTATTGTACAGGTGCTCCCTGATTTACGAAGGGGATATGTTTCCAACAAATGGGCGGCACGGTGGCTCGGTGGGTATCATCGACGTCTCACAGCAAGAAGGTCCTGGGTTCAATCCCAGGGTGGAACGGCCTGGGTCCTTTCTGTGTGGAGTCTGCATGTCCTCCCCGTGTCTGTGTGGGTTTACTCCAGGCACTCCAGTTCCTCCCACAGTCCATGCAAGTTAGGTTAATTGATTACACTAAATTGGCCTGGTTTGAGTGTAGTCTCTTCCGACAGACGGAGTGAATCGTCGGATGGAGTATTCGCGGTCACATCAAATGGCAGTGGGCAGACCCCGCATCCGGTGGGACAAGCGACAGGAAAATGATGATGTTTTCGACAAATCGATCATAAGTAAAATGTACTGAGGAGTTTAACGAGTGTTTGGTAGAATTTACTTTTTTGGCTTCATGTTAGATCAGAGTATCCTGATCTTCCAGACAAGCTAGTAAGATTTGTGATGCCACAACATGTCTCTGTGAAACTGGATTTTCCATATTGGTGGCACTCAAGACCAGATACAGCAATAGGCTAAATATTAGTGTTTGTTTTGTTGTGTGACTATGCAATCCAGACAACCTCAAGATTAAATCTGTAGGCCTATTAGTTGAGAAGGTCGATGAAATTTTCGTTCTGGTCGCAGAGTGTTTTGTTGTGGGTTAAATGGGCTGTGAGCTGCATTTTGAGCACTTTGATTTAGAGGAAATGAAAGTTTTGTTTGCATCCGTACCAAAGGCCTTATAGTAAATCTGTTAACTCTGCAGCAGTGCATCAGGCTGTGCTTTTCACTCGTACACATCTACTGTGTGTTTGAATGGATATGGTTATTTAAGGTCAAACGTGATGGTGTCTGTGTAACCGGTTCACAGCAGTTTCTGTGGTAGTGCACGGTAGGTGAAATCCCGAATTGCGCCCTACTTCCTATATCCATGCATTTCAATAAGATGGAAAATTATGTACAGCCTAGCTAATGTCAATGCATTTATGATTCTGTCTTTCTAGTTAGGTCTTCATTATATCACTGCTTGTAATGGAGTGGCTACATTTACTTTTGGTTGTTAGTTTAGTTTTATCACAGTGTATGAATATCATCTAGGCTGTTGGTCTAAACTGACGCTACAGTGTGAGAATATATCAGCACTGACCTTGACCCTATTAAAGGGGATGTCTGTTTTCTGAAGGGCGTAACTGCCTGTAGTATTCCTATACTAGAAGATAATCCACCTATGCTGTCTACACAGGCTGTGAGATTATGTTACAATTGCTGTTCAATTGTAGTGAATCACTTTTGGCACAAATGCACAAATATAGTTGAAACCAGCCACCTGAACATGCCTCTGTAGGCCAGGAATACCTGAATAGTGGGAGTTTAAATTATTTATTATGGGGACATTTGTAGCACTTGCCTGTATATTCAGAACCCTGTCTATTTTCAGTGTCATCGGTAATATAGTGGTCACTTATATTCTCCCTTTTCCCTTCTCCCTGAACACAATAATGGACTTGCCTGTGAATCAGTAGCAAGATGCACAGTATGTAAAGCTTTGCATGACTTAACTGGGGTCTGTTCAGTTACAGGTTCAATACCCAAAGAGTAGATGCAAGCAGTGTGGACAAATATATTTTCTACACAAACCATTTATCTAAATGATTTTATGACTTCCAGTTACAACTTCACAGTTATGACTGTTCAGCCTAGTCCAGTACAAAATACAGGCGCTTGGGTCATGAGAACTTTACATCAATAGCTACAAAATAGAAGGTAACCAAGCACATGTATATATTATCAATGTGGACTGTGGTAGCCTAGTGGTACTGGACTATGGACCAGAAGGTCGAGGGTTCAAATCCCACCTCTGGCAAGCTGCCACTGTTGGGTCCTTGAGCAAGACCCTTAACCCACAATTGCTTGGATTGTAAGACTGTACCAATTGTAATTCGCTCATGCAAGAGATGTTTGCTGTTGTCTTTGCATTGGTATGGTCATTAATCAGTCATTTCATTTACTAGTGGGCTTGGAACACACCATGCTGTAACTGATAGCCCGACTCACATTGGATGAAAGAATATGGCAAATGAATTGTAAATATAAAGGTCTTATTTCTGTATTGTCTTTGTTCCTCACTTGCATGCCACTGAACCTGCAGCTGAGTAAACCCAGGCCAGGAATGTGTGCTCCATTTGTACTCCAGCTTGTCCCAAGGGTCATACATAAGCTAAATAAAGGGAAGTCGCATTTAAAATAATTACTAATTGGAAATGGAACAGCCTCATGATTTATCAAAAACGTGTATTTGAGGAGCTTGGAGATTATAAATCAGGATTGCATTGGTATCACTCATCCATCCATCCATCCCATCCATCCCACACCCTCATTAAAAGGGTCATAAATGTTCCAATTGAAGATCTTTAAGAGTGTTTTGTAGCTTCAGTTGATAAGGTACATGTACTTTAAGGTACATAATTGGACTTCAATGGCGATTGTATCTTCTAAGGGTATATTTACCTTGTCAATGCTCATTCAGTTTATTCTAACAAACACACACACAGACAAACACGTTAATATATGTTTGTGTTGCTAGTCTTGTGAGGACTTTCCGTTGACATGAATTACAAGGAAGTATTACTGAAGCTAATTAATACCACACCTACACCTTCCACTAACCTTAACCTCAGTAACCTAAAGCAAGTCGTTTGGCTCTTATTTTTTCAAATAAAAGTTGCAATTTTTTTTAAAAGCAAGTAAACTAGTGAGGACCGGAAAAATGGTGCTCGCATAAGAATTCCAGGTTTTCATATCTCTAAATGTCTAGGGACATCTGGTCTTCAAGTATAGCAAGACAAGGTCTACACACAAACCTGGTTTGTTCTTAAAAAGCTGGTTCTAAGAGAGGAAAAATAAATACGTCAATATCAATTTTATTACAATTTTTACAGTTTCTTAATGGCCTATTCAGATCTTTTAGTGGAGCCGTGCAGCCCCTAGTGGCCATTGTTAGTTTATGCACCCTCAAAGACAACAAGAATCAGAAATCAGAAGCACTGTTTTTTTTCCAAGTATGTTACACATAGAAGGGATTTCTCCTTCATGGCAAAATTGGGCTATAGCAAGTATTCTAGAGAATGTCAGATTTAAAACTAGGGGGAAACAAAATAAGACGGATCAAAATAATAACGGGTTAAATATAAAAGAACCAGTGTGAAGGAGCAAAGTGTGTATGTATGCGTGTACTAATGAGTAAAACTTAAAAATGCAAAATGATCCGTTTCCCTGGTTTTACTGTTTGTAGGTACTGTGTGTGTTTGAGTGAAATTTAATTGGTTTATCCTATAAGCTACGGACACATTCCAAATAAAACATTCATTTGCAGCAATGACGAGAGCATTTATTCGCTGTAAGTGACAACGGGTCCAAATAACAGATGCAGTTTTTTCAGACCTCAGTTAATACCAATAATAAACCAAAGAAAGCGAGTTTCTTTTCATTTTTAACAAAACAATACTAACCTTTTAACTTGGGACAATTTAGAAGTCAATATTTCAAGCACAGTTTTTCCTCCCTGAATAAAATTCGGTTAAGGTGATCGCCATCATCATTTACATTATTTACATTTACAGCATTTAGCAGACGCCCTTATCCAGTGCGACCTACAGTTAATACAGTCTTACTATCCAAGCAATTGTGGGTTAAGAGCCTTGCTCAAGGATCCAACAGTGGCAGCTTGACAGAGGTGGGATTTGAACCCTGGACCTTCTGGTCCATAGTCCAGTACCTTAACCACTAGACTACCACAGTCCCGCAGTCATCAGAGCCATGTAAAGTTGTGCAAAGATGCATCGTGGCATTAAGAGGACACAGTGAGGTTTAATTGAAGTGTCCACTGTGGTTAATGAGTGCTTCTGCTCTGGGGGGCAAAAGCTCTTGACATGTCTTATTAAAGTCTTCTACCAAACAGGACTGTAGTAACCTAGCGGTTAAAGTCTGGACTCTGGACCAGGAGGTGCAGGGTTCAAATCCCATTGATTGGCTATTTATGGATACAAAGTCTGGAGTTAAAATACAGATCGTTTCCTATTGCCATATAGTACAATTAAGACCTTGGTCGTTACAGCAAACGGACGTTGATTGGTTGTTGTGTGTGTGTGTGTGTGTGTTTTAATACCTATATATACATATTCTGTATTTATATTATTCATTTAGTTTTACAGTAGAGCACTTTCTTCAAGCTAGAAGCAAGCCTTCTAAACATCATTTCTGGGGTTCCTGCAATATTTAAAACTTGACTGCTTACCAACTGATCCCATTCATGGCAGCGTATCTATCTGATTTCTAAATAAGTTCGAGTCTCCCAAGGCCTGCAGTTGATAACCTGATTAAAGGTGTGACAAAGGGTCTTGAGGTCCAGTCATGTGCCTCACTTTAAGGGTGCAGTAGTTTCACTTTCTAATTGGAAAATGTGCCCTAGATGTTAACATCTGACTGTTCATTACAGTGAGTGGTGAGGGCACTAGGTTGTACCAGCTGTTCAGATGCAGGGATGCTGGCACCTCAGGGGACATGAATATCCACCCATGCCATCCACCTCTCTGCCGATGGTGGGATGACCTCACTTTTAATGGGAATAGGGTGATTCGGTAGCATAATCAAGTCTGATGCTGAACAGCAGGTGGGGATAGATGATTGCACTTAATAGCCGAACACACACTCGCCGCTCAGTGTGGAACAGGAGTGAATGAATCACACTGCTTTGACACACCAGGTTTATTTAGAAGTGTTTATTCGAATACTTGTGTAACATGAAAGGTCCATTACAGATCATGAATAATTTGTGCAGTCCTCTGTGTACAGAAGATGGTTTCTTGTCTCTCTCTCACACACACACCCTGTCATACAGGAATCTTGCTCTCTCAGCTCAGCTGTCTCTCTTCTCTGGTGTCCTGTAGCTCCCCAATTTAGACTCCTTCACCCTCCTCTCCTATATCCTGCTCTCCATTACTTCTTTCCACTCGATCTTATTTCTTTACAGTGAAAGAAAGATTCTATATTAAAATATTATAGCAATATTTCTTTTTTATTTCAAGGAGTTTTTTTGACACAACTCAATAATTCACTAATGTTTAAAGGTGTGGCCATGAAGTGCTATAATGAGAAATGAAGGGCTTTAATGTAAAATAACTCAGTTTTTTAAAAGTTAAATGTGTTTTTTTAAATGAACATCAAATATCTTCCTCATTTAAGTCGTTTCATAAACCAAAGCTCAAATTAACAAACTAATTATAGATTACTTTTTTGTGGTGAGGTAAAAATGCCACTGCAAGTGTCGTATTCGTCTCCAGAAATAGGTGATTGGGTGTCACAGCAGCAGTTCGCTAGCCCACTACACAGGTACCTTCTGGTTATTTCTGTTGGGCTGTGTCTGATGGAAGGCAGGTTGCTCTGGGGATCGTCCCTTGGTGCTGTAACAGTGACCTCTACCAGCCCTGCAATGGAATAGCATCCCGTCATGGGTTTATTTCCAACTGTGCTCTGTGATCACCAGATCCCCTCATCCCACATGATTCCGAAATAGAAAAGTGGTGTTAAATATGATTACTGAGTCGAGACCAAGGCTTTTAGTAGTCGAGTCTGAGTTTAAGATTGAGACTAATAAGATTAATAATTTTTCACTTTACATTATACAGTGGTGCTTGAAAGTTTGTGAACCCTTTAGAATTTTCTATATTTCTGCATAAATATGACCTAAAACATCATCAGATTTTCACACAAGTCCTAAAAGTAGATAAAGAGAGCCCAGTTAAACAAATGAGACAAAAATATTATACTTGGTCATTTATTTATTGAGGAAATGATCCAATATTACATATTAGTGAGTGGCAAAAGTATGTGAACCTCTATGATTAGAGCAGTTAATTTGAAGGTGAAATTGGAGTCAGGTGTTTTCAATCACTGGGATGACAATCAGTTGTGAGCACCCTGTTTTATTTAAAGAACAGGGATCTATCAAAGTCTGCTCTTCACAACACACGTTGTGTGGAAGTGTGTCATGGCACGAACAAAGGGAGATTTCTGAGGACCTCAGAAAAGAGTTGTTGATGCTCATTAGGCTGGAAAAGGGTTACAAAACCATCTCTAAAGAGTTTTTTGGACTCCACCAATCCACAGACAGACAGATTGTGTACAAATGGAGGAAATTCAAAACCATTGTTACCCTCCCCAGGAGTGGTCGACCAACAAAGATCACTCCAAGAGCAAGGCGTGTAATAGTTGTCGAGGTCACAAATGACCCCAGGGTAAACTTCTAAGCAACTGAAGGCCTCTCTTGCATTGGCTAATGTTAATGTTCATGAGTTCCACCATAAGAAGAACACTGAACAACAATGGTGTGCATGGCAGGTTTGCAAGGAGAAAGCCACTGCTCTCCAAAAAGAACATTGCTGCTCGTCTGCAGTTTGCTAAAGATCACGTGGACAGCCCAGAATGGTTAAAGAAGAATAAAGTTCATGTTTTGTAATGGCCAAGTCAAAGTCCTGACCTTAATCCAATGGAAATGTTGTGGAAGGACCTGAAGTGAGCAGTTAATGTGAGGAAACCCACCAACATCCCAGAGCTGAAGCTGTTCTGTACGGAGGAATGGGCTAAAATTCCTCCAAGCCGGTGTGCAGGACTGATCACCAGCTACAGGAAACGTTTCATCGCAGTTATTGCTGCACAGGGGGGTCACACCAGATACTGAAAGCAAAGGTTCACATACTTTTTCCACTCACTAATATGTAATATTGGGTCATTTTCCTCAATAAATAAATGACCAAGTATAATATTTTTGCATCATTTGTTTAACTGGGTTCTCTTTATGTACTTGTAGGACTTGTGTGAAAATCTGATGTTTTAGATCATATTTATGCAGAAATATAGAAAAATCACAAACTTTCAAGCGCCACTGTAGTCTTAGTCAAACTAAGACAATGTAACTTTTGGAAGCAAATGTTGATGATTCTGTTTCCCATCTTCTGTCAAACTTAATCTGATGTCATCACATAAAATCAACAGAATATAGCCAACGACATCCATTCTGTCCACTTTTATTATTAAATTTGAAAACATAACAATAACAGTTCAATCCATCCTTAAACCATTCCAAACTGTTCTAACGAAGTAAAGCAAGCGGGTGAAAATGCACTCTTAATGTCTTAATGACTAGTCAAAATAAAATGTTATCGATTGGATACTGAACGAGAAGAGCAGTAACTTGGTTAGTCAATCTGAGTGCAGATTTTATTTAGACATGCAGAAAAAGGACTGATTGATTCGGTTTGAATGGCTTGACTCTATCAGGAAAGCATATCATGCCATAATTGAATGCAAAGCTAAAATTTTACCCTTCATGTCTGCCCTAGCACTTCAGCTCATCACCCCCTCCTCCAGGCACCCTCATGTCTAGGTGCTCTGCAGTAGGTCTCCAGTAGCCTCTCAGTGCTAAAAGAAGTGATCAGCATACTCTCACATTTAGCCACATTTAGCCTCAGGGCTATAAATCTACATCACCTTAGAAGAACCACACAGCCACCAGACTACCTCCCTTCTCTCTCAGTCCTTTTCAGTCTCTTCCTGTCATTTCCCATTCCTAATAATCGTCTCCTACTCCTACACCTCACTTGAAAACTTACTTTACCAGTCTGTTAGAACCATCACTCAGACACGTATGCACAGTTTCAGCTCAGCCCCCTCTGCCCCGAACACCCACACGCGTACAGACCGAGCTGCTACAGCACAGCTTTCCTTGACGTAGACTCAATTAGACATGTGGTTAAGCTGCACTGTATAATAACAGCCTGCTTTCTGCATGACACATCCCGAGCGTAGACGGAGGGGAAAGGCTCCGGGTTATGATTAGCTAGTGTCAAGAGGTTCAGGGAGGATTTATAATAAGTCTTAAAATAGTACGGTAATTAAGGATACGGACCATGTGTGTGTTCATATCTGTTATTTGAATGAGTGTAACAATCTGTACTCCTTTCTTTTCTTTTCCAGCATTTTCGTTCACTGATTTTTAAACCGTTTAAACCAGTGGTTCTCACTGGTGGTACGCCAGATGATTTTGAAAAATGTACTTTAATTATTTCATAATTAAGGAATGATTTAATTATTAAAATATCAAAAACATTCATGTGCAAATTGTTTCAGACTGTCTATCATTTTGTTTTAATCAAATGAATTTTTGTGTTATTGTGTTTGTGTTATTAATTTGTTTTGGGCTGTGCACAAACGTGTTTTTCATTACGTCTGTCGTGTTAACTGCTTCCCGTATTTTGAATTTTGAGATGTTATCAGTAAGTCTTTTGCCTTTGTCCAAAAACAATAGTTAGAAATTGACTATTATACGATGGCTGAAGGTTGCAGATACCAGGAGCAGTGGGGCAGAGGAGCAAAGTGATACAGTGAGGCAAAAAAGTATTTAGTCAGCCACTGATTGGGCAAGTTCTCCTACTTAAAGATGATTGAGATCTATAATTTTCATCATAGGTACACTTCAACTATGAGAGATAAAACGAGGAGAAAAAATCCAGAAAATCACATTGTAGGATTTTTAAAGAATTTAATTGTAAATCATGGTGATAAAGAAGTGTTTGGTCACCCACAAACAAGCAAGATTTCTGGCTCTCACAGACCTGTAACTTCTTTAAAAAGCTCTTCTGTCCTCCACTCGTTACCTGTATTATTGGCACCTGTTTGACCTCGTTATCTGTATAAAAGTCACTTGTCCACAGCCTCAAACAGTCAGACTCCAAACTCAACCATGGCCAAGACCAATGAGCTGTCAAAGGACACCAGGTAGAAAATTCTAGACCTGCACCAGGCTGGGAAGAGTGAATCTACAATAGGCAAGCAGGTAGGTGTGACTAAATCAACTGTGGGAGCAACTGTAAGAAAATGGAAGACATACAAGACGATTGACAATGTCCCTCGATCTGGGGCCCCACGCAAGATCTCATCCCATGGGGTCAAAATGATCATGAGAACGGTGAGCAAAAATCCCAGAGCTACACAGAGGGACCTGATGAATGACCTGCATAGAGCTGGGACCAAAGTAACAAAGGCTACCATCAGTAACACACTACACCGAGAGGGACTCAGATCCTGCAGTGCCAGGCGTGTCCCCCTGCTTAAGCCAGTACATGTCCAGGCCCGTCTGAAGTTTGGCAGAGAGCATATGGATGATCCAGAAGAGGATTGGGAGAACATCATGTGGTCAGATGAAACCAAAATAGAACTTTTTGGTAAAAACTCAACTCGTTGTGTTTGGAGGAAGAAGAATGCTGAGCTGCCTCCCAAGAACCTACTGTGAAGCATTGGGGCGGAAACCTCATGCTTTGGGGCTGTTTTCTGCAAAGGGGACAGGACGACCGTTCCGTGTTATGGGAAGAATGAACGGGGCCATGTATTGTGAGATTTTAAGCCAAAACCTCCTTCCATCAGTGAGAGCATTGAAGATGGAACGTGGCTGGGTCTTCCAGCATGACAATGATCCACAAACACACCATTTGGGCAACAAAGGAGTGGCTCTGTAAAAAGCATTTCAAGGTCCTGGAGTGGCCTAGCCAGTCTCCAGACCTCAACCCCATAGAAAATTTGTGGAGGGAGTTGAAAGTCTGTGTTGCCCCAAAACATCACTGCTCTAAGGGGAGATCTGCATGGAGGAATGGGCCAAAATACCAGCTACAGTTTGTGCAAACCTGGTGAAGACTTACAGGAAATGTTTGACCTCTGTCATTGCTAGCAAAGTATTGAGTTGAACTTTTGTTATTGACCAAATACTTATTTTCCACCATGAGTTACAATTAAATTCTTTAAAAACCCTACAATGTGATTTCCTGGATTTTTTTTCCTATTTTGTCTCTCATAGTTGAAGTGTACCTATGATGAAAATTACAGACCTCTCTCATCACCTGCACAATCAGTGGCTAACTAAATACTTTTTTGCCCCACTGTATATGTTTCTGTGATGAGACACATAGGTGGTACTTGGAAGTTTTGGCTTGATCAGTGGTACATGGTCTGAAGTTTGAGAGCCACTAGTTTAAACGATTACGGTAAACTAGTCCTATAAATCGGTTTGACAAGTGCAGTGGTAACCTTCAAATAATAATCAAATCAGAATTTAAACCATCCTTAGAGCTTTAAATATGGGCTGACTATTTTTCCTTTGTATTTGATACCCAAATCAGACGTTCACAGCCTGGTGTAACTCTCATCTGCGGAAGGCTGGCACTCAGATCGAGAACATTGAAGAGGATTTCAGAAATGGCCTGAAGCTCATGCTGTTGCTCGAGGTTATCTCAGGTATTCACACTTACATGGCGCGCGCGCGCGCGCACACACACACACACACACCAAACACACACACACACACACACACACACACACACACACACACACACACACTTAGTAAAAGGAACAATATACTTAAGGCCACGTTACTAGATACACCTGCTCATTAAAGCAAATATCTAATCAGCCAATCACATGGCAGCAACTCAATGCATTTAGGCATGTAGGCATGGCCAGGATGAACTGCTGAAGTCACAATGGGGAAGAAAGGTGATTGAAGTGACTTTGACCAATGCCATCGTTGTTGGTGCTAGACTGGCTGGTCTGAATATTTCAGAAACTGCTGATCTACTGGGATTTTCATGCACAGCATCTCTAGGGCAACTGAGACTACAATCCGAACAGGCTTACCAAAATTGGATGATGGAAGATTTTAAAAAACATTGCCTGATCTGATGAGTCTCAATTTCTGCTGCGACATTCAAATGGTAGGGTCAGAATTTGGCGTAAACAACATGAATCATGGATCCATCCTGCCTTGTATCAATGGTTCAGGCTGTGGGTGGTGGTGTAATGGTGAGGAGGATTTCTTGGCACAATCTGGGCTCCTTAAAACCAATTGTTTAAAAATGCCATGGCATACCTGAGTATTGTTGCTGACTACAGTGTTTATGACCACAGTGTATCATTTTCTGATGGCTAATTCCAGCAAAACAACTCGCCATGTCACAAAGCTCAAATAATCTCAAACTGGTTTCTTGAAGATGGCAAAGAGTTCTCTGTACTCAAGTGACCTCCCATAATTGCCAGATCTCAATCCAGTAGAGCACTTTTGGGATGTGGTGCAATGGGAGATTCGTATCATGGCTGTGCAGCTGATTGCGTGGTGCTATTATGTTAATATGGACCAAAATGTCCAAGGAATGTTTCCTGCACCATGTTGAATCTATGCAAATGAGAATTAGCATAGTTCTGAATGCAAAAGGGAGTCCAACCCGGTACTAGCAAGGTATACCTAATAAGTGCTGTGTGTGTGTGTGTGTGTGTATATGTATATGTATATGTATATATATATATATATATATATTATATATATATATATATATATATTAATATATATATATATAATATATATATATATATATATATATGTGTGTGTGTGTGTGTTTATAAATATGTTGTGATGTATATTATATGTGTGTGTGTGTATATATATGTGTTGTGTGTGTATATATATGTGTGTGTTTGTATATATATATATATATATATATATATATATATATATATTATATATATGTGTGTGTTGTGTGGAGAGATACTATATATATATATGTGTGTGTGTACATAATATATCTATATGTGTGTGTATATATTATATATATACTATATATATCTATATATAGCCTATATCTTCTATATATATCTATATGTGTATGCTGAGTCCTGTGTGTGTGTTGTGTGTGATATATAGTATATATATAGTATATACAATATATAGATATATAATATATATATATATATATATCTATGTGTATGTGTGTATGCTGTATATATATATATATATATATAGAGATTTATATATATTATATACAATTATATGTATGTGTATGTGTGATGTGTATATATATTTATTACATATAATAGATATATATAGATAGATAGATAGATATATATAAATAGTATATATATAGAGATAGATATAGGGTGTATATATATTATGTGTGTATATATACTCGATATATAGATAGGTATATAGATAGATAATTAGTCATATATATAGATATAGAGAGATATATATATATCTAGATATATATCTCAACACAGTAAAAAATCTTCCAATCGAGCTGAGCTGGATTATTCCCAATCACACTGCAGACGGCATGCCAGATATCTATACTAATTGAATGCCAATATATTACACTAAGCACAGAAATGCTTTTGCCTTTTAAGTCAGTTGTGATGATCTACCACAGCAGCTGGAGGGTCAGGCACCAGAACAGTTGTTGTCTGAAGCTCAAGTCTAAACAGATATAACATTTAAATCATTTTATATGCTCGCAATCAGTCATGGTTGATGGATGGTCCAATGTGGTGGCACTAGAAGGTTAAACAGTTCAAGTTCCAGCACTGCAACGACGGCATGTTTAAGCCGTTCAGCATGACTCTATAGCCTTTAATAGCTTGGATTGTACTTGTAAGATTGTACAGTATGATGTTTGAAGTCTTAGCTGGACTGGGTTAAAAGTATACTGGGGTAAATGCAATGCAATTTTAACCTCTTATACAAGAGCTAGTCTCTAATTTTATCCCAATCAGAGACATCCCCTAATATACAATTGAAGTCTTGGATGACTCTGCACTATTTAATAGATCTCAGAGAGCCACAAAAGCATAATATTTCATTTTCTCTAAAATGTTAGTGTGACTTTATTTTAATTATTATATTTTTAAATATGTTCTCTCTTAACACTTATTTAGTTTCTGTTTATTTAAACTATTACTATGAACTTATTAATTTGAAAACTGGGTTAGTTCTTACATATAACTTCTAAGCCACCCAAGGAGGATGGGCCCTTTTTGAGTCTTGGTCCTCCCAAGGTTTCTTCCTTATAATGTTTAGGGAGTTTTTCCTTTCCACTGTCGCCCTAAGCTCAAGTGAGGATTGGCCCCATAATTTAGAAAATAAACTAAAATTGTAAAGCTGCTTTGAGACAACGTTCAATTATAAAAAGCGATAAAGAAATAAGGCTGACTTTACAGAAGGAGGGAAACAAACAAAAAAAAAAGCCAAATAAAGCCAGCTGATTTATGGCAGCTACAGGTATAATATATTACTGTCTTTTAAATGTGCACTATAATTAGTAGTTAACGCCGTCCCGTCCCATCTCCAGAGATCCCTGGTTTTATTCCCCCGACTCTTTAGCTTTTTTTGTGGCGTTTGCATGTTCTCCCCGTGTCTGTGTGGATTTTCTCTGAATGCTCTAGTTTTTTCACACATTCCAAAGACATGCTTTAGGATCAGATGGTCTCTCAAGTGACCGTGTGTGTGCGTCTTTTATTACGTATTATTGAGACGTGTAAAAATCTAATCACACAAATTCCCCAGATAAATTAATTCCATCCAAATAGGGCTTTAGTCACTGAGTAAGGGTGTCTGCTACAATGTTGTAAAACTAACTTCTTCTGTGAAGTTCAGAGAGGTTAAAATGTATTGCATCTATGCTCCAGTGGGTGGCTTGGTGGGTTATTTAGACTAGCTTCTATATAACCTTGAGTGTATATATAACCTTGTTTCTGTCGTTGAATAGCCATTGACGCTGAAAAGCGATGTTGAGTAAACAAACAAACATGCTGTGCTCCAGCATGTACTCCTGTTCCGTCAGTCAGTCCAGTTCCGTCTGTCCATTTATGTGTCATCCAGTCATGTTGGGTACAATAAGGTTAATGGTTGATTTTTATTAACAAAACTGATGATCTGATTGGTAGGTGAGAGATTGCCTAAACCAGACAAAGGAAAGATGCGTTTCCACAAGATCGCCAACGTGAACAAGGCTCTGGACTTCATCTGCAGCAAAGGAGTAAAACTGGTGTCCATTGGTGCTGAGGGTAAGAACCTGGGTTTCTGTGTGTGAGTTAATCTATTGTGTTTTTAAAATCTTAAACTTCTCTCACTTATCGTTGTTTCTTTCTGCAGAGATTGTTGATGGTAATGTGAAAATGACTCTTGGAATGATTTGGACCATCATTCTCCGTTTTGCTATCCAGGACATCTCTGTTGAAGGTACATGCAATGCACCTTATGGCTGCCCGTTACTCCACACCCCCTTATTTTGCCCCTGGGCATCGCAGGGCTGGGTTCATAATAGGGCTGCAACTAACGATTATTTTAATAATCGATTAATCGGACGATAGCTAAATATTTTTTTAGCTATCATCATTATTCAGAAATATAACATTGAATAACAGAGCAAATAAGTGATAATTGAATAATAATAAATTAAATTTATTAATAAATTAAAATAACAAATTAAATAATAGTGTGTGTGTGTATACTTGTATTCATTCTGTTTCTTCCTTCTTGGTGCCGTAACAAGATAATTTCCCCCTGTGGGATAATAAAAGGCTATCTTATATTATCTTAATAAAGAAAAATAAGTGCATCTCTGATGCAAACACTACATACAAACTCATTCACTCCCTTTCTTTAGGAACTTTGCATTGCAATGCAAAAATGTTATGTCAGCATGCTCCTGGCTAAAGCTGGCTCTCTTTTTAGAGATTATATTTCCTGCCACAGAAAATAAACGCTCAGACAGTGTTGAAGGACCAGGAATGCATAAATAGGACTTGGCTAGCCTGGCCAATTTAGGATACCGCTCTGTTAACTCCATCACTGTCATTATCCAGCTAACAAGCAAAAACAGCATCAACCATGCTGTGCCCGTTTTCATAGTGCGAGTGCGCCGTTACGTGTCCTCACTTCAAAACGGAACAAACTCGGGATATTGTGGTGACTTACTCTGTTGTTGAGCTTCCTTCATCCTCATTGGTGACACCATGTTTCCGTTTCGAGGGCTGTATCAGCACTGGGGTGTTCCCGTGCCAGGTCAAATCACTTTTGCAAAGCTTGCATGTTACACTTTTTTTTTTTTTAGTTGTGCGAAGCGTGAAGTGCTCCTACACTTTTGAGGACTTAAGCCGAACCTTCTTCTCTGCACCGGTCATGTTTCATTTGTAGAATTTATTCCATTCTTAACGCTAACTTACTTTGAATGTTCTGCCTCTGCGTCGGCTCCGCCTTGCTCTGTTCAATCGCTCGCAAGGAACGTAAGCGGATATGATAAGGAGGGGGAGACATAAATCATGCGATGAATCGATAATGAAATTCATTGTCGACACTTTTATTAATCGATTATTATCGATTTTATCGATTCGTTGTTGCAGCCCTAGTTCATAATATGTACACCTAAACCAAAACAGAACAATCCAATGGAGATCTATTGGAATTAAATTTATTTTCTGAACAAGATGGAATTCCTTTAAATAAGTAGTTATACAGAAGAAATAACGGTCATGCATCTTTTAGTTTAATTTCAATTTAATTCCAGTCTGACTTTGTTTTTTCTGTCTTTAAAATAGTCCACTTTAAAATGGCTAACAGGATGGATGTATAATGTGTGAGAATGTTGCATTATGTGAAGTTTAACTCCTCCCCCTGTTTAATATGTGCAACTGCAGTGTTTACACAAAATGGTACGGGAGTAGTGATACACTCTGCTCACGATTCGATTCACTATAGTGGGCTGACGATTCAAAAGTGTACAAAATGCAAAACAATGCACATTTTCTTGAATATGCTTTAAAAAATTAAAATAAATGACTAGAAGTAGAGATTTAAGTAAATAAATAAATTACTCTGTTGTAGCTTCTCCATATGTTAAATAAATGAGTGAAAACATTCCTTTTTTATTTCTGAAGAATAGCATTTCTAAGCTAGAGGTGCATTTCCTGAAGAAAATGCGAGTGTGATTGCAGCTCTGCCAAGGTTGACCCTGCTGAGCATAAGTCAAAAACCCTATTGCCTTATCAGATGAATCATCCTGCAAAATTTCGAATGTCTAACACAAAACTAGAATGTTTGTGAACGAAATGTCAAGGTTGGCTGTTGCTATGATGTCCCAAGTGGTTGCAGTGGTGTTGCAGGTTGGTTGCTATGTATCACAAATCTCCTCAGAGTGAACCCTGGAAATTTCATATCCGTAGGTTGAAAATTGACTGAGTTATGGTCAATGCCCTGCCAGGGATGTCAGGGGCCCCATGGGCATCACATGTCACCTCAGAGTGCACCTGGGTCCAAGCCTGCCAAATTTGTAGCCGTAGGTTGAAAACTGACCGAGTTGCAGTAAATGCCCCCATGTTTCCTATTCGTTAACATAGCAGCCAAATCATAACTTTGAGTGGCCCCAGAGTCACACCCAAGGGCCAGTTATTGCCAAAATCACAACAACCCTATTCCATTATGACCTTAACTATCCTGCCATTTTTTTTTCTCTAGCTTCATATTAAATTTTTCCCCATTTGTTAACATTGGGCCCATTCATTTCTTATGGAAAAATTTTGCGCTTTGCGGGGTCTCTGTTGGACCGACTTAAAAGACCTATAAAAGCACACCATTCCCGACCAGACTGGACGACTTGGCAGTATCCCAAACTGTGGCAGTTGATAGCCGGACAAAAACATGGAATTAAAAAAAAAATCACATAACAGTAGTGTGATTGCCCCTATGGGCATATACTTGTTATATATTTGTTACACTTTGTGTATGGGAGTGTGAAGTATGATTACACCCTCTGGTGTTAAAAAAAATGCAATTGCATCTGATGGCATAATAAACATGATGCATGTGACATCATATCTTTTTGCTTTATATGTTACAAGAAGTATTTTGTAATCAATGCAGAATCTAACTGGTAACCAGTGTAGAGACGGCAGATCAGGTCTGATTTGATCAAATTGTCTCGTTGGCACTGGAGCCAGTGCATTCTGAACTAACTGAAGTTTATTTATAGATTTACTAGAGAATCCAGTAAGTAAAGCGTTGCAGTAATCCAACCTTGAGGTTATAAATGCATGAACCAGTTTCTCTGCATCTTTAAAAAAAGAGGACAATTCTAAGTTTAGCAATATTACATAACTGAAAGAAAGCAATTCGAATCATGTTGCTAATGTGCACATCAAAGGAAAAATGTAGGCTTGCTCAATTTGGGATTGGCCTTGGATATTAGAAGATAATCTAAAATTGTAAAGCTGCTTTGAGATAATGCTTGATTGTTAAATGCACATTGTGATGGATTGTTACACCTTGATCAGATTACAGTTAATTAATAAAAAAAAATAGATATTTTCATCAGATTGTTCTGTTTGGTCTAAATGTAGACATTTCAGTCAGAATCTCCAATGAAAATTCTGCAGTTAAATTTCATTCGGATTAACATAAATCTCTACATGCAAATGTGGCAGATGTTACAGCCTTGAAACCAGATAACTGTGGGGGTGGGCACCCCAGTGCCTCCACACAAATGAGAATAAATAAAAGTCTTGTAATCTGATTGCTTATCTTTCCAACCTCTTTGAGCAAAACAAACATTAATTAAGCAGAACATGTCCAGGCTTGTTTCAAATCAATCACTCATTACCATCCTGCTAACAGTAATTAAAACTTGAGTGTTTTCTCACCACGTGTGCTCTGACCTCCGTTTATTGTAACCCTGTAGAGACCTCTGCTAAAGAGGGCTTGCTGCTGTGGTGCCAGAGGAAGACTGCCCCCTACAGGAATGTTAACGTACAGAACTTCCACATCAGGTAAGACTCAGCTAGTGAACCACAACATGAAACACGTGCTGGAAATAATCCTTCATCCTTATTGTCTATTTTTGCTATTGTGCTGTTCTCTTTTATGCTGTTATAACATATTGTATCAAACAATGTCTAACAATCTTGACATCGGTAAAGCAAGTGAACTACAACGTAATGTATTTTTTTTGTCTTTACTCACTAAAGGTGATTGAAGACTTTATAACCTGGATATGCATTAAAAAAAAATGCTTTTGCAGTATGGAAGAAGGATGCGAGCTCCTTCTGTCTGGTTGTGATGACCCGAGGGAAAATATGACCCCTTTCCTTTGATTGATTAGCTAATGCACAATATAGTATGATTAATTAATTCTGTAAGTAAAGTTAAATATCCAAATCTAGACACATCATCACAGTATATAGTCATGAAATGTTATAGTTTTAGCTTAAAATGAGAACAGAGTATCGTGCAGGCCTTAAAAATTAACCATCGTGGCCATGTTTTTTTTTCTGGTGGAAAGAAAACTTTGACATGGTTACTATGGTATCTCTGCCATTGTTTTACCACACCATGGTATCCATGGTTTTCTGGCAGAAAAAGTATGGTTACTATGGTACCGCTTACTACTGCTACTTTGGATGGGATATTGGAATTCCTTTGCTTGAATTATGATTTCCAGAGGTGTGATTTATAGTCCCTGGACAAAAATTAGCCACCTTGCATGTTTAAGGTGGTAATAAGGTCAGGCTCCTGCAGATGGCTATAAATACCTGTGGGTGTATGACAGGATTCATAGATTGAGAAGAGATGGTAAGAGAGGGTGTGCCTTATTGGAATGATAATCAATATAATGTCCCTTTCAGAGAATTTGCAGGTTATTAAAGGAGATGTGAAGGCTGTAATAAATTACATATAGCTTTCAACTTCTCTATACCTCTCAAGTCCGATTTATACTGTGTTCAATATATATGCCTTTGAAACATGGTTGCCACAAAGAAATAAATAAGAACATTACCATGTAAGATGGTAGAGAAAAAAGTGTTCTAATCTAATAACCTCTTCACATTGAATATAAATACGGAAATGAACACTGGACAAACGCTGGTTGATCTTGTAGCTAGTGTATTTGGCGCCATCTAATGATCATTGTGTCAATATCAGCGGCCTTGTCTGAGACTGCTGTCTTTTGACTGCTCTAGCGTTGCTTTAAGTGAGTAAATCCAGTGCGTGAAGCAGCATTTTAGTATTTAGTGCATCACATGAAGAAAAAAGATGTGAAGGCTGTTATAATCAATATATTCACAATGGCATTTCTGAAGATATTGAAAGCTATATGTAATTTATATGTAATTGTTAACCTTGCATGAAGCTATGGCTGTTAAGAGACGAAACGGAACCTTTTAAAAGGTTTCAATTTCAATTACATTTAACCCACTTCTCTCTTTGTAAAATAAAATGTCCTCTTTTCAAATATATTATGCAGTAATATCATGGAGACAGATGAATTCGGAAATAAAACAGCCTACTTCTCTATACCACTCAAGTCCGATTTATACTGTGTTCATTTATATATGCCTTTGAAACATGGTTGCCACAAACAAATAAATAAGAACATTACGCTGTAAGATGGAATAGAAAAAAGTGTTCTAATCTAATAACCTCATCACACTGAATATAAATACGGAAATGAACACCTTACAAACGCTGGTTGTAGCTAGTGTATTTGGCGCCATCTAGTGATCATTGTGTCAATATCAGTGGCCTTGTCTGAGACTGCTGTCTTTTGACTGCTCTAGCGTTGCTTTAAGTGAGTAAATCCAGTGCGTGAAGCAAAATATTAGTATTTAGTGCATCGCATTTAAATAAATAATAAAAAAAACATTCACCATTTCTTATTACCACGATATCCTGAAATGATGTCATACCATCCAGCTTTAGCTATGCAAGTCAGTTATAGTCCATTATGTTTACGAAAATTAAAATTGAACTTGCCCCAGATAGTATAACTTTTATCCCATCTATCTCGGATCTCCTGCTGTACAGCAATAGCAGAGGCAGAATACTGATACGCACTGTTATTAGGATCATTTTGGTGAAAGTCACATTTCAAAACTCTGACAATGTTTTCATTGAATGTACTTGAACAGACTCGGTGGCTTGTTTTCCCTCTCTACATCAGCTTTCCTGATTCCAGCCTTCTTATGTGTCACTCCTTCTCCTCACCTGTCTTTTTCTCTTCCCTCCATCGTACCACTCTCCATCCCTCTGCTTCTCTTTCTCACCGCTGCTCAGTTGGAAGGATGGACTTGCTCTGTGTGCCCTCATCCACAGACACAGACCTGACCTTATCGATTACTCCAAACTGAGAAAGGTGCTCTCTCTTCCTCTACCTCCACTTTCCGGTTTCTTCTCGTTGCCTCCTGCTACTGCAGTTTTGCACAGTGACTTTCTGTCATGCATACGGGTTGAAACTGATGTGCTGTCTGTGGGTGTTTTTGGTCTTCCGTAAAGGACGATCCCATTGGAAACCTGAACACGGCGTTTGAGGTGGCTGAGAAGTACCTGGACATCCCTAGAATGCTGGATGCTGAAGGTGAGAACACAAGTATAAATCAGTATTACCGTGGTTATTGGCAGCCTTTTGCTTTAATAATATTGTAATACTATTCTAAAGTAGATCCTTTCAAAACCGTTAAGACATTTGGGGTGGGCAATCTCACAAAACTAATAATCACGTTTTTTTTAGGCTGAATTACAATCCACAATACAGGTACTCTCTGTTTTATGATATTTCGACTTGTAAATTCAACTTACGAAGGATTTGTCAGGACGGAACCCCATTGTAAATCTGGGAGTACCTGTATTGTCACAACCATTTTGAGGTTGTCTTTTTAAAGCTAATTTGCAATTGAGCTAATTTCTCCGCTATTAAAAATTGAACAAACTTTAATAATTGTCACGCTCAGAGTAAGGAGACGGGTGTGAGCCATATAGCCATAAAAAGTGTATAATGGCAAATTAGAGATGTGTAAAGGATAAGACTAGAGAGCTACCTACATTTAAAAAAAGCAGACTTTTCCATCTAATTCACTTACTGGGGCCTGAGACTGTAGTAGTAGAGCAATTAAGGGACTTCAGTATCAACCACAAGGCCCAGCACTGCCAAATTGCACCTTTTTAGGACCCTTTACCAAGCCCCTAATATAATATACAAAAAGCATACAAAATAGTTTTAGGCCATTATTTAGTTTCAGGCATTTTCAGTGTCTCACAAACTGTCTGATATTGAGATTACTGTGACTGCACTGCACTTAAAAGCCACTTTTTTGAAAACATCTAATATTATTCATGCATTAGTGCAGCCTGTCTTAGATGGCTGCATTTTTGTACTCTGATTCTAAGCATTATTTGGACTGGAGAAGTTGTCTCCTTGGTGATAAAACTCTTGCATCCAGATGGTAATGAGGTCTCTCGTGGGTTGTGTTCTCTACTTTAGTACTTCAACCTATTTTTTTCTGTCTCATCTTTAAGACGTAATTGACGTGTATATGGGACTGTGGTGTTAGCACCACATTTGCAATATTGAGCATGTTGTGGTGAATAATACAGTACTGTTCAAAAGTCTGCCATTCCATATTTTAATTTTATATTCTGCTTATTCTTTACGTTTTAGTGGTTACTGCACTTTGTAGTTCTACAGTTGGAGACTGTGGTAGCCTAGTGGTTAAGATACTGGACTTTTGACCAGAAGGTCGAGGGTTCAAATCCCACCTCTGCCAAGCTGCCACTGTTGGGTCTTTGAGCAAGACCCTTAACCCACAATTGCTTGGATTGGCAATTGGATCGCTCTGGATAAGGGCATCTGCTAAATGCTGTAAATGTAGTCCATCTGCTGTCTACATATTTTGTTAGCCTCCTTTACTGTGTGGACCACCACAGAACCAGCACAGATCAGGTACTATTTGGGTGGAGGATCATTCTCAGTGCTGCAGTGGCACTGATGTGGTGGTGGTGGTGGTGTGCTAGTGTGTGTTGTGCTGGTATGAGTGGATCAGACACAGCAGTGCTGCTGGATTTTTTAAACACCTCGGTGTCACTGAGGTGAAAATGGTCCACCAGCCAAAAATGTCCAGCCACCAGCATCCTGTAGGCAGGATTAGAGGATGACCAACACAAGCTGTACAACAACAGATGAGCCACCGTCTGACAGCTACAGCTTAAATAAAGAATACGCAGAATATACATTGAAAAATAGAGAATACATAAGACTTTTGGACAGTACCCGATGTCAGTGTGGTAACAATAATTGTGGCTCCCAAACACATCGT
Source organism: Ancistrus triradiatus (assembly GCA_025084515.1). Taxonomy (NCBI): domain Eukaryota; kingdom Metazoa; phylum Chordata; class Actinopteri; order Siluriformes; family Loricariidae; genus Ancistrus; species Ancistrus triradiatus. The sequence continues at coordinate 192,875 of JAJAGP010000660.1, read as the reverse complement.
CTTGTCCTTCATCCCTCTCCAGATATTGTGAACACTCCTAAGCCTGACGAGAAAGCCATTATGACTTATGTGTCTTGCTTCTACCACGCCTTTGCTGGTGCTGAGCAGGTAATGCGAGACGCAAACTGTAGTAACTTCTGCTCGCTGTATGTCACAATTCAAACATATGTGACTTTCCTCTCCTTTCCTCGCTTAATCACTTGCTCTCGCTCTCTCTCCTCTCTCTCATGTTGCCTCACTCTCCCCCTGTAGGCTGAGACTGCGGCTAATAGGATTTGTAAAGTTCTGGCAGTGAACCAGGAGAATGAGAGGCTGATGGAGGAGTATGAGAAACTGGCCAGCGAGGTGAGTTAATAATTACCTTTAATTAGCTTTATACTGTGGTCATGGAAAATACTTACTGCTGATTGGATGCCAGGTGTCCGTTAGTTTCTGGGACGTCTCTAAAGTAGTCTAAAAGAAAGTATTATAAACAATTTATACAGCTTTGTTGGTTTTCTTAATTAGAACTTGGATACATCACGATGAATTTTGTATTTTTTGGCCAGTTATACTCAAGCTCACAGCTGTGTATAAATCGAGGCAAAAGAACTCTGCCAAAGCTTGCAGTGTGAGAATTTAAGAAACAATGGAAAGCCTACGTATCTGTTGTTTTCTGATCTCATGACATGTTTGGCCTACTAGTTTCACCCAAAACACGATTCAGTACACAGTGATTCAGGTTCACAATAGCCCTCAGAGAAGATCTCCGCTATTTTTATTGTGGTTTTCATTATTTTTACATCTACAGTACTATATTCTTAGTGCAAATTAGTCTCCATGTGTCCTAAAAAGGTTAGTTTATAAGAGCAAACTGGAAGCAAAACAGGAATTGAATGCTCCCGTTAGCTTAGCAGCTATGCTGGCGCCCGGAGTTCATTAATAGAGCAAGTGTTGCTTCTACTTTTCCCTTTCAATCCATCACTCACTCAATTACATGAGATTTTCAACACTTTAGTATAAAATAAGCTAATGTTAATGATTTTGGCCAACTGTAGGTTAATGTAAGTGCTTTAAACATCAACTTACTTACGCTATGATACCGAACACTCGTTAAACTCACCAGTTTATGATACATTTAACTTATGATGGATTTGTCGGAACATATCTGCTTTGTATATTTACATTTACAGCATTTAGCAGACGCCCTTATCCAGAGCAACTTACAATTGATACAATCTTACAATCCAAGCAATTTTTGGGTTAAGGACCTTGCTCAAGGACCCAACAGTGGCAGCTTGGCAGAGGTGGGATTTGGCAGAATTGGGATTTGAACCCTGGACATTTTGGTCCATAGTCCAGAACCTTAACCGCTAGGCTACCACAGTCCCAAATTCATATCAGGGAGCACCTGTGCAATACAACTCCATTAATGTATATAATGCCTTGTACAGTGTGGATTTTCTGGGGGTCTGGAACGGATAAACTCAATTTACATTATTTCTTATGGGAAAAATTGCTGACTATTCTTGACAAGCCTTCTGGAACAAATTCACGATGAGAACTGAGGTGCCACTGTATGTGATGTTTAATTGGGTCCTCTTTATCTACTCCCAGGACTTCTGATCTGATTCTGATGTCTTAGGTCATATTTATGAAGAAATATAGAAAATCCTCTTGTTTTGCCCTGCTTATTTGTCCATCCATGCACTCAGGTATTTGTTCCTTTCACGCTGTAGTTGTTGGAGTGGATCCGTCGCACCATCCCATGGCTGGAGAACCGTGTAGCAGAGCAGACCATGCGCGCCATGCAGCAGAAGCTGGAGGACTTCAGAGACTATCGCCGCGTGCACAAGCCACCACGTGTTCAGGAGAAATGCCAGCTGGAAATCAACTTCAATACCCTGCAGACCAAGCTGAGGCTTAGCAACAGACCCGCCTTCATGCCTTCTGAGGGAAAGATGGTTTCGGTACGTGCAGGATTCCAGTTAAAAACTATTGGTGGAATGCTCTAAGCTGTAGCTACCATGTCTGATTGCAAGTTGAGAACCTTAATCACTTGTGCAACTTTATCCAACTTTTATATGTTGGAACAATACTATAAAAATTGGTTTAGTTCACTTACACCTTAGACAGTGGCGTAGGTTCCATTTCAGCTTTGTGGGGGGTGCACTGCTCACGCCACCCAACCTAATACATCACATGAGTAGGGTTTTATATTAAATAAAACATTGGATATGCTACACAACGAATGGCTAAAATTGGTATTTAAAACAAACATTTCCCTTATTAAAGATAGCATGTTCAGTATACCTCGCTTTTAAATGTTTGGAAAGTGGAGCCGGTATGCTAAAGGGACACAGATTACTTTTCTCATGTGTCAGACATGCATGAGGATGTAAAGACATGTCTGAAAAAGTAAGCTCAGAGACGCACACCAGTGCTAGTCAGCCCAAAGACCTTTATTTACACAGTGCATTAATCCCATCTGGACACTACCTTCTTAACCGACTTTAACAGTCTCTCTTACAGTTCTCTAGTCCTTTTTCCCATGCTGGTAAGAGCTGAGCGTTTATTCTTGGAGGTGCTCTGCCAAGAATCAGTAGTAGCTGTTTGTGATTAGGGGAGGGGCATGCAGCATGAACTTGCAGGCTAACCAACAACTCTGCCTTCCACCCTCCACAGTACCCAACCATAATTGTTTAAATATCACTTGGTTTAATTAAAAAAAAAACATATCACACTGTTAAGAAATGAAATCACAAGGAAGCCCCCCCCCCCCAGCAAATATGCAGCTTCTGTAGTTCAGCTTCAGAGGGAAGAGCCATCTGCTGGAAACTGCAGTTCCTGAGGACCTGGCTTCGATGTCCAGGCTTGGCTTGCACTGTGAATGTCTGGCGTCCGATAGACTGGTGTCCCATCTACTGAGCACTTTCTCCTGCGGCCGGTGATTTTTGGAACAGGCCTTTCCAGTAGAAGAGTGACAAAATGAGAGCTTACACGACCACAAATGTCAAAAGAAAAAGTAGTCTCCTCTCTAACCGGCACCGATTTATAAACAAATACATTATTCAAAGGTCAGCGGTCCCTTTGTGGTTCAGGTTAAGGCATGTTAATCCATAAGGTTGTGAGTTCAAATCCTGACTTCAGAAACCTTCAGTGTTGCTAAACGTTAAAGAATTCTATGATTAGTGAGGAGAGATGAGAGCCTGAAAATGCAGTACTGTGCAAAAGTCTTTGACCACCATTAGATGAGTTGTGTTAGCAATGGTATAATGACCATAGCCTAGTAAGAGCTGATGATTCATTTTTGTCCTCTGTGGGGGACATGAGTTCACAAAGAGTATTTCAATAACCAGATCTACAGAGCTAAAAGCTGATGCGCCATCTAGAGGACATCCTGGCTTTTACACTGATGTATCATTTGTGGGGGGCTGCCATTTGCAACCTGAGATCTGCTTTTTTAAATGGCTGCTTTTTTCTAAAGCCTATAATGTACATGTTTTACATAGAAAACAGTTTTGGCTCATTTTCAAAGCTGATTTGCACTTGTTTAACCACTTAAAAGTGTACTTTTTTAATGTCCTCTGTAGTGGACACTGGGACTTTTTGATCTGCAGAAGGGAAACACATATATGTAATTTTATTTCAAAATTACTGAAATGATCAAACTTTAGTTTTCCTGGGTCTCAGGAGGATATATAACATATTGTCATTGACTGGACCCAAACTTGAGTTCATCACTCTAGTCCTCTCTTGTACTGATCTTCACTCCAATCTGTGTGAGCTTTAATATATCTTGGACGTTTCGCCCTGTTCCCCTTCTGAAAAATTGGGTTTTTGGCTGCTACGCTTCCAAAAAGACCAGTCCTGATCAAGCTTATTCAGACTGTAGAAGGATCAGCTTGGCATCCCTATGAAGCTGCCAGATATTACTCAAGTGCAGGGGGAGGTCAGACTCAATACTTGCCACTGCAGCTTATAGAAGTTTCTTTAATACTGCATACAGATTTGCTGTACTTTCTGGTTGTGCTCTACAAAAAAAACTGAGAAATAATTATATATGGTCCTTTCACCATTGCTATAACAATTGTATATCTAATCTAGTGGTGGCCTTTTGCACAGTACTGGATCAATTTGTATCTGGAAAAATTTGTTTATTCATGATATTCTCACATCTAGAAAATTAGCTAAAGACAAAGACCTTTCATGTAGTACGTAATTTGTGTAGGTTCTCCTAGGGATGGATGTTTTAATGTTTTAATATTTAAATTTTAACATGGACAGTTTTTAAAAATGCTGTTAATCACGTCTTCACTCGATGTGATCAAGTTTGAACCATTTGACAGTCGTACTATTTTAATAAGCGTGTATCCACAGGACATTGCGAATGCATGGAAAGGATTGGAGCAAGTTGAGAAAGGCTATGAGGAATGGCTCCTGACTGAGATCCGGCGTCTGGAGAGACTGGACCACTTGGCTGAGAAGTTCAAGCAGAAGTGTAATCTGCACGAGTCCTGGACTGCAGGTTAATGCACGCACACGGTCTCCTTTATGTAGCAGAGTGTTTTATACGTGGCAAAGGTACTCAAATGAGGTGCTTTTGTCCTTTCAGCTCTGATTTTAGCTTTTCTATCTCTGTCCTTCAGGAAAAGAGGAGCTGCTGTCAATGAAGGACTATGAGTCAGCGTCTCTGATGGAGATCAGAGCTCTGATGAGGAAGCACGAGGCGTTCGAGAGCGACCTCGCCGCCCACCAGGACAGAGTGGAGCAAATCGCTGCTATCGCTCAGGAACTCAAGTAAGAGCGAGAGGCACAATGATAAATATTGAGAAGGTGGGAGGCAGAGAGCGAGAGCAAGAATGAGGTGTTTGAGGAAGCAGAGAGAGCGTGACTCAGCATTGGCCTTTATATTTTATTCAAGATTCAAATAGAAGGCTTGTTTCCACAGTGTCATTTTTTTTTGAGTCCTCTGTCATCATGCTGTTTATTCAGCCCAGTTCAGGCTTAATCTTATATCGGAGTGGAAGCCAAGAAATGAGTTAAAAACAGCACAGAAAAAGAATTGAACTAGAACATTCCTTCGTAATTTGTACTTCTAGAAGTACCTTTTCTAAGCATCTGTGTATTGTAATGCTGATCCATACAGTGAAGTATTTTGCCTCGGATTTAATAGCCAGGTGCAGGGGACTTTTGTACAGTATTGTGCAAAAGTCTTAGGCCACCATTAGATTAGATATACCATTTTTAGTGGTGGTATAATGACCTTACACCATTATTTGTCAGTCTTTTCATTAGAATGCAACCAGAAAATATGTATGCAGTATTAAAAAGCTACAGTAGGCTACAGTGGCAAGTATTTCATATGACCGCCCCTTGTATTTGAGCAATAGAAGTTCTTTTTACAGTTCCTTAAAGAAGTGTAGCAGCCAAGAAACCACTTTTTCAGAAGGGGAAAAGGGTGAAAATATTGAAGATCAGGGAAAAAGCGTATTATGGAGTGACACATCCAAGTTTGAAATTTGTGGGTCCAATCACTGGTCATAATACCATTGCTAAAACAACAATCTAATGGTGGCCTAAGGCCTTTGTACACCATCGTAAATTTCTCTCCTTTATTTGTATTTACATTAAATTTAGATGTTTAAAAGTCTATTAATAATTATTTTTGTAAACATACTCAAACATCTACAGTACAAGTGTAAGAAAAGGTGCAGGTGAAGGTTTATTTACAGTAGGTGTAGGAAAATCAATTCCTATATGACGACACTGAATGCTTATGCTTTTTTGGTGGGTGATGTTAGTGAGCTGGACTACCATGATGCTGCTACTGTTAATGCCCGCTGCCAGGCTATCTGTGATCAGTGGGACAACCTGGGTACCCTCACCCAGAAGAGGAGAGATGCGTTGGAGGTACGCACACATCCCATATGTAATTAGGGGAAAAAAATCCTGTATTCACCATGTGGCCTTTAAAGCTAACATTCTTATTCTCAATCAACATGTCAATATTTTTTTGTGGTTAAAGCTTCAGATAAATGGACGAGTCATGGTGTCATAGCAACTACACCTAAGCACATAGTGGTGTGAAAGTGTTTCCTGAGTTCCTATTTTTTTTGCATGTTTGTCACACTTAAGTGTTTCGGAACATCAAACCAATTTAAATATTAGTCAAAGACAACACAAGTAAACACAAAATGCAGTTTCTAAATGAAGGTGTTTATTATTAAGGGAGAAAAAAATCCAAACCTACATGGCCCTGTGTGATAAAGTGATTGCCCCCTAAACCTAATAACTGGTTGGGCCACCCTTAGCAGCAACAACTGTAACCAAGCATTTGCGATAACGTGCAATGAGTCTTTTACAGCGTTGTGGAGGAATTTTGGCCACTCATCTTTTCAGAATTGTTTTTTCACACTGGAGGGTTTGAGAGCATGAACGGCCTTTTTAAGCTCATGCCACAGCATCTCAATAGGATTCAGGTTAGGACTTTGACTAGGCCACTCCAAAGTCTTCATTTTGTTTTTCTTCAGCCATTCAGAGTGGACTTGCTGGTGTGTTGGGATCATGTCCTGCTGCAGAACCAAAGTTCGTTTCAGCTTGAGGTCACAACAGATGGCCGGACATTCTCGTCAGGATTTTTGGTAGACACCAGAATTCATAGGTCCATTTATCACAGCAAGTCATCCAGGTCCTGAAGCAGCAAAACAGCCCCAGTCCATCACACTACCACCACCATATTTTACTGTTGCTATAATGTTCTTTTGCTGAAATGCTGTCTTACTTTTATGCCAGATGTAATGGGACACACACCTTCCAGAGAGTTCAGCTTTTGTCTCGTCAGTCCACAGAATGTTTTCCCAAAAGTCTTGGGGATCATCAAGATGTGTTCAGGAAAAATTGGGACGAGCTTTAATCTTCTTTTTGCTCAGCAGTGGTTTTCGTCTTGGAACATTTTTGCCCAGTCTCTTGCTTATGGTGGAGGCATGAACACTGACATTAACTGAGGCAAGTGAGGCCTGCAGTTCTTTGGATGTTGTTGTGGGGTCTTTTCTGACCTCTTGGATGAGTCGTCGCTGTACTCTTGGGGTAATTTTGGTCGGCTGGCCACTCCTGGGAAAGTTCACCACTGTTCCATGTCTTCGCCATTTGTGGATAATGGCTCTCACTGTGGTTCGCTGGAGTCCCAAAGCTTTAGAAATGGCTTTATAACCCTTTCCAGACTAATAGATCTCAATTACTTTCTTTCTCAAGTGTTCCTGAATTTCTTTGGATCTCAGCATGATGTGTAGCTTTTAAGGATCTTTTGGTGTACTTCACTTTGTCAGGCAGGTCCTATTTAAGTGATGTCCAGATTGAGAACAGGTGTGGCAATAATCAGGCCTGGGTGTGGTTAGAGACAGTGAACTCAGGTGTGATAAACCATAGTTATGTTTCAACAAGGGGGGAAATCACTTTTCAGACAGGGCCATGCAGGTTTTGATTTTTTTTTTCTCTCTTAATGTACTGCTCCAAAAAAATAAAGGGAACACGGAGTTATATTGTGTTGTTTAAGTGTTCTCTTTACTTTTTTGAGCAGTAGAATAACCAAGTTCATTGGAAAAACTCCATTTTGTGTTTACTTGCGATGTCTTTGACTAATATTTAAATTGGTTTGATGTTCTGAAACACTTAAGTGTGACATGCATGCAAAAAATAGGAACTCAGGAAGGGGGCAAACACTTTTTTTTACACCACTGTACTTCAAGAACCTCACTACTGAGCTCCGTTGATATGCATCAAGAGGACAGTGGCTTGCTGTTATAATGGGAATGTGGAAACAGCAGTTAAGTTTGTGGTTCAAGTCCCATCACTGCCAAGCTGAAACTGTTGGGTTATTAAAAAATTACCCACAATTGCTTCTACTTTAACATTTGCATTAGGTTAACTGGTCACACTAAATTGACCTATGAGTAGTGTCAAACAACGACTAAACAGGATATGGGTGCACACCAATCCAAAGCATGGATACAGTGAATGCAGGGTTACATACTTACATTTTTCTTACTTCTCTGAAGCGCGTGGAGAAACTGTGGGAGACTATTGACCAGCTGTACCTGGAGTTCGCCAAGAGGGCTGCACCATTCAACAACTGGATGGATGGAGCCATGGAGGACCTGCAGGATATGTTCATTGTACACAGCATTGAGGAGATTCAGGTGCTGTACCTCAGATTTACTTTTATTTCCCTCTCTATTAGAAGGCACTTTCGCACCAGAGGAACTTCCTAATTCTTAGAAATACTGGAGAAAGTCCACTTTTCTCGTGAAATGAGGATGATTGGTTCTTAGAACGCTGTGTACAGGTACTCCCTGTTTCATGATGGCCCAACTTACAATAGTTACAGTCTCATGACACACACAAATACACATTCAGCAGAAGCTGTACTCTGAATTTTGGATTTAGAGTTTAGAATTTGGAGAAATTTTTTCCCCGGGCAAGCAATACGCAGTTCGATACTGTCGTGCACTTTTCTGTGCAAACTGAGAAACTTGCAGCATTGATGAGAGCTGGGAAGTATGAGGAAAAGCTCTGCTCATGACAATATTCATTTTTGTTATTCACTTTCAATACATTATTCAGTAATTTACCTGAATAATTCAATCCTTTATTTTAATCTTTGTTAATGATTTTGCCCAGCTGTAGTTTAATGTAAGTGTACCTTATAAACATGCTATATAATAAACTCCTCGGTTTGTGATAAATTGAATTTATGATGGATTTGTCAGACTGTATCCCCATCACGAATTGGGAACAACCTGTATAGGGACATTTTTAGCTCAAAGTTCAGGGTAGGTATATTTTTTAGCGTGCAGGAAGCCTCGGAGATGTAAGAATGTTTTGATTGGTACAGTCACAAGTGCCTATTGGAGGGCAACCATTTTTAATTATACTTAAATATACATTGGTAGCCAACAGATCTGTGTGTAAAAATGAAAAAGGCAGACAAATAGGATTTTTAGATTTTGAGTCGCTTCAACATCACTTCAGTTCTCCGGGGATCTGCTGCTACCAGGATGAGCTGTTCTGCCTGACAACCGAGCTCTGATTGGTCAGCCTGACTTGAACACATCCGAATAACGCAGAAATGTAAAAATTTAGCCAGCGCCACAATCGGTCAGTTTTGGACTCGATGTGAAGGACAGCATTGATATGTGTGTTCTTTTTAAAACTTGACGTGCCTTTTTTTTTTCGTGTGTAAAAATTGGAGAGGAGAAACGGAGGAAAATGACGAGGCAGAAGAACTCCAAACACTGAATAACAGTGAATTAATCAAACATTAAAGATTCGATTTGTGGTTGATGCGCTCACATCTTGTACCCAGCGCAACAATGCCATAACGCCTGAAATGAAAGCTACATATGAACCAACTCCACCAATTAAATAGATTAGACATGGCAGCAATCATACCTGAAAGAGCAGAGCCTCATTTTCTCCAGTTCATAGGCAGTCCAATAGAGTAAGTAACTACAAAAATTACCACCATGGTAAACAAACTGTCAGTAAAATAAGGCAAACGAGCAAGTGTGTGTGTGTGTGTGTGTGTGTGTGTGTGAGATTAGTGTAAAATACACAGAAATAGCCCATGTCTCTCATATCAAAATCGTATAATAGGCTATACAGTATTTCCCTAATTAAGAGTGACTGAGTGACAATCCCAGTCTTCAGAAGAATGTGTCAATGTGTCATACCTGGCCACTGGGTCAACCCCACCTCCTTGTTGAAATGAATGTTTGTGGCTTCTCCTGACTCAGTCACTCCGAGATCGCTTCTGAATCAGTCTTGAGCTTAAACTCCTAGCTAGAAGCTTTAAAGCCAAGCTAGAAGCTCTCCAAGAGTATTCTTACAATATTTATACGGCCCACTTTTTCCAGTTTTTCCTCTTGACTCAGACTTTGCAAAGAGGAAAAACTGAGGAAATTCAGCAACTGCAAAAGTCTGAGCACCCCATGATTCTCTGTGTGTTCACACTTTCTCTTCCTCCACCCTTCTCTTCATCAGAGCTTGATCACAGCCCATGATCAGTTCAAGGCCACTCTGCCAGAGGCTGATAAGGAGCGCATGGCCATCATGGGAATCATGAGCGAGATCATGAAGATCGCTCAGACCTACGGCATTAAGCTGTCCGGAATCAACCCATACACCAACCTGTCCCCTCAGGACATCACCAACAAGTGGGAGACGGTGAGAACACAACCGAATACACACATTCCCAAGTAACATCACACGTACAACCCCAAATCAGAAAAAGTTGAGATGGTATGACTTTTATTTCATTGCAGACAGTATGAACCCAAGATATTTCAGGCTTTTTTCTGGTCAGCTTCATTTCATTTGTTAATAAACATCCATTCATGCATTTCAAGCTTGCAACATATTCCAAAAAAAGTTGGGACAGAGGGCAATTTAGTGTTAGTAATGAATTTAAAAATCTAAATAATGATGTGATTTCCAAGAGATAATGTCAACAGGTGATTGTAATCATGATTTGGTATAAAATAAGTATCCATGAAAGGCTGAGTCTTTGAGGAGTAAAGACAGGCAGAGGATCTCCAGTGTATCAACAAATGTGTGAAAAAAATATTGAAATGTTTAAAAAACAATGTTCTTCAAAAGACTGGAAGACATTTACAGATTTCAGTCCTAACGTTTTCTGATTTAGCTTGTTTTGTGTTGTCTTGTTGAAAAATGCATGTCCCTGAAAAAGACGTTGTCTTGAAGGCAGCTTATGTTGCTCTAAAATCTCATTGTACTTTTCTCGTTATAAATGCTGCCATCATAGAAGTGTAAATGACCTTTCCCAAGGGCGCTGACCCAACCCCATACCATGACAGAGCCTGGCTTTTGGACTTGTTGCTGATAACAGATCACTTTTGTCTTTGATTCGGAGCACAGTGTCCATTTCTTCCAAAAAGATGTTCTAAACGTTTTAAGTGGCATTTGTGAATGTAACTCTGTATTGTAGAGCTTGACAAAGTAATCCCTTTCCCATGTGGTTCTATCAGCTATTGATGAATGACGTTTCTTGATGCAGTGCCGTCTAAGGGATCAGAGATCACGCCTCTTCAGTTGATGATTATTATTAGCAAATGAAATTAAGTTGACCATAAAAAAACAGGAAATATATTGGGTTCATACTGTCTGCAATGAAATAAAAGTCAAAGGAAATGTAAGGAACTCTGCAGGTTTTTTAAATTTGCATTTTCCATCCCAACTTTGGCTTATTTGCGGTTGTAGTATAGTGTTGCGGTCTCAATGCAAGATCGTGTAGGCACTTCTGAGAAATAGGTTTCAGCTTGCAGCATACATGGTATGGTAGTTTTGTCTTCCTTTATGAAAAGCGACAGATAAGTGTCTTGGGGCAGCTAGACAAATTACCTTTGAACCCCTTCCGAGAGTGAGAACAAATGGTTGGATGACCATAAGGCTCATGCAAAGCTTTAAAAACAAATAGTAGTTAAATGCTGTAAATGTAAATATGTTGTACTTAACATGGGCTTTCTGCAAACTTTGTTTGAGAGAAGTCTTTAAGGCCGAAGACAGTTTTTCCATATTGAATGCTACTGTTGAGGATTTGTTGGACACATGTGCCTTTGTGGCTGCGGGGGCCACACATTTTTGTACCCATATAATTATTTACATCTTATATATTTGCATTTCTAATTGTGGTGATGTCGCTCATTCAGACTAAGTCTCTTTAAGACATGATTTTGCAGGTGCATCTCAGCCTAACTGAGAAAGTACAAAATGTTCTTTGGCCTTGGAAGTGTTCACCAGTTTTGCGAAGTGTGGGTATGTGTGTGCGTACTGTTGTCTCCAAGTGAGACTCTGTTATGGGTGGAAAAAGTACTGCAGATCCTCTAGTCTGACAACTGAACCATATAGCAGTGGCATGTGGTGCAAAACAAGGCCCCTCTCTCATTGTTGGGCTTAACATGGGAAGATATAGGTCACTGTATAACACATTTGTCCTTGCTGTCGCTCTGCAGGTGAAGCAGCTGGTGCCTCTCAGAGACCAGATGCTCCAGGAGGAAGTTGCCAGACAGCAGGCCAATGAGAGGCTGAGGCGACAGTTTGCTGCCCAGGCAAATATCATTGGGCCCTGGATCCAAACCAAGATGGAGGTAGGTGGCTGAGGATTGACCGTCCTAGAAAGGTCAGTGTAAAATTCGAACATGCTGTAACTCGGAAAGGTCAAAGCAAGATCAAGCCAAGTCCTGGAGACATTTTGAGCATATTTCTGTGTCCTGCCTCTACGAGTGGATTTCTTCTAATGTACCATGCATGGGATATGGGTGTGTACAGGAGATTGGCCATGTGTCTGTGGACATCACCGGCTCTCTGGAGGAACAGATGAACAACCTGAAGAACTACGAGCAGAACATCATCAACTACAAATCCAACATCGACAAACTGGAGGGAGACCACCAGCTCATCCAGGAGGCACTCATTTTCGACAACAAGCACACCAACTACACCATGGAGGTACACGGATGCTGAAAAGCAACGTCGTTCTGGTTAGAGTCTTGTAACAATGAGATGTCATTCTTCCCTGTGTCTCTCTGCAGCATATCCGTGTGGGCTGGGAGCAGCTGCTCACCACCATTGCCCGCACTATCAACGAGGTGGAGAACCAGATCCTGACCCGCGATGCCAAGGGCATCAGCCAGGAGCAGCTCAACGAGTTCAGAGCCTCCTTCAACCACTTCGACAGGGTGAGATGAGGAGCGTGTGAGCACTTTTCCACTTGCACAGTTCCAGTGCTGCATCAGTAAACCTTTTGTAGAAGAAACACTCCGAATTGGCACCAGGTTAATAGGTGAACGATTGATGAATTTTGTAACAGAAGTGACATATGGTTTCCTAATGCACAGTGTACATGTAATGTGTACACTGACATGTTGTGAGTCTGGATTTACTATTCATAACTAAATCCTTCAATATCTCTATGGGCTGTTTCTCATTGTTTCTACACACACTGTGCAATTTATCAGTTCCACTTTATCATATGGAAGCAGTTACAGACTGTAGTCCATCTGTTTCTCTACATACTTTGTCCTCTTTACTCTGTTCTCTAATGTCAGGACCCCCACCGGATCACCACAGATCAGGTACTGTTTGGGAGGTGGATCATTCTCAGCACTGCAGTGACACTGATGTGGTGGGGCTATGTTACTGTGTGTGTTATGCTGGTACAGCAGTGCTGCCGGAGTTTAAATGCTGTGTTCTATCGGTGTACACTCTGTTAGACACATCTACCGCATTGCTCCACATTGTAGATGTAGTCAGAGACAGCAGCTCATCTGTTGTTGCAGTTTGTGTTAGTCATGATCAGGATGCTCCCTACAGGATGCTGGTGGCTGGACATTTTTGGTTAGTGGACTCTTTTTAGAACACACACTAACACACCACTACCAGATCAGTGTCACTGCAGTGCTGAGAATAGTACCTGATCTGTGGGGGGTCCTGATCATTACAGAACAGAGTAAAGGGACTAAAAGTATGCACAGAAACAGATGGACTACAGTCTGTAACTGTAGATCTTCAGAGTGCTTCTATATGGCAAGTGGAACTGATCAAATGGACAACGAGTGTAGAAAAAGGAGATGTACCTAATAGTGATCTGTGAATGTACATGTCAGCACAGACTTTGAGAAAGCAGCCAAACAAACTGTAAGTAGTTTTTCACCCCGACTTATTTTGTAGAAGCGTTCAAGATTTTAACTGGAGATGGACATTTGTTACAGATTTGTTGCTGAAACGTTTCATAAAGAACAGTTGATGGCAGCAGACCTTTGGGTACCTTACTGGTCTAGTGTAACCTGCTGGTGAAGTGTAGGAATAGCGTGTCCTTGACTGTTTGTCCTCATTTTGCAGAATACTTTCAAAGTACAGAATGTTAAGTCAAGTTAAGTCAGATTTATTTATATAGCACTTTTTACAATGGAGCATTATCTCAAAGTAACTTTACAATTTTAGATTATCTCCTAATATCTACGTCCAATCCCAACCTGAGCAAGCCTAGGGCGACAGTGGCAAGGAAAAACTCCCTAAGTGTTCTGAGGAAGAAACCTTGGGAGGACCAAGACTCAAAAAGGGACCCAACCTCCTTGGGTGGCGTAGATGATAAATGTAAGAATGAAAGAAATTTATCTAAACTATTAAGTTATGGAGTCATCGTTCAAATAAAACGTAAAATATGCACATATGCATTAAGTAGTCCGATACACAGAGTCACTCTAGGATCCTGAGGCTAAGCAGGAAAGTCGTTGGCGGCACTTCGACCCCAGGTAACCGGAGGCCCTCTGGTGTGGCCTGGGTATGATGGGGCTGGAGCTGTTGACGGGAGCGGCTTGAGTGAAGCTGAAGCAGATGCACATCATGTGTGGGGCAGGAACTGGTACCGGAACACAGAATGAAGGACTTTGCTTGGAATGGCAAATTGCTCCTTGGGATTTAGGTTATTTCTCCTTACAGAATTCTAATTACAAATGCTCATGGAATGTAGGAATCACACTCCAGAGACAAACATTTTATTACTATTAAAACTGAGCAGTTGGTATTGCTTCCTCCTAGTTTGTTGCAGTTGCCTGAAATCAGTTGTCTTTCTAGGACTGTTAATGTCACCAGTTTAAAACAATGGTTAAAGACAGAAATGCACCATCATTTTTGAAGAAATGTCCGGCAGGACCAGAGAGCAGTGATTAGGGTAGATGGCTAACAAACAGAGCTTGGAGAACAAAGGCTTGAACTAGGCACACAAGCTCAGTCTGTAGCTTCAACAGATTCTGACAAGGGGTTTAAATAGCAGAGGGTGTGAGAAAGGAACTGATGGGACTGATGAGAGGTTGAGGATTTGTATGAGCATCTGAGATGGAATGCTGGAAATACAGGCTTGATCTCCTTTGCTCTATTGTGCCAGTCAGATTAATTGTGAAAATGTTTTGAGGAATTATTTTATACTATCCAGAGACTACAGGCACTTTCACTCCAGAAGAACTTTTCATAGTTCTAAGAACTTTTTTGCATGTTTGCACTGTAGGAACTGGGGCCAGCTTTAGTTCTTTAGAACGCTGTGGATAGGGATGTTTTTAGCTCCTACTTCAAGGCAGGGTCTTTTCTCAGCACATAAGAACCCCTGAGTGATGAAGTGATTGTTCCAGATGTAAGAGTACTACGATTGGTCCAGACCCAAGTGACACTCACCTAAGTGACCTGTCTTGAGCTCAACTGCCATATACTGGACTTGCACACCAATAGCCATATAAACAACAAAACTTCGCATTTAAAATGGAAAGACAACACAGACAAATGAACCGAGAGTTAAGTTCAAGCTTTACTGAACCTATAGGCGATGGACGAGCTACAACGCGATTGAGTCGTATAAGCAAAATTTGCTCAGCTTACGTCAGTTCAGCATCACACAGCGAATGCAAACCAAAAAAAACCCTGGAATGAATTGAATTATCCAGAGAGCTCCTCCAATAATAAAGGTTTTATAATGTGTCACTCAAAAAACACCCAAAATTCAGTATGAATAACCACCTTTTAAGTCGTGATTTTCAGCTCAGCATGTTAAATACAACCGATAATTTTGCATCACTAAGGATTTGACACTGGAACCTTGTCAGTGGAATGTGATGGGAGAATGAGCTGGTTACCTGTATTATGTGTGCATAGCATATAAAGTCTAACCACATTATCTTGCCACCTGTGATGGCCATGCACTTTACCTCAAAGCTGCCAATCTCACCCTCACCAAGTTCAAAATGTGACAAATGTCAGTAATGACATTCTAGCTGCTAAGCCCCAAGGTTCAGACCGTCGGAGGTGACACTTTAATTCTGCTTTAAACTGGCAACGCCGGATGTTGTACAGCTGTTGTCTGTTATCAAAGACGTTGTATAAGGAGACTGATCACTGGTTGAAATATGAATGGGACTGTAGTACAGAAGCCAAGCCATTAGAAAGAACCAAATGTGTCAGAGAGAGGGTGGCAAGTCTTGGCTCGTTTGTAGTGGCGGCATGCGTAGTAGCCAGAATAAGCTTAAAAATCATATTTTTTCTGTTATTTGAACCGAACAACCTAAGTAAGTTATCTAATTTGTCAGATTATACCATTGATTCGAAATATGCATTTTAAACATTAATTTCTCTTAGTTTCGGATATCTAGGTCTCTCCCCATTCAAAGACATAGGAGTCTGGCCTTGTATGGCTGGAAATAACTGCCCGGGGGCGTTACCAAGATGGTGATATTCACTGCAGACTGGACTTCATGCGCTGTGTGTCACAGAAACAATCGGAAATTACGGACTATAAATTTGCATAAATGAATAGAGACTGTACGTTTATCTAAATTGTAAGATCACGAGGGCTGCTCAGTAAAACAGCATCAGGTATGAATGTCACTTTGACTTCTTTTTAACCTCATTAAGTCGTCAATCTCTGCTCTTGCCAAAATAGCCATGAAACGGATGTGGACGAGAAGTTTAGACTGTATTTCGTACATCACTAATTACGAATTTGTTACTAGAACCTTGTCAGCAGAGGATGTGTTTATTACCATCACTCTTCTCTCCTTCCTTAGAAGAGAAATGGCATGATGGATCCCGACGACTTCCGTGCTTGCCTCATCTCCATGGGCTACGATCTGGTAATAGTCCACACACACTAACAAGTTTGTCCCTCTGTCATTGTGGGGACCTTCCACTGACATAATTATCACTGTAGCCAATTAATGCAACACCTACCCCTAGCAGCAATCTTAACCCCAGTGACCTCAAGCAAATCTTATGTGTTTTGGTCAAAAAAGTTAGTTTTTGTAAAAAACAAAAAAAAAACCTTTCTATTGTTGTGTGGACTAGTCTGTTTCATGCTGTCTGTGATTCAGGGTGAGGTGGAGTTTGCTCGTATCATGACCCTGGTGGACCCCAACAACACAGGCGTGGTGACCTTCCAGGCCTTTATTGACTTCATGACCCGTGAGACAGCAGAGACAGACACAGCCGAGCAGGTGATGGCTTCCTTCAAGATCTTGGCTTCAGACAAGGTGAGCACTCTGACACACACTACTGCCAGGTCTAATATTACAGGAGCTGGAGAGAGGTTATGAATGGAATGTATGGGAGGTCCATTTGGGCTTTAAACTTGCATTTAAAGTTTGTACTAGGCAGGACTATACTGGAAGAAGGTGATGATGGGTAATTCACAGTGGTTCTTGAAAGTTTGTGAACGCTTTTAGAATTTTCTATGTTTCTGCATAAATATGACCTAAAACATCAGATTTTCATACAAGTCCTAAAAGTAGATAAAGAGAACCCAGGTACACAAATGAGACAAAAATATTATACTTGGTCATTTATTGAGGAAAATGATCCAATATTACATATTAGTGAGTGGCAAAAGTATGTGAACCTCTAGGATTAGCAGCTAATTTGAAGGTGAAATTAGTCAGGGGTTTTTAATCAATGGGATGACAATCAGGTGTGAGTGGGCACCCTGTTTTATTTAAAGAACAGGTCTTCACAAGTGGTTTGTGAAAGTGTATCATGGCACGAACAAAGGAGATTTCTGAGGACCTCAGAAAATAATTGTTGATGTTCATCAGGCTGGAAAAGGTTGCAAAACCATCTCTAAAGAGTTTGGACTTCACCAATCCACAGTCCAGGAGTGGTCGACCAACAAAGATCACTCCAAGAGCAAGGCGTGTAATAGTTGGTGAGGGTACAAAGGACCCCAGTGTAATTTCTAAGCAACTGAAGGCCTCTCTCACAATGGCTAATGTTAATGTTCATGAGTCCACCATCAGAAGAACACTGAACAACAATGGTGTGCATGGCAGGGTTGCAAGGAGAAAGCCACTGCTCTCCAAAAAGAACATTGCTGCTCGTCTGCAGTTTGCTAAAGATCACGTGGACAAGCCAGAAGGCTACTGGAAGAATGTTTTGTGGATGGATGAGACAAAAATAGAACTTTTTGGTTTAAAAGAAAAGCATTATGTTTGGAGAACGGAAAACACTGCTTTCCAGCATAAGAACCTTATCCCATCTGTGAAACATGGTGGTGGTAGTATCATGGTTTGGGTCTCTTTTGCTGCATCTGGGCCAGGACGGCTTGCCATCATTGATGGAACAATGAATTCTAAATTATATCAGAAGATTCTGAAGGAAAGTGTCAGGACATCTGTCCATGAAATGAATCTCAAGAGAAGTTGGGTCATGCAGCAAGACAACGACCATAAGCACACAAGTCATTCTACCAAAAAATGGTTAAAGAAGAATAAAGGTAATGTTTTGGAATGGCCAAGTCAAAGTCCTGACCTTAATCCAATCGAAATGTTGTGGAAGGACCTGAAGTGAGCAGCTAATGTGAGGAAACCCACCAACATCCCAGAGCTGAAGCTGTTCTGTACGGAGGAATGGGCTGAAATTCCTCCAAGCCGGTGTGCAGGACTGATCAACAGTTACAGGAAACGTTTAGTAGCAGTTATTGCTGCACAGGGGGGGTCACACCAGATACTGAAAGCAGAGGGTCACATACTTTTGCCACTCACTAATGTGTAATATTGGATCATTTTTCTCAATGAATAAATGACCAAGTATAATATTTTTGTCTCATTTGTTTAACTGGGTTCTCTTTATCTACTTTTAGGACTTGTGTGAAAGTCTGATGATGTTTTAGGTCATTTATGCAGAAATGTAGAAAATTCTAAAGGGCTCACAAACTTTCAAGCACCACTGTATGTATAAATTATAATTTCGATGCTATTCACTCAGGTCTTTTATGTGCCTTAGATCTAAACTAGCATTTTAGTACAGTTGTATCTAGAGATGCACCTAAGTTTAAGCTACAGAAGATTTCACTGAAAGAGAAAATGGTTTAATGTCAGGCTGGGCCTGAGAGTGGAGGCCAATGCAGATAGCAAACAAATGAAGCTCACAGAACAAAGGCTGGAACTCAAATTTGAAAGCACTTTGCCTTGACCCCTGACTAGTTCAGACAAGGGTTTCTCTAGCAGAGGATATGGAAAACGTTCACTGCATAACCAGTTTTATTTGTACGTTCTAAATCACATTTTAAAATGCAGTTAAAATAGGTGAACGGCTGCACCTGAAACATCTATACCTAGTGCTGTAATAGGCAGGCTTGTGGGTAATTATCCAGTTTTTAGTTGGAAACAGTTGTTCCTTAAATAATTTGCCATTCTTACTGTTAGTGATCTAATCTCTCACTTTGTTTCTCTCAGGCATACATTACAGTGGAAGAGTTGCGCAGAGAGCTTCCCCCCGAACAGGCCGAGTACTGCATCAGCCGCATGACCAAGTTCATCGGACCGGAAAGCCCTCCGGGAGCCCTCGACTACGTCTCCTTCTCCAGCGCCCTGTACGGCGAGAGCGACTTATAAACGCCCCTCTCCTTCTCTCCTTTTCCTTACTTTACTTGTTTTTCTCTCTCCTTTTGTCTAACCCTAAATTCCCAATAAGTCGGTGTCAAATTGTCCCTTCATAATTTCTGCCCTTCCCTTTGCCCTATCCTGTGTGCACAGAGCTTTGTTCTTGATTTTTTTTTTTCCCTCTCTCCTTGTAATGTCTCGCATGGCGAGAGGGTGAGAGCACAGCACGGCACAATCATCAGTTCTAAGGTAACACCTGCAGTGCTATTATTGCCTTCACTCTACACTGTGGAGATGCATTCAGGACTGGAGCTTTTACTAAATGTAACCACACGTCCTCCTCTACCCTTATTCTGTCCCTTTCTCCTCATCTCAATTCATTGTTTGTTCAGTGCATCCCACACCATCCTCTCGACCCTGAGCCGATGGAAGAAAACGAAAGCTGCACTTAATGTCAATTGTAATTTCTTGATGAATTAAATTTCGGTATATCAACCCGAACAAAAGGCTTTCCAAACTACACAATAAAGTCATGTGCCTTCCACAAATAGCTCGTTCTGGTCCTGTCCTAGAGCAGTGAGAAACTGTTCAGCATCATCGTGGCTTGCGCTACTGAACACGGATCTGTATTCAATTCAAAAAGCCAGGTGCAGCACGTAGCCAGGACAAAGCCCTAGAGTACAGTCTATAGCTTCATCCTCAATAGTTTAGCTGTAACGTGAATCTCCAGCTTACCCGCGTGGGAGCCTCACACGCTGTGTTTTTTTTGATTGAGGTTTGTTCTCAAGGTGTTTTCTGTCAGCGCGCGAAAGAAAATGAACGGCTACCAGCCGATGAGGGTGTCGCGTACACGCTGCAAAACTTAACTGATTACCTGATTAGATTAGCTAACATGGCTTAATATGCAATTACAGGTATGCGCCATTTACCATCTGCATTACGTTCTGTGAAACAGAATGCTGACCGAAATGGACGTTGACCAGACGTTACCAGTCACAAAATTAGCTTAGATAGTTTACACAACGTGGTTTTTAAAAACAATAATGCAAACACAATATGAAAACATTTCATACTGTACTGTACATTTAAAGTCTATAGATTTATCCTCAATTGTTTAACTGTAACGAAAATCTCCAGCTTACCCATGTGGGAGTCTCACGCTGAGGTTGTGATTGAGGTCCGTTCTCAAGATGTTTTCTGTCAGCATGTAAAAGAGAACAAACTGAACAGCAGATGAGAGGTCATGTTTGCCCTGCATAGTGGTTTTTAAAACAATTAGTCTATAGCTTTAGCCTCTGTATTTTACTATACAGCAATTGTTCTCTCTTGTATCTTTTCTAAAATTTGAAACACCTACCGAAAATAAAAGCGAGAGTGGAAGCGTGCTGTTTTCCGGCAGCATGTGTCACTCATACATGTTTTCTGTCATTCAGGCGTGAATAAGATATATGCTCCTCTCAGTTCTGTTAATGTAACACAACAGTAAGGGATGTGAACAGAATGCAGAATTTATGAAATGTTTTTCATAAGATGTCTTATTCTGAGATGCATCTTATTCACGTCTGAATGACAGAAAACTTGTAGGAGCGACACAAGGTGTTAGGAATTACAATAGGAAATCTGTCTTATGTACATCTAATTCATGTCTGGATGACAGAAAACTAGCGAGTCCTTGTGACACATGCTGACAAAAGAGAATCAGAGTCTTGAAAGGCAGAAAATGTCAACATTCCCTTTGTTTTAGTTATCAGTGTTTATATCAAATTGATATAAAAAAGTACTGTATTGTACAGTACAATAGCACACTAAATATTTTCATATTGCAATTTATCACTCATTCACTTTATCAGCTCAATCCTGAAGCAGGAACAACGTAACGTGGGTACATACACTCATTCACACACTAGGGCCACTTTAGCGTAATTGGTAAACTTGAGGCATGTCTTTGGACTGTGGGAACAAACCAGAGCACCCGGAGTAAACCCAAGTGAACATGGGGAGGACATGCACACTCCAACCATAAAGGACCCAGACCTCTCCAGCTGGGATCAAGCCCAGGACTTTCTTGCTGTGAGGCGACAGTGCTACCCACCGAGTCACCCTGCCACCTTATTGTGATTTAGTTACATAGTATTGTGTAAAATTAAACACTATGCGCAAAGTATCTGAATTACAACGTGATTATGGTAATATCCGGTCAATGTCATATTTCACAGAATGCAATGTGGAAGTTGCATTTTTGTATTTCCTATTATAATTCTTAAGCGAAGTTAAAGCGAACACGGGTTGATCAGATGGACATTAAACGGGGCATACCTGCAGTCATAAACCCAACGTGCACTATTTACCAGAAAGCAGCCTGCTTTATATTCCTGGTGCACTTCCCCTCTATTAAAGGTTTGTCCTGGATGAAATTCCCCCTCTATCTCTACATATCTCCTGCTAAATGTGAAATGCTGAATGAATGAGGGTGATCAGTGGATCTGGATGGATTCTATATAAACGAAGCCGTGACAAACCACTCACTGTTAGCTCCACTCCAAGCTTTGTAATGTTTCATTGTAAATTGAACCTTGTAAAGTCTTATAATTTTAAGGACAATATTATGGACTTGTACAAACCCTCTAGACCTAATTATAATTTTCCATGACTTCAAATTGGTTTGTTCAAGTAATCTGTAACCATGCCTATGAAGAAAGAAAAGCGTTTAAGTATGAGAAATTAGAAGATTCTTTACAAAGAAAGTGTGCAAATGAATCTGCAGCAGGTGAAGATATGCTACACGTGATTAAGGATCTGAAAATGTTGGAACAAAGTCAAGTTTCGGACCTCCTCTGTCTGACTGGGATGTGCGGGGGGTTATGGGCTTCTTATGATCCACACTTGTGTATTACAGCCCTGTTATTAGTATCTATTAAACCAGATTTACAGGCTGTGAGACTTGCTTTTGGCCCTTGCTGCAGCTCAGTTGAAAGAACACTGCTGTAGATGAACACCCACGTGTCTATTCTCAGTTTGCCTTTCTGTCTCTTTTATCCTCCTATTCGCATTCACCCACGTCCACCCCTAAAAAGGACATCAGTCAAATAAAACTTCTCTAGATGGTGTCTGTCCTTGGTTATTAATCGTTGGCACTGAAGGCATAAAGCAGTCTTTCTACTTTTCTCCCAGCAGATGGCGTGTTAGCATGGACGATCGGAAGCACTACAGGGCTATACGAATGTTAATTCGCTCACTTTTCATAACCACTTAGTTCAGTTCAGGGTCGCAACTGGCAAGGGTACTTTGTACAGTCTTCCATTTCAGTAACACAACAACCTGCCGCCTCACTGTTCCAGAGAATCAGGTTCAGTTTCTGTTGACTGCTGTCTGCTTGGGTTTCTAAGAGGTATTTTACATTTCTCCCACATTCCATACATGTGCATTAGGTTCATTTAGTCTCAAAGTGTTCCTGTGTGTGTGGACAATCAGACGCTTTCCAAAGCCCCACAATGAGCTTGCATTCTTTCCTACCCTTTGCCTTGTGCAGCTGGTTAAGGCCCCGGTCCCAAATTACCCTGAATTGGATCAAACCGGCATATGAGTAAGTGAAGAATCACCAGTGGCATGAGAGAAATGGAGCTAGTCAAATTTATACAGTGGCGGGAAAGTGTTTGCCCCCTTCCTGACTTCCTATTTTTTTGCATGGTCACACTTAAGTGTTTTGGAACATCAAACCAGTTTAAATATTAGTCAAAGACAACACAAGTAAACACAAAATGCAGTTGTTAAATGAAGGTGTTTATTATTAAGGGAGAAAAAAAAATCCAAACCTACATTGTCCTGTGTGAAAGTGATTCCCCCCTTTGTTAAAACATAACTATGGTCTATCACACCTGAGTTCACTGTCTCTAGCCACACCCAGGCCTGATTATTGCCACACCTGTGCTCAATCAGGACATCACTTAAATAGGACCTGCCTGACAAAGTGAAGTACACCAAAAGATCCTTAAAAGGTACACATCATGCCGAGAACCAAAGAAATTCAGGAACAACTGAGAAAGAAAATAATTGAGATCTATCAGTCTGGAAAGGGTTATAAAGCCATTTCTAAAGCTTTGGGACTCCAGCGAACCACAGTGAGAGCCATTATCCACAAATGGCGAAGACATGGAACAGTGGTGAACGTTCCCAGGAGTGGCCGGCCGACCAAAATTACCCCAGGAGCGCAGCAACGACTCATCCAAGAGGTCAACGAAAGACCCCACAACAACATCCAAATAACTGCAAGCCTCACTTGCCTCAGTTAAGGTTCGTGTTCATGCCTCCACCATAAGAAAGAAACTGGGTAAAAACGGCCTGCATGGCAGAGTTCCAAGACAAAAACCACTGCTGAGCAAAAAGAACATTAAAGCTCGTCTCAATTTTTCCAGAACACATCTTGATGATCCCCAAGACTTTTGGGAAAACATTGTGTACTCACAAGACAAAAGCTGAACTCTTTGGAAGGTGTGTCCCCCATTACATCTGGTGTAAAAGTAACACAGCATTTCAGAAAAAGAACATTATAGCAACAGTAAAATATGGTGATGGTAGTGTGATGGTCTGGGGCTGTTTTGCTGCTTCAGGACCTGGAAGACTTGCTGTGATAAATGGAACTATGAATTCTGCTGTCTACCAAAAAATCCAGAAGGAGAATGTCAGGGACTGTGGTGGCCTAGCGATTAAGGTACTGGACTATGGACCAAAAGGTCCAAGGTTCAAATCCCACCTCTGCCAAGTTGCCACTGTTGGGTCCTTGAGCAAGGCCCTTAACCCACAATTGCTTGGATTGTAAAATTGCATCAGTTGTAAGTCGCTCTGGATAAGGGCGTCTGCTAAATGTAAATGTAGAATGTCTGGCCATCTGTTCTTAATCATCTTAATAATAAACACCTTCAAAACTGCATCTTGTGTTGTCTTCGACTAATATTTAAATTGGTTTGAAGTTCCAAAACACTTATCTGTGACAAGCTTGCAAAAAAATAGGAGCTCAGGAAGTGGGCGAACACTTTTTCACACCACTGCACCTGCTTGTTACCCCTTCTATCACCTTCAAGAAACCAGATTGAAACGATCTGAGCTTTGAGACATGGCACATAATCCCGGAGCCAACAGAAGTACACTGCTCATAAAGAGAGGAACATGGACAGCAACAGCTCTCAGGTAAGCTGCGGTGTTTAAATGAAGTTCAGTTAGTATTAAGGTGTCTAAATTGTGCCAAGAAAATATCCCCCTCAACACACATCGCCACCAGCCATACAAGGCTTGAAAAATTCATGCTTTTATGTTGTTTACACCAAATTCTGAACCTACAATTACAATGCGGCAATAAACTTCATTTCACTTCTCAAATATCACTGTGTTCATCTGCTATATGATATATTTAACTAAAGTTGCTGATCTGAACAACCAATGATTTATAAACTAAAATCATGAAAATTATCAGGGGTGCCCAAACTTTTTCATACAACTGTAGCTGTCAGGAGAGGCCAACCGGTGTGGTCTTCCGCTGCAGTAGCTCATCTGCTTCAAGGTTTGTTGTGTTGTGTTTTCAGAGATGTTCTCTTGCATACCTCAGTTGTAACGAGTGGTTATTTGATTTACTGTTGCTTTTCTGTCAGCTCTTGGACCATTCTCTGTAAATCCTAGCTGTGTGTGAAAATATCAGTAGATTCTGAAATACTCACACCAGCCCGTCTAGCACTATCAGCCGTGCCACATTCAAAGTCACTTAAATCACCTTTCTTCCCCATTCTGATGCTTGATTTCAACTTCAGCAAGTTGTCCTGACCTTGTCTACATACCGAAATGCATTGAGTTGCTGCGATGTGATTGGCTGGTTAGATATTTGTGTTAACAAGCAGTTGAACAGGTGTAGATAATAAAGTGGCCATGAGTGTATATCCAGCTAGGGCCAGTATTTAAAAAAAAAAAACTGCCAACTTTGTGGGGTTTTCTTGTGCAATGTTGTTGGAAGTATACCGAAAATGGTGTGATCAAGAAAAAACATCCAGTAAAATGGGATCCTGTGGATATAAACAACTCGCTGACGAAAGGAGACAGAAGTGGATGTCAGGAATCACTCTGACGAACAGACAATCGCACAGTCAAACAAATTGCAGCTAAATACAATGCTGGTGCTCCAGCTAACATGACAGACGAAACTTGTCATTGTTGTAACAGAAATGCAAGATTCCTGCGGGCAAGAGGAGCCTGGAGATTTGCGTCTTCCTGCTGTATCTCCTCTCTGACCCTTTTCTCATTCCACAGCAGCCTGTGCAACGATAGCTTGCTGTGCCCCACCTATAAATACCTTCACTCTGGTGGCAAATGGAAAGAATATGCATTGTGGCTTTTAGCTGTGTCCCAATACTTTTGTCCACGTGCGGGGGCACGTCCCCAATACCTTTGGTCGCGTGTGGGTCCTTGTGCCAATCCTCCCAATACTTTTGTTCTTGATGCTGTGCCATCTGAGGGATCAGGGATCACAGGTGTTCAGTTTAGGCTTGTGCCCTTGCCCTTTATGTACTGAAATTCCTCCAGGTTACTTGAATTCTTTAATGATGTTATGCATTGTAGAGGGAGAAATATGTAAATCCCTTCCGGTCTTTCGTAGAGGAACATTGTTTTTAAAGATTTCATTCATTTTGCCATCTTTACTTCTCAAAGACTCAACCTTTCGTGGATACTGCTTTTGTACAAAATAATGATGATCATCACCTGTTAACATCACCTGTTTGAAGTCGCATCATTATTTAGTCTTTTCACCTCATTGCTAGACCTAACTTGCCCCGTCCCAACTTTTCTTGGAATAAGGTCCAGAAAAACCATGAAATATCTTGAGTTCATACTGTCTGCAGTGAAATAGAAATCGGAGTAAATGTAAGACACACTGCAATTTTTTAATTGGATTTTCCATTCCGTGCCAAGTTGGGGTTGTGCATATGTTTACCTTTGGTCACTTGTTTTACAGGCTAGCAACAGCAGTACGTTTCTTATCTCTCTCCACTCTAGTTACAGTTCGTTGATTACCTAATATAAAGGCATTTTACATAAAAACACATCTTATTTTGTCTTTGTCAATTGTAAAAACTGATATAAATGTTAAGACTTACTGGTGAGGATTTATTGAAGTTTGAGAATCAGTCGTGTCCCTGATTCCTGCATTACTGATTGACAGCTGGTTATGATTCTGGTTATCCATCCATTTGAGGTGTCGCCCACGAAGACGTCAAACATAAGATGAGTGTTGTGTCAAGTCGGGGCGAATGAAAAGTGCTCTGTCCAGTGAAAGCTGAGATGTTTTTTCTGCCAAAGCACACCGGCCCACTGTCCATTCACTGCTATTGTAGCTTGAGTCCAGGCTCAAAATGAAGCATTCAAAGCTGTTTGTCTATTGTGTCTCTCTGTTTCAGGGGATTCAAAGGGCAACGTCGTTCATTAGAAGGACTTTGAGTTTAATAAACGAACAGCATGATGTTGCAGTGAGAAGTTTGATTGTTTGATTTGCTAAAAAGATGGATTCCACAAAGCTTACTGAATAATGGGCATTTTGTTTGTTTGTGTCAAAGTTAAAACTTAGTCACCTTGTATGTTTAAGGTTGTAGTAACTTGCACGAGGATGATCAGGCTGTAAATACCCATGGGCTGGGCATCTGAGGTGTGGAAAATGAATCACAAAGGAGAAGTTTATGATTATTATGATCAAATCAATGATTATTATTGTCAAAAAATGAGTGAATGCATTTGGGCATGCCAAAGGCCATAGTGTGAAGGGAGTAGCTGAATTTGCAGGCATGTCAAAGTGTACAGTCATACGGGTCTACCAGCAGTGGCAAAAATTCCAGTCTACAGGAAATTCTCGTCAAAAATTCATGGAGGTATTACACACTTATGTACGATTCAGTCACAGGGGACTTTTTTGGTCGGTTTTGGGCTTTTATTTGCCTCCTCCTAGCATGTTCCTGAGCCTGTGTGTAAAATGCAGATACACAACACAGACAACATAGAGTTTCCAAACACTAAAAGCAATAGCAAGAAACATTAGCAAGAAAAACATTTCCCCCCCCAACAAAACACACGACTACGGTCTAATCTGAGTTCTGTCTACACAGGACTCTTTGAATCATTCCCTCCTTCCTTTCTGTTTCAGCTCCCCTTTTGCCTGTTGTCGGCCCTGACTGCATACACATGTACATACAGTGGTGCTTGAACGTTTGTGAACGCTTTAGAATTTTCTATATTTCTGCATAAATATGACTTAAATCATCATCATATTTTCACACAAGTCCTAAAAGTAGATAAAGAGAACCCAGTTAAACGAATGAGACAAAAATATTATACTTGGTCATTTATTTATTGAGGAAAATGATCCACTAGGTCCTTTGTGACCTCGCCAACTATTACACACCTTCCTCCTGGAGTGATCTTTGTTGTTCGACCACTCCTGGGGAGGGTAACTATGGTCCTGAATTTTCCATTTGTACAGACTGTCTTGACTGTGGATTAGTGAAGTCAAAAACTCTTTAGAGATGGTTTTGTAACATTTTCCAGCCTGATGAGCATCAACAACTCTTTTTCAAATCCCAACTAAACAAAAATTTGCATTATGACTAAAGCAGGTATGAGTCAGATGTTGTCACGTTGTGAAGAAGTAATGATTAAATGGTTTTGTGTTGTTGCAAATTTCTGATTTAAAAACAGATTGCAACTTTAGTAGTTTGAGCAGTGACACAATTTGATATGCATAAAAAGTCTCCAATGCATTTATTGTGTGCAAAATCTTTGGCAACAGCAGCATGAGTAAGTGCCCTGACTCATAACTGGTCTCAACAGATACATTTCTCACAGCATAGCAAATGGACCATGTGGTCAGTTTACAGTCCCTACCTAATTTTACAATTTTCCTAAATTTCATATTTTAATTTCGATATCTTCTTGCTTCTCCGTAATTCTGTCCATCTGTTTTCATCATTCATCCACATTAATTATTCCACTGAGCAAAACCAAAACTGTAATGTAATCCTTGTAATGTGCTGCAAACTAACTGCCTTAACAGTTTATTCACTTGAAAATGTGCTGCATTAAAACAGAATTCAATTGTTGAGAGGTGCTCACAGGTGCATATACAGCATATTGACATACAATGGGGCAAAAAAGTATTTAGTCAGCCACTGATTGTGCAAGTTCTCCTATTTAGAAAGATGAGAGAGGTCTGTAATTTTCATCATAGGTACACTTCATTTATGAGAGACAAAATGAGAAAAAGAAATACAGGAAATCATGTTGTAAGGTTTTTAAGGAATTTACAAATTATGGTGGAAGATAAGTATTTGGTCAATAACAAAAGTTCAACTCAGTACTTTGTAACATAACTTTTGGTGGCAATGACAGAGGTCAAACATTTCCTGTAAGTCTTCAGCAGGTTTGCACAAACTGTAGCTGGTATTTTGGCCCATTCCTCCATGCAGATCTCCTCTAGAGCAATCATGTTTTGGGGCAACACGGACTTTCAACTCCCTCCACAAATTTTCTATGGGGTTGAGGTCTGGAGACTGGCTAGGCTGCTCCAGGACCTTGAAATGCCTTTTACTGAGCCACTCCTTCGTTGCCTGAGCAGTGTGTTTGGGATCATTATGCTGGAAGACCCAGCCACGTTCCATCTTCAATGCTCTCACTGATGGAAGGAGGTTTTGGCTTAAAATCTCACGATATATGCCCCCGTCCATTCTTCCCTTAACACGGATCAGTCGTCCTGTCCCCTTTGCAGAAAAACAGCCCCAAAGCATGATGGTTCCCCCCCATGCTTCACAGTAGGAATGGTGTTCTTGGGATGCAACTCAGAATTCTTCTTCCTCCAAACACGACAAGTTGAATTTTTACCTAAAAGTTCTATTTTGGTTTCATCTGATGACATGATATTCTCCCAATCCTCCTCTGGATCATCCATATGCTCTCTGGCAAACTTCAGATGGGCCTGGACATGTACTGGCTTAAGCAGGGGGACACGCCTGGCACTGCAAGATCTGAGTCCCTCTCAGCGTAGTGTGTTACTGATGATAGCCTTTGTTACTTTGGTCCCAGCTCTCTGCAGATCATTCATCAGGTCCCTCCGTGTGGTTCTGGGATTTTTGCTCACTGTTCTCGTGATCATTTTGACCCCACGTTTGATTTACAATTATATTCTTTAAAAATCCTACAATTTGATTTCCTGGATTTTTTTCCCTCATTTTGTCTCTCATAGTTGAAGTGTACCTATGATGAAAATTACAGACCTCTCTCATTTTTCTAAGTAGGAGAACTTGCACAGTGGCTGACTAAATACTTTTTGCCCCACTGTACAACAGCTTTGCTATTCAGATTTAAAAACTGGAACTACTTATTTTATTTTAAAATGTGTTGCCTCACCATCTGTCTCGGTCCCAGACCTCACACGATGTAATAAATGCCTTTTAAATCCAGTATGAGTACCTACATTGTAAAAACATTTCCCCTTTAAATTTAATCCTAATTCCTTTTACATTTTTGTCTGAAGTGACAGAAGAACACATTATACATAAAGTTTGTGTAATAATTACGCTAAAGAACACAAGAGGTAGTGTATTATCATAAATAACTTCACAGCTGTGATTTGTTCACAGGCACAAGTCGAAGGCCGTGATGTCATTAGCAATAACTTTGAATGTTCTATTGCTTTTAAACAAGTTTTATTTATTTATTTTTTACAACAAAATAATGAAACAATATAAACAATTCCCTACCCTGTATTAACACAGTAAGCTACAAAAGTAAATAACAGTACCAAATAACATTAGTTTGAAATACAAAGTGCAAATAATCGAAGATAAAAAGGAAAAAAGGCAAAAAAGGCTAAAACTAAAAATAAAATCAATTTGATAGAATTTAGTTTTTTATTACGGTTATTGTGTTATTTGTATATATTATATATTCAATCTGCATAATGCGTGTCCTTGCTTGGCAACACTCCAGTGGAGTGAGAACTCTTTTGGTGTGAGAACTCTTCTCAACCAATCAAATTGTATGGACAGAAATAACTTGTATAATGGAGCCTATGATCATTTCTCACTTAGCGTTTGAAGTTAAACAAAACTGGCCATTATGTGGTCACAGGATTGCTGTGGGAAACTGGCTGAATGTTACACTATAAAGCCAAAAGTCTGTTGACATCCAAAAACATGGACATTGAGTATTCAGATCCCTGTTTGCTGATATAGCAGCTTTCACTCTTCTGAACATTACTGTGAGGTCAAATGTATGTGTTATTTTGGGAACCAAATGGATGTACATTTCTATTACTTTTTCTGAAAAATAAAATTATCTTTAACTGCATTTTTCATTTGAAAACCCAAAAGACACAAATGGTTTGCTTTCTAAGGTTACATTTAGGGTTAGGTGTAGGTGTAGCATTAATTAGCTACAGTAATCATTATCAGTGGAAAGTTTGCACCAGCCTAGTGAGACAAAGGGGTGTGTGTGTGTGTGTGTGTGTGTGTGTGTGTGTGTGTCAGTCAGTCAGTCATGTGTTATTTTTGGAAGCAAATGTCCCCACAAACTTTTTTTTCTGAAAAACCAGAGCCAAAAGATTATCTTTAGGTTACTGAGACTATGGTTAGCATTTGCTTGCTAACCACAGTCATTTTATGTAAATGGAAGCTCCCCACCCCACAAAGATGGAAAGAAGAGAGAGAGAGAGAGAGAGAGAACCATTCTTTTTTTTTTTTTTAAATACAAAAATGACATTTTTATTGGAAAAACCGAAAGAACCAAAGGATTTGCATACTGAAGCTACAGAAGTATCATTAATTTGCTACAGTAATTATTGTCAGTGGCTGAGACAGACGTGTGTGTGAGAGAACCTTTGGTATTTTGGGAAACAAATGTCCCCACAAGGATAGTAACTGCAACTTTAAAAAAGAGCCAAAGGATTATCTTTAGGTTACTGAGGCTAAGGTTAGCATTTATTAGCTAACCACAGTGATTTTACGTCAATGGAAGGTCCCCACAATGATGGAAAGACAAGCGTGTGTGTGTGTGTGAGAACTTTTGGTATTTTGGGAAACAAATGTCCCCACAAGGATAGTAACTGCATCTTTAAAAAAAGAGCCAACGGATTATCTTTAGGTTACTGAGGCTGAGGTTAGCATTTATTAGCTAACCACAGTGATTTTATGTCAATGGAAGGTCCCCACAATGATGGAAAGACAAATGTGTGTGTGTGTGTGTGTGTGTGTGTGTGTGTGTGTGTGCGCGTGCGAAAGACAGCGAGCGCGAGCGTTGGTCATTGAAGATGAATAAGCGTGAACGGTGCGAGCATCCTTAGGTACAGCGTTCATAACCGGCGTCTCTGTTCCGGAGCTGGTACTGCAGCACCAAACACAACGGACCTACAACCTCTGAACACACAGAAGTTACTCAGCGCCATGCACCGGCCATCACGGTCAGAACGAGCCGGTTCCGCCGGGCCGTCCTCCCGTTACGTCACGTCATTTTGAATAACATGGAGGAATAAAAGGACCGCGGATCAGCGTGTGATCTTCAGTGTGACTGTGTGCGCGCGCGCGTGTGTGTGTGTGTGTGTGATAGAGAGAGAGAGACAGGTACATGACGCTTCTCCATCAGCAGATGACCGAGGTGGGTGAGCTTCTCTTATTGCTCCATGTATCGGACATTACACACGGAATCGCTTTCATATATCACACACCTCCTTGTCTGTGTGTTCACATGTATGCGCATGTGTGTCTGGACAACGATGTATAGCACACTAGCCTCTCGTGGCTTACTGTAGCGCGCATTGTGTGTTGCGCCGGTACTGTATATACACTATGCAGTTTGAGTCTCTGCATTAACACAAACAGTGGTGCACCGACCCAAAAGGAGCGGAGCGGTCTCACAGTTCATCAGCAGATCCACACAGCAGGTTTGTACATAGAGCCACGCAGCTCCTGATGTCTTACAGTCTCATCTCCACATGTGTAGCTACATGTGCATGTCTAAGCTCTTCGTAGCGGGGTTGTGGATATAAAGCGTTGTTAATTACAGAAATTCTTACTGTGTTCATTTTGCATACACGTACTTTGTTCCCACATATAGACATTACGACAAAATACAATAACAAGTTGGCATTTAACTAATGAAGTGCGTTAAAATTGTGAAAAATTAAGTCTTAGAAACCTGCGCAGTTTGCCCCCAGCTTTAATTACTTTCATATCATGCTATTTTCAAACTGTTACCAAAGTCTTATCAAAAACACAACACAATGGCTGAGCAATAAATCACACCGATATTGACGTTGCATTGATAACACCGATAACGTCCTAAACAGCATTAGCTGATGGGCACAAGGTGCTTTTTCATATTAAAATGTCCTTCAGGTTCATGGATATCATTCCATTTGCCTAACTTTTAAATGGTTATGTTTAATGTGCCTTAGTGTGAAAATTTACTGTAGCACTTGCATTATAAATTAGCTTTGCTTTGGTTTTGTGTACTATATTTGAATCTGTTAAACAATAATGTCAGTATTTATAGCCCAGCAGGCTGGTTTTAGCTGGTTACCAGCCTCAGCTGTTCAGGCTGGTCTAGTTGGCTGTTTTTGGGCACACACCAGCTGGACAGGCTGATAGACCAGCCGGCCAACCAGTTAAACCAGCAACCCATCTTAAGCTGGTTTTCAGTGTTTTAAGAAGGGAATTGAAATGCTACCTCTCCATTGCCTGGGTGTCTGACTTTGAATGTAAACTCGTACCTGGCTATCTACTACAGGACTGATCGGACTAGACCACCATCTTTCATTGCTCCAAAGTCCAGTCCTGACACTCGTGTATCTATTGCAAATGCACAGTAATCACCGTGTTGCCACTAGGACTGTTAATCGATAAAAATAAAAAAAATCACAAATTATCACAATCGCAGTTTTCTGTAATTATGCACTTTTTCTTTCGTAAAGAAGCTTCCTGTAATGGATATTTAAATGTGGAATCACTTATTTAAGGTAGTGGAAACATAAACAAAATGTATTTCCTCCCACATTTTGAAGACATGGTTAAATGGTGTCTCTAAAAGTTCCTAGTTTGAGTCTGTGAATGTTTGTGTGAGTGTGTGCCCGACAATGGACCGACATCCTATCTAGGGTTGTTCCTGCGAGGGGAGCCTGTGGCTAGGCTCGATCCTGATAAGGATTAAGCGGGTATGAAAATGAATGAATAATTATTGAACAATGCACTTGTACTCTAAATGAATCAGCTGAGTCAGTTACATCAGTGGTTCCCAACCTTTTTCCTTGGATTCCCCCTGACAAGTAACTAAGAAAAGCTGTGCCTCCTTCCCCACCAGCCCCCACACACACAGACCAAATGAATAAAATGATTCATTGCAAATCTTTTTTGGGAAAAATTAACTTCTTATAGCTTTTTCCTTTCCTCTTGGGTTACTTTTATAGCTTTTCTTTCTTTGTTTATTTTGGCTCCTTTTTTCTCTTTTTAAGACGGCTGAACATTGAGCTAAAAACCATACATACGCAGTAGACCTGTACACACGTGTCCTTACAAAAGAAAAATAATGATTCATTATGTTTAATAAGTAGCTTTTCTTTGTGAGTGAAATTATCTTAAGTAATTTTATATAGTTTTTCCCCCGGTGTTTTATTTAATGTGCAAATTCAGTGCACCTCAGAGCAGCCAAAGCCAAACTCTCTTGAGTATATGAAGTGGATATGATCACAAATGGCTCTAATCTAATATAAATCTCAGACTACTATTGTTGGAGAATTGTTTACATCTAACCAACATTTATAGCTACTTAACTCCATACCATATAACACATTTAAATATTCAGTCATTATGCGCTTTCTGTCATTAGTACCCCTTGTCACAAGCCATGGACGACTGCAAGCTATTCACACTGTAGCGATTCTTGTTCATTTAATGTTTGAAAGCGTGTATAATCCTCTGTATTATGTCTGCTGTATCTGCTTCATAGTTCAGGAGCTGCTGTTACCACAGCTTTCTAGAGGCAATGCCAATAATGAATCATAATATTCCCAGACCTGCAACTAAAGTACACTGGTAGCTCAGATCTTGTCGTCAGTTTGTTCCAGAAGGCTTGTCGAGAACTGGAAACGAGAAATACCGAGGAATAATGTAAATTGAATGAATCTGTTCCAGACCTCCAGAAAATCCACTGTATAACATTTACAGTTACATTTACAGCATTTAGCAGACGCCCTTATCCAGAGCGACTTACAATTGATACAATTTTTACAGTCCAAGCAATTGTGAGTTAAGGGCCTTGCTCAAGGACCCAACAGTGGTAGCTTGGCAGAGGTGGGATTTGAACCCTGGACCTTTTGGTCCATAGTCCAGTACCTTATTGTACAGGTGCTCTCTGATTTATGATGGGGATATGTTCCGACACATCCATCATGAGTTAAATGTGTCATGAACCGATGAGTTTAATATAGTCTATACTGTATCCTAGCTGAGCCAATTACACATTAACATTTATACATTAACATACAGTTGGCCAGAATCATTAACACTTATTTTATAATAAAGTGTTGAAAATCTTATGGAATTTATTGAGTAATGGATTCAAAGTGTAAAGTAAAAGCAAAAAACATGGTGAACTCTGGGTTTTAGCATAGCTGCTGATGCTAACTGCAGTCTGAATGCCAAGAGGATTTAGTTTCTGATTTGTTTTTGGTGGGCTGTCATTGCTAACCATTTTCGGATCCATGGGGACTTATTTGCACTAACACAGTACTGTAGATGTAAAACTCAAAATGTGTCGAGAACCGAATTCAACAAGTTCTGAGGTGGACGAAAACAGAGGTACTAATGTATCTTATTTTGTGTGTAGTTAATTGGAATGAAATGGTTTCCATTTACAGCCTTAAGTTTGAGATTTGATCTTGAACTGTGCTGTGGCTCTGACAAATTCCAGTCTTTTTTTTTTCTTTCCTCATCTGAAAGCCATGTTACGACCTGTGTTGCAGATCGCTCTTGCATTTTATTTTCTCTGTCTCTCTCCCACTGTGTGGGTGATGCTGGCTGAGCTTTTTGGCTTACCAATTTCCGCTTGTTCTGACCTGGAGTACAACTTTTTACCCTTTTGATTTTTATGGTGGTTATGTACCTTTCCGTATATAGGGTTATGTGTTGGTTGTTTGTGCACACTGTGGGTTTTTGCACTTGTACCATTTCCTGTAAAGTGGTATCTCGGTTCTCATTGTTAATTCGTTCTAGAAGCCTTGTAGAGAAATGAAAACGCAGAGAACCGGCAAATTTTTCTCGTAAGGCATAATGTAAATTAAGTGAATCCAGACCCCTAGAATAAGTATAAGGCATTATATGCATTAATGGTGTTATATTGTACAGGTGCTTTCTGATTTGCAAAGGCGATATGTTCCAATGCATCCTTCATAAGTTACATGTATCATGAACTAACAAGTGTTTGTTATCCTATCTAAGTTGAGTTGGTTTCTTATTTGCATTTTCCGGTTCACCTTAAATGACTGCAGTCACATTATGACGTCTGTAGATGGACATTCCTCCTTATGATAAATAAAAAAGTTAATGTTCAGAACACTTACATTAACCTACAGATGGCCAAAACTATTAGCACAAAAAGTGTTGAAGGCTATCATGTAATTTAATGAGTAATGGATTGAAAGTGCAACACACTTACTCTATTGGTTAACTAACTTCAGCTTGTGCTCTGGAACATTCAGTTACTGTTTTGCTTTTGGTTTCCTTTTGGTTGGCTCTTATAATAACCATTTTAGGACCCATAGAGACTTATTTGCACTAAGAATACAGTACCATAGATGTAAAAACAACTCGGATCTTCTCTGAGCAAGAGCTATTGTGAATCTGAATCACTGAATCATTGTGTACTGAATCGTGAGTCATGAATTGTGATGGCTCGCATGGCTCAACTCATACAAGTTTAAGCAAGTGTGCCAAGTATTCAAGCAAACAATGAGAACCAAGACACATTTTTCTAGTCAAAATGTGTTGAGAACCGAATTCGACGCGTTCCAAGGTGTTCGAGAACCGAGGTCCAACTGTATTGTTCCACTGGTAGCCTATGTGTTTCCATCTATTTTCCTTTATCATTGAACCAAATTACTAAATAAATTGCCAGGCTTGTGGCACTGAGCTGGAACGTTAGTGCTGGTTCATTCAGACATGGATTAATCACAGAGTACATTAACACTGCTAAAGCATGAACATGTGGATTAGGGGTGGGAGTCTCTAGGCACCTCACAATTCCATTACGATTCAGAGGGCTGTGATGCGATTATTAATCGATTATCAATCCACCTTTTTTCTATAGAGGATTTCTTTTTTCTCACAGTTATTCTATGACTATGGTTTTGAATTCATTGTGGACCGTGGGCTTTTCAGGCTTTTCAAACTATCGCAGAAAAGTTTCCAATGTTAGTATAAAAACATGAGTCTTGCTAGAATCGTATCGTTTGGTGTAAGGTCATCCGGATGGCCATCTGTCTTTTTCTTGTCTTGACATTCCGATAAAATCAGCCATGTCTAATATTATCTTAAAAGTCTCAAGTCTTGACTCATGCAAATAGTGACGTGAAACGCTGTTGAAAATCAGTTGATGAGCGCTCTCCAGCACCAAACGAGAAATGCCAAGTGTATCTGGTTGGCACAGGTAAAGGAGATTTTTGTACAGTCCAGTAGGTGTAGACCTACAGGTATCTGACCAAACAATGGAAACATTACATTTTACTGAGCTCATTTATGTCTAAATATATTTGGGCTTTTAACTGTGTTGTACATTTGTCAGAGTTCTATGCAAATTACTGCACTCCGAAGGAGGATTATAAAAAATATGCAAAATTCAAGCACTGAACTAACAAATAACTGTAATACTGTACATAAAATAATGAAATGTGGTGTTTTCATTTGATCTTAAGATACCATTACAGTACTTAAGAAGCCACTTTGTTTATGTAGCCTGTCGGGTTGACTACATTGTTTGTTTTATTTATTGATTATTCTTAGTGTGTGTGTTTTTCAAAATATTTGAAGTAATCTTAAAAAGAATCTAGTAGGAGGCCTTCAAATAATGACCCTAAAAGGTCCACGGCCTTTGAAAAATCATAGTCTGTGACTAAAAACTCTGTGGCGTATCTTTAGATGTGAGAGGGAGTCAGACTTAAGTTTATTAACACTATTTTCAGAATCTTTTTAAAGTCTTCTAGCATAGGGTTAGTATGAAATATCATAGATACAGGACTTTGTGTCTCAGCTCTAAAGTGCACAACATAGCACAAAACCCCTGGTTCTTAATGACTGAATACAGACGTTATCAAATTACATTTAAAACAATAATGAAAAAAATTGATTTCAATGCCAAATCATACATGTCCGCATTGCGATGCATCTAAGAATCATTTGTTTCCCTCTCTACCCCTAATGAGAATGATCCTCCATCAATTTTGGATCAGGGCACTACAACCTATCTCTTTGGTTTGAGTGCTTGATTAGAAATCAGTGATTTGAGTAAGTGTTTTGCTTTTCAGTTTGTAATACAGTGGTACCTTCACTTTCAATCCATTACTCATTAAATTCCATGAGATTTTTCAACACGTTATTATAAAATAAATTTTGTGATATTGATTTTGGCCAAATGTAGATTAAATCAGGGAGCTCCTGTACAATACAACTCGATTAATGCATATAATACCTTATACAGTGTGGATTTTCTGGTGGTCTGGAACGGATTGATTTAATTAAATTAATTTTACATTATTCCTTATGGGAAACATTTGCCTGGGACTTGGTAATGAATTTATAATTCATTAACAATTTATAATTGTGTCTGATAGTTTTAGATTTAGTGATTAATTAATCAAACTGATGAGTACCCTAAATGTTAACAGCCTGGTGTGTTATTTTATTGTAGTTAAAACAAACTGACAGTGGTTTTACTACTCACGTTGTGGATCGATGTTGTGTTGTTATTTTCTCTTTTTGTCTCAATATTTTTAAATGTCGGTTTCAGCATGTCAGCTAATGTCTAACTGAACTGAACCCATAACCCAAAACTGAATTGTGATTTTGTGAAAGCTTCTTACAAATGCACAGATTTTTCATGTTGCCAATAATGTTACAATAGTACTATAGCAGTTATCGTGGTCTCCGTACAGCCCTAGAGATCCCCGGGTTGATTCCAACTTAGAGACTGTGTGCACGTGGGTTCACTCTGGGTACTCCAGTTTGCTCGCACATTCCAAAGACATGCGTTGGGTTAACTGGTTGTACTTAAATTGCCCCAGTATGAATGTGTATCGACGTAAGCTTGATCCTGTTATGATGCCGCCATAGCCATTGATGCTGATGAGATTTTAAATAAACAAAAATCCGGTGGAATTCATACAATGGACTATGGACTATTTCTAGATTGTTGAAGAGGCTTTAACAAAGAGAAGCGACCTGACAGAGCTAGTTGCTACCGGTAAGAGTGCCAATTAGGCCATAACTGTCCAGATAATTAGGGGCTTTACTTGTATCTTCTCAGTTTACACGATGTTTTGAGTTGTGGCGGTGTTGTAAATGTCATTGGCATGCAGTTTGGAAGAATTGGTAGCATCCAGTCCTGTGAGCCATGTTTTTACTTTGATTACCTTCATCGTTACCGTATAGGTTTCTTCTTCACAGCCTTGATGTTTACATATAATGTCTTAGAGCGATCAAGGTCCATGATATCGTTTGCTTTATTGTCTGAGGATTTCCAGCAGATGGTTGCCCAGAGCATCATGCTCCCTCCACTGGCTTGTCATCTTCTGACAGTGCATCCTGATGCCCTCTCCTCCTTAAGGGGGCACAGCTATCCATGGGATGTGAAAGGAAGTGGTATTCAGTACCAAACAACCTTCTTCCATTGCTCCAAAATCCAATTCTGATACTTGCAAGAAAGTTGTCTGTGCTTTCGATGGTGGACAGGAGTTTGCATGGCCAGCATCTGCAGCTATGCAGCCATGTACAGAGCAAGGTGCGATACATTGTGTTTGTCTTGGCTTGGGTAGGCAGAATTAAAAATCTGACTTGGGCTACAGTGGCATTTCTGTAGGTTGTTGTGCTTGCACATCAGTGAGCCTTGGGTGGCCAACACTGTGTCACTTGCGTGCTTTGCTCCTTGGACCACTGTCAGCAGACACCCAAGCAAGGTGCCTTGACATCACTGGGTGCCCACTGGGCCAACAAGGGCCTCTACATTGTTTTATTAAATTTTATATACATTATTGTCTTGTCTTTCATAGTTTTATATTTTCTATTTATTATACTCGTCATAATTTTGTATTCTGTTCAATTTATCATAGTCTATGTATTATTTTAATTATTATATTTCTTTAAATGTGCTCTCTGTGTTCATTTTGATTTAGCCTATGTTTATTTAAACAAGTACCATAAACGTATTAATTATGTAGCTTAGTTTAATTCTTACATATAACAGCTAAGCTGCCCAAGGAGCATGGGTCACTTTTAGAGTCTAGGTCCTACCAAGGTTCCTTCCTTATAACATTTAGGGAGTTTCTCCTTGCCATTGTCGCCATAGGCTTGCTCAGTTAGGGCTTTGGGCCTAGATAATAGAAAATTGTAAAGCTGCTTTGAGACAGTGCTCCATTGTTTAAAAAAAAAAAGAAAGAAACAAGTCTGACTGAGTCATTTACCAAAGCCTACAAATAAAAGTATGCTCTTATTTATATGCAGTAAGTTCAACCAATAGGACTTTTATTGACATTGTTACGCAGATGTTTTGCTGTCTTAACAGTAATTACCCCTGTTAATGACTCTGTTTATGCTTACTACTGGTTATTAATTAATCTTGTTGTTTGGTAACATCCAGAGGAGCATGGCTAAGGTTTCTTCCTTATTAGCTGTTCATTAGCAACTCATGGAGCTGTTCTGGAGCCTTGTAATGCTGCTTTGGGACAATCCTTTTTCTGTAAAAAGTGCTATAAAAATAAACTGAACATGAGATGCTTAATTAGAGCTGCAGCATATGACTTTTTATAGTCGAATAATCTATCGACTATTGAAACACATAATCTATTATGAATTGCTCAATTTTCAAATAAGTCTTATGTAGTTATCAACCTTTACATTTAGGCTTTATATTAGCCTTTATATTTATATATATTTTATGCATTTGTTAACTAGCACTGAAGACAGTAAGGATAAATACCTTGTTCAGAAATTCATGGTTTTACTAAACTTTCCTAAAAATTAAGACAATGATGCAATGTTTAAAACTGTATACCTTTGAAACGTGAACGGACTCATGGATAATGGTTACTTGGCTCTCCGTTTCAACTCCAAACATTACCAATTTAAGAGAATGTGCATTTCAGAAAGGAAAATGTTACAGCTCATACCATGAAGGAGGACTGCTTTGAACATTAGCTAGCTAACTTGCACAAGTAACTTACTGAGAGGAATCTTCTTCGCCCGAGTGAGCTGCCATGTTTGCTCTTCAGATGCTCCAACCTGGAGGATGTGCCTCCATGCCAACTAAGGTCAGATTTACAAATATTGTAGTACAATTGATGACGGTTTTATCTGACCTAAGTGTCCAATACTACCACATGTGAGGATCATCTTGAGGCTGCCACTGTGCATTTGTTAACTCTCCAGTAAGTGCTAATGTAAAAACGTTCCTAGTTAGAGCGAGAAACATGCCTGATGATGCCTTCAACTATTAAATTAGTTGCAAACTACTTGGGTAGTCGATTTTAGTGGACTACATTGACAAATTGTTGCATCCCCACACTTCATAGTGTGGGGAATCAGAATTTGTTGGGCACCCACTAGGGGATATTTATTAATAGATATTTGTTTATTAGTTTTTATTATTAATAACGTCTCAATACCATTCAAAAGTAGTCATAATAAATGTTAACTTATAAAGTTAAAACAGAAGCATGAATTTCATTGTGTTTGCCAGTTGCAGAGGTTATGTGCATTTTGTCTTGTGTGCATGGTGGGGCTGCTTCTGTTTCTGGGTTTATCAGCATCATACTGGAATTTACTTTAATACCGGTATACGTCCCAGCCCTGGCACTCACTCCCAATTTGATTTGCACACATGCAAACAGCTAAAGGTAGGTGAACCAAGCAGTTTGGACCTTTTTGTTCGTACCTCGTTAGTTATCTAAAAACAAAAATACAAACCTGGAGGTTTGCGCGTCTCTGAAGCCTCGCTGGGCTTGACTGACTGTAGAGTCTGCAATCATGGGAACTTGTGAAGAAGGCCAGGAGCTGACCGTGCTGATTTGATTTCAGAGCGACTCATTCCTGCAGTAACTGACAGTAAAGGTCAGGCAGCTTTTATCTCATAACTGAAAGGAAAGGTTGGCAAGCTTTTATCCTCATCAAGGTCAGTATGATTTAAGCGTGTGCTGAGATGCTTTGTTTTACCGGAGATCATGTTATTAAAGGTGTGCTCTGATCCCTAAGCAGGGTCAGTTGGAAGGTATGCAGGATTTTTTAATCATTTGCAATAATCCTGATATCAAAGGGGGAAGGTTCCATCACTGGCTGTGGTTCACAAATATTCATGGCCAGTGGTAGATCTCGGGAATTCTGTTAGTCAGATTACGTCAGTGTGTGTGTGCATACGTGTGTGTGTGTTGGCATTTAAAGCTGAAACCTGATTAGGCTGGTCTATGATTAAATATTTACTGGTGGTTTCTCCATAGCTGCAGAGTGGTGTGTGTAATTATGGGTGTCAGATGGTGAATGAGAAAGAGAGAAAGTCTCCATGTCAG
This sequence comes from Ancistrus triradiatus, assembly GCA_025084515.1. Classification (NCBI taxonomy): domain Eukaryota; kingdom Metazoa; phylum Chordata; class Actinopteri; order Siluriformes; family Loricariidae; genus Ancistrus; species Ancistrus triradiatus. Next base: position 150,626 of record JAJAGP010000660.1, on the reverse strand, counting down.
TCAGAATGATAAAGTCGAAGGAAAGAACAGACAAATGGTGCTGTTGTGCTTGTGTGTGTCAGGGGGCTTTTAGAGGAAATCCAGGGTTTATCCCATACACCAGTTAATGAGCCCTGCGCCATCCACCGATGCACCATAATGCAATATTTGTTCACACTGAGACAGTGCAATAGGAGGAGGTTTTGTACATGTCAAGTTTTGTACAAGCTCCATAAAGCATTTACCATTTGACATGCATTGTGTTTGTTGTTGGAATACAAGTGCTTAGAGTAATATGACAAAAGGTCAGTTAGGAATGCACCTATCCCTAGCTGGTACTAGTCCTGGTACTTGAGGGCTTAAAACGCTGTCAGATTTGACATTTTATTATCGTTGAGTACTGCGCAAAAGTCTTAGGCCACTATTAGATTTGTTGCTTTAGCACGACCATATGTAATATATTGTCGCCGATGGAACCCAAAAATTTATAACTTGGATTTGTCATTCCATAATACTCTTTCCACTGATCTTCATTCGAATCTTTGTGAGCTTTAGAGTATTTTAGCCTTTTCACCCTGTTCCCCTTAGAAAGTGGTTTCTTGACTGCTACCCTTCCAAAAAGACCATTCCTGATCAAGCTTCTTTGGACTGCAGAAGGGTCAACTTGGCATCACGAGGACGCTGCCAGATGCTGTCATTACTCAAGCATACTGTAGCCTATAGAAGCTGCTTTATGTTTTCACTTTTTTTTAATAGTGCATACACATTTCCAGTTTGGACGTGCACAATGCAAATAAAAAATATATGCAGTGTTCCTTATGCACTGTAGAGGGAGAAATCTATAAATCCCTTCCAGTCTTTCTTTGTGGAGCACTGTTTTTAAACATTTCAATCATTTTCTTACACATTTGTTGATAAACTGGAGATCCACTGGCCATCTTTACTCCTCAAAGACTCAGCCTTTCACGGATACTGCTTTTGTACCAAATCACGATCATAATCAACTGTTGACATCATATCATTATTTAGTTTTTTCCCTCATTACTAGCCCTAAATTGTCCCTGTCCAGTCTTCTATTGCAATGTGGTGCAGGCCTGAAATGCAGGAATGGATGTTTATTAACAAATGAAATGACGTTGACCAGACCAAACCTGAAATATCTTGGGTTCATACTGTCTGCAATGAAATAAAAGTCAAAGGGAATGTAAAAAACACTGCAGATTTTTTTTTAACTTGCATTTTCCATACCGCCCCAACTTTTTCTCATTTGGGGTTGTATAAGGTAATTTATACCATTGCTAAATCAATGGTATGTCTAATCCAATGGTGGCCTAAGACTTTTCGCACAGCACTGTAACTACAAGACCGAAAGTTTCTGGACACCTGACACCTAAATATCTATTCAAAACCTTTCTTTACTTCACATTTTGTCTGCCTGCCCTGGTGATAGTTGTGGTGGCAACAGCCTGAGAAGGTCAGCACACAATTCTGTATTCCCAGCCACAGATTCCAGGTTCTCCTTGGGGATCCTCAGATGGTCCAAGCCAACTGTGAGATGTAGTAATTCCAGTGACTCCTCATCTGCCCTGGTGTATCTGCCCAGCCTGACACAGCTCCAGTGGGAGCTAACCAGGGGTCATCCTTGTGAGATGCCACAGCCACCGCACTCGACTCCTCTTGATCCCGAGGAACAGTGGTTCTGCTTTGAGGCTCTTTTGGATTGATGCACTCCTCACCTTGTGACAGAGAGAAAGCCCAGCACTCCTGCGAGAATCTAATTTCTGCTGTCCTTATCCGTTTGGTCACTAGCCAAAGCTCCATATGTGAGGATAGATTGACTGATAAACAAAGAGCTTTGTCTGAGGACTAAGCTCTTGATTCACCACCCATGACTGCACAATGATTGCATGCCACTGACCCAATCTGTTTGTCAACCCCATACTTTCTTCCACTCCATTAGGGGCAGGTTTTCTTCCATCACCTGAAAAGAACACTCCAGTCTTTTCCAGGACGGTACCCTGGACTGCAAATCATCCTGTCCATGACTGAGGGAATTTGGTGCCAGTCAACCACATGAGCATCAGTGAGGTCTAGGTTTGATTTTGTGTGAGAAGGCCTGGCTCACAGATGACATGTCAGCTATTAGATGGAGTTGAAAGTGAAGTCAGGGCCCTGTGACAACCAGATAAGTTTCTCTACACTAAACTTACCAAACGTTTACTCTATGCTGCTCGCTTTATCCATGATGGCATTGGCACCCTGAAAGGGGAAATCTCTCACAAACTATTACCACCACGTTGGAAGGACATACTGTTACTGCATACATGACATTCTAGAGTCTCCTCCTTACTGGACCTAGTGGACCAAAATCATCAAAAACAGATCTAGACTATCCTCTGTTACACTTTTTAGAGTTGTCATTAGGATAGGCAGTAGGGATGGGTATTGGAAAGGACTTCACAATACAATACGCATCACAATGGGGCATGATACGGTTATATCACGATACATTGTGATACGATGCATATCGTGATATATTGCAATATTCCAAATAGTTCATGGAAAATATGAAAACGACTAAATACATGTTACAATGCACTGCGCCATCTACAGGAGCGGAGATTGTAGTTTACAATTTAAAACGTGTTTTTTCTGCAAAAAATCGATATTTGGAGCTGAAAATCGATAATATATTACGATTTTCCTCGATATCTGTATAAAAGACATCTGTCCACAGCCTCAAACAGTCAGACTCCAAACTCAACCATGGCCAAGACCAAAGAGCTGTCAAAGGACACCAGGAAGAAAATTGTAGACCTGCAGCAGGCTGGGAAGAGTGAATCTACAATAGGCAAGCAGTTTGGTGTGAATAAATCACTGTGGGAGCAACTGTAAGAAAAATGGAAGACATACAAGACCATTGATAATCTCCCTCGATCTGGGGCTCCACGCAAGATCTCATCCCGTGGGGTCAAAATGATCATGAGAACGGTGAGAAAAAATCCCAGAACTACACTGAGGGACCTGATGAATGACCTGCAGAGAGCTGGGACCAAAGTAACAAAGGCTACCATCAGTACGCACTATACCGAGAGGGACCTGCTTAAGCCAGTACATGCTCAGGCCCGTCTGAGGTTTTCCAGAGAGCATATGGATGATCCAGAAGAGGATTGGGAGAATATCATGAGGTCAGATGAAACCAAAATAGAACTTTTTGGTAAAAACTCAACTCGTCGTGTTTGGAGGAATCAGAATGCTGAGTTGCATCCCAAGAACACCATACCTACTGTGAAGCATGGGGGTGGAAACATCATGCTTTCGGGCTGTTTTTCTGCAAAGGGGACAGGACGACTGATCCGTGTTAAGAGAAGAATGGACGGGGCCATGTATCGTGAGATTTTAAGCCAAAACCTCCTACCACCAGTGAGAGCATTGAAGATGGAAACGTGGCTGGGTCTTCCAGCATGACATTGATCCCAAACACACCGCTCGGGCAATGAAGGAGTGGCTCCATAAAAAGCATTAAGGAGTGGAGTGGATTAGCCAGTCTCAACCATGTAGAAAATTTGTGGAGGGAGTTGAAAGTCCATGTTGCCCAGCGACAGCCCCAAAACATCACTGCTCTAGAGGAGATCTGCATGGAGGAATGGGCCAAAATACCAGCTACAGTGTGTGCCAACCTGGTGAAGACTTACAGGAAACGTTTGACCTCTGTCATTGCCAACAAAGGTTATGTATTGAGTGTTGAGTTGAACTTTTGTTATTTACCAAATACTTATTTCCACCATAATTTACAATTAAATTCTTTAAAAATCATACAATGTGATTTCATGGATTTTTTTCCTCATTTTGTCTCTCATAGTTGAAGTGTACCTATGATGAAAATTACAGCCCTCTCTCATCTTTCTAAGTAGAAGAACTTGCACAATCAGTGGCTGACTAAATACTTTTTTTGCCCAATTTTACATAGTGAAGCATGGTTGGATTGAATCTATTTACACATTTTCAAAGTCCATCTGCTTGTGTCAGTGTTCAGCCATGGGAGACTCAATCCATGGAGCTATGAGAGAACAGTTCTTGTGCTCACGTGGCATCTACAGCCAGTTTGAAATCCATTAGGCCTAAAAAGTGCCGTTGAAATAAATTTCATTAGTGACTGCTGCAACCAAGGACAGCCACTAATGAGAAGGGATTACCATATATTTTGGCCATGTAGTATAGTACATCAATTTTTATTAAAAAAAGTCTTACATTATCATGTTAATGGTATTTTGTGTAGTTAGCAGCAAAAGATTGCAGAGGGGTTTCTTGGTTGCTGTGATAATGTCAGTATCAAGTATTGACAAAGAGTTCAACCAAAATGCGTAGCACCTATGCAACGTAACATTGTAATATAATGGAATATACACTATATAACAAAACATTTGCTGAAACCCAAGAATTACACTTGAAAAGCATGGTATTTATGAAGTTTGTCCGCTCTTTGTAGATACTACCTCGGCAAAAATCACCACATTGAGATCGTGTTCACCCCAGTTTTTTTTATTTTGCTCTACGTCATTTTATTCACTTTCATTCAATATTTTATTCATATAAACAATTGTATTATATTCTGTAGTTTTATATTCTCTATGTATTATACTCTTCATATTGTATTCTGTTTGTCATAGTCTATATGTAATTTTATGTAAAATACTATATTTTCTTTAATCAATTATTTATTCCATTATTGTAGAAGATGCATATAGCACGCCCATTAAACTGAAATTACAGCACCATTACAATCAATATTCATATAATCAATATTTTTGCCATGGAGGGGGGGTTGTATATAGGTTTGTGGCTTACTCTACTGTCAGGGGTATTAAATTTTGTTTCTTCACAGCTTATTTTAGGCCATGTATGTAATCCAAACGGCACTCTGCAAAGACCTTCCATGGTGAAGACATGGTTGTGTTCAACATGGATCACTACCCCCTTCTTTAGTGTCCCTACTGCCTCATCAGTAATGCGGTATTTAGGAAGACTACTTAGTTGACTAAGTAGCATTCAAAACACAAGATCTATAATGTTTCCTTCTCATCAACATGTCAGCAAACAAACCCTTAAACAGCACTTAAAAAAGGGATGTGCTTTTTTTGGCTAAAGTACTTTCGCTCCGGTAAGACATACCCCGAATTCAGTGCTCTGAACCCGTCTCGAGAGTTACCGCATTCATAATGTGGTTCTTCTTTGGCATCTCCGATCTCACTTGGTTTCTGTGTTCTTTTCTTTACTGTTACTATTAAAGAACTATTTAAATGTTACCATTTCTACGCTGTTGTGTATGCTATGCTAGCTTGCAAGCTTTACCCAGCATGCTGTTCGGTGATGTCGTTCTACTCAGTGCTCAGCAGCGCTTCTAGTGGCGATAAATATTGTATAATTTGCTGCCAATTTGAAGCGTTGGAGCTGTGTATCTGCTATTCTGCTGATTGGAGGTATATGAATCATGCATAAGGGAAATTAACACAAACCCAGCATTGTTTTACTTAAATGTATTTCTTTTCTTTCCTTGGTACAATATTAATTCCCATAGCCATGTTTTCATAAGGGGGAAATTGGATTTTGTAGCTCCTTATAGTCAACTTTCTTTTTAATCTGCAAAACTTAATTCAGTTGGATTTGTGAGTGTACTATCTTTTTTTATTTTTTTAAATACATCTCATTTTTCTTTCTGCTGCAGTCTGCTGATGATCTATTCCACTGTCATACACCGCAAAGCTTGAGCCAGCATTGAGTGTGTGGCACTGATTCACCCAGCCATAGCTGCCTATCCTGACATTTCACCTTCTAGATCTGCATGCAGATTAGAGCTTGTTTTTGTTTTCAGTAATCCAAAGTGTTAAGCATGCTAGATGGAAAAGCAGGAACCCTAAACACTAAGCAAAGGCGAAGAATTACTCACAGTTATCAGATGTCTTCCTGCTAGAATGCTAATCCAAGATCAGCTCTCCTCTTACAACACCTTATGACCAAGAGTAGCATTCTGCAGCTTACCTGCTACCTGAGGGTGGTGCACTAAGGGGCTTTATGAGCCATGGGGTTTGGTCATCTTCAACTGGGTGGCTGTTGGAGATGGATGTCATTTGGAAATGAGAGCAGTGAACATATCTGAGCGAGGTCAGAGTGGTTTAGCATCTGTTTCGGCCTATTTCTCTGTGGAGTGATGAAACAATAGATATTTAGACTCTCGATCATTTTGCCATTGTCTGGTGGACTTGCCTCCACACAGCTTGTTCGGTTATCTACAGATGAAACTGATAAAACACAATAGAACCTTAACTCCTATTCATAGAGTGCTTGAAAAGCACTATTGTTATCTCTCATACTTCTTTTTAGTCGTTGGTGGTTGGCACTTCTTCTTCCACATATTTCTGCGATTAATACGGCTCGAACTGTTTAACGTACAGACTCGGTTCAAACACCGGTACTTAGATAATCGCTCCGTGGGGGGCGCTATGACTTTTAGAGTCGATCGGATTTATCGTTTTTAATAGATTTAAGTTTAAAAATTTAAAATCTCTGATAGAAATGAATTGACGGAATGTTCAGATTCAAATCCTATCTGACAAAATTCAAACTGTAACTGAATTTGATGATGTCACCACAGAGCACTCAGTGAGACTCCTTGACCTGTTATTATAGCTACTGATACAGAAACATCTAAAAGTGTTAGGACACGCCCCCACACATGGCCAAAAATATTAGGACACGCCCCTGCACACAGCCAAAAGTATTAGGTCACGCCCCTGTACCCGACCAACAGAATTTGGACACACCCCCACACACGACCAAAAGTATTTGGACACGACCTCAAATGCGGCCAAAATTGGACACGCTCCTACACACGGCCAAAAGTATTGGGACACACCCCAAAGTGTTTGGATACGCCCCTGCATGCGGTGCAAAGTATTTGGATATGCGCCAGCTTGCGGCCAAAGGTATTTGGACACGTCCCCACATGCAGCCAGACGTATTTGGGTATGCACCAGCTTGCGGCCAAAAGTATTTATATATGTGTCAACTTGCAGGCAAAAGTATTTGGACATGCCCCCGCACGCAGCTAAAAGTGTTTGGATATGCGCCAGCTTGTGGCCAAAAGTATTGGGACACGCCCCCTCACGTGACCAAAAGTGTTTGGACACACCCACGCACATGGCCTAAAGTGTTTGGATATGGGCCAGCTTATGGCCAAAAGTATTTGGACACGTCCCCGCACACGGCCAAAAGTATTTGGACATGTCCCCGCACACGGCCAAAAGTATTTGGACACGTCCTTGCACACGGCCAAAAGTATTTGGACACGTCCCACGCACGCGGCCAAAAGTATTTGGAAATACACCAGCTTGCAGCCAGAAATATTTGGACATGCGACAGTTCGCAGGCAAAAGTATTTGGACACGCCCCCGCACGCGCCAAAAGTGCTTGGACACGCCCCCACATGCGGCCAAAAGTGTTTAGATAGGGACACGCCCTTGCATGCGACCTAAAGTGTTTGGATATGTGGAAGCTTGCGGCCAAAAGTATTTGGATATATTCCTGCACGTGGCCAAAATTGTCTGGACATGCCTCTGAACACGGCCAAAAGCATTTGGGTTATGCGCCAGCTTGCGGCCAAAAGTATTTGGACACATCCTCGCATGTGGTGAAAGTATTGGGGCACGCCCCCTGCACTCGGCTAAAAGTGTTTGGACACGCGCCCGCACGCAGCCAAAAGTGTTTGGACACGCGCCCGCACGCAACCAAAAGTGTTTGGACACGCCCCCGCACACGGCCAAAAGAATTGGCACACATACCATATTCTTTCCATTTGCCACATTTCAAGCACTGTTGTAGTTCCTTCACTTATCTTTGCCATTTTCTGATAAAATAGAAGGCCAATCAAATGTCTAAGATAGAGAAGCTCATTTATAGTAGTAACATTGCAAAAAAGGGTTAGTGGGTGATGCAATCTGATCACATATTAACAATGTTAAAGTGAGACTGACTTTTTAGACACCCTATAGATAGTCAGGGTTCTACAGTGAAAATGTTTTGCTTGCATTTGCGCCTTCTTTTTAATGATGTGTATACGTGTACTTCAGCCGTTAGCACAAACTCTAGTAAAGTTTTACAGGTCTGGATTCTACTCTTTGCGGTATTATTGAAATTTGAATCTTTCCTTAAGGCTTCTTCGTAACACATGCAAAGTTTTGACGAGATGTGATAAGAGGAACAGATCAAATGTACACATATGCTAATATGAGGACTAACATGAGGGAAAACCTAAGCCCTGTATGAGATCTGTGATTTACAGACATCCATTTTCACCATTGTTATTATTAATTCTTATTAGTAGGATATAATATGACAGTAGAACATTTAGCTTTTGTTTATTTAAACTATTATTATAAACTTATTAATTACATAGTTAGTTTAAGACACAAAGGACTCAGGAGTCTTGACCTTCCCAAGGTTTCATCCTTGTTTTTTTTTTTATTTGGGCACACAGCCTCAACCTTTCCTATTTACATGAGGTAATGTCTAGTAAGAATACAAACAACTACTGAAAGTCAGTTTGTATAGGTGCATCTACGAAGTGCTGTAAATGTGAATGCAAATGTTCAGCCGTCACCCACGTGGTAATGCCCTAATAGTGATGTTCCCATGAACTGCTTTAGTTTCCGTGACGAAAGACTAACCTCTCTGAGGGCTGCTGAACACAAAACCATTCAATGCACAGAAAGAAATCTCGCTACAAAGATGCCCCCTGTCAGGTCGAGCCGTATAACGTTCCACTGTCGTGTTCTGATCCTCTGCTCTAGCCGACATTTCAACTCCAACCTCAGCATTAGAGCAAACCAGATTTAGTCTGTGTTGTCAGGAAGATTTCATTTCAAAGCATCAAAGCTGTTTTGATCTCTTCACTGCATCATAGGGAAAGATAAAAACCTACACCATCGCTTCCTCTGTCCGCGTCTATCTGTATTTCGGTCCTGCTGTCTTCTTCCCAGTCCATTTTTGTCATCAAGTTCACAAGGTCAAAATGGACTTGGTTTTCTTGTATAAATTAGGTGTTACCGTGCATAAATAGAAAAGGGTCTTCTCCAAACTGAAACAACACAAGTCTCTAGTATATGATTGATCAATGATATCATTATAGAGAAATATCAATATCATTGATATTTTTCTATAAACATCACTGAAAACATAATCAGATTTTCAAAAAAGTCCTAAACAGAGGTAGAGACCCAGTTATACAAATGAGACAAAAATATTATACTTGAGTAATTTGTAGGACAAACGTGGCTGTTATATTTCACCCATGGTGCCAAGTTGTCCTGGCCCCGATGCAGCGAAGCAGGCAAAAACCTTGACACTACCATCACCATGTTTCACAGCTGGGATAAGGTTCTTTTGCTGAAATGCAGTGTATTGTCTTCCCCAGACATAACGCTTCTCATTTAAACCAAGAATGTCTGTTTTGGTCTCATCCGTCCACAAAATGGTTTCCAATAGCCTTTTGGATTGTTCTTGTGCAGTGTGGTGGACCAGTGTTCTTTTTGGGGAGCAATGCCATCATCTTTGCAACCCTGCCATTGCTGTTCAGTGTTCTCCTGATGGTGGACTGATGCTTTAGGTCATATTTATGCAGAAATATAGAAAATTCTAAAGGGTTCACAATCTTTCAAGCACCACTGTAAGAATGCAACTAAGTTACATAATTAGTAAGTATGTAATAATAGTTTAAATACACATAATTTAATATGATAATTAAAAGAGATTTTGAATGAAGATATTTAACATTAGACATTTTAACGGTCGACAGTGAACTTTCATTCTTACAGTGTACCTCTCCAGCTGTAAAACTATAAAGTTTGGTTCGAGGGCTAATGATTCATGGATATATACAGCTTGATTGATTTATTTCTGGATCAATAATAAAGTTTTATTTCTTTATGTGTCTGTTTTCTTCATATTTTGCACCATTGTCTACCCATCCTGACGGAGTACCTGCATCTGTGTTGAACAAACTTTGGGTATTGCCAGTAATTGATGACGTTCTGCTGTTTGGCCATTGAAACCTAACCTATGAAGCACTTGAGGAACCTCTGAATCTCTGAAACCATTTCTTGTGCTGGATTTGCTTTCAGAGGCAGGCTGAAACTTGATAGTGGGTGTTGCAATTGATTTATTTGCCTCACCACTCAGGGTTCTTGATGTATGAGCTTTGTGGTTGAAACCAATTCGCAGTAACAACACATACATATCACTGTACAGCTCTAGCAAGACAGGGCTGAAATTAACTGAGCTGGTGAAAATGTGGTATCCAATACCAGAGCCAGACTTAAAGGGCTCTGAATTTCTACTCCCAGTGTTTTGTACTTTAGGGACTGATAGCCAAAATCACAGATTACAAGGGGTGCCCATTTACTGCTTCTATTATAGGGGTTAAATGTCAGAATCAAAACAGTCGCTAAAATTAAACTTTTTTTAATGCTCAGTACTGATATCATTAAATTGTGTAACCAGTTTATGAAAAATTGTTTTACCCAATCAGCCTTAATTGTCTAAATGTAAAATTAATAGAAGACAGCTCGTTAGTGACATTAACTGAAATAATTTGCTCTATCGAATCTTAATTAAGCGCTAATAAAAGATTTCACTGTACAGTTCAAGTAAATGTATGGTACATGCATCAATAGAAAGCTTATAATTTAAATGATTAGTCATTAGTATAGTTCATGGTCAGTGATGCTTAGTTAAATGTTTTTTTCTTTATAAATGTGGTAATGCTGTTTTTCTGGTACTTAACTAGTGAAACTAAATATTGTACTGGAACTGTGGTGTGTCTTTGTAATGGTATGTCATGAATGGTTACGTGATAAACGTACCACCCCTTAAGCAGAGATTGCAGAAGTATGCAAGTTCTTTACTTAAGTTAAAGTACAGTGGTACCTCGGTTCTCGACCACCTCTGAACTCTGAACTCGAATTATGTTCTCTACAGATGTTGACTAGAAAAATTTCTCTCCGTTGTTGTCATTTGCTCGGTATTCTGTGCACTTGCTTCAACTTGGTTTTTTCGAGCTGTGCGACTCATTTCACCTGAAACTTGATTCATGATTCACAAGTTACGATTCAGTACACAGTGATTCAGCTTCACAATAACCTTCAGAGAAGATCTTTGCTATTTTTATCATGTGTTTTTTTTACAGTACTGTGCAGGTAATTAGTTCTAATAAGTCTCCATGGGTCCTAAAAATGTTTCTTTGTAAGAGCCAATCAAAGCAATACAGGAATTGAATGCTCCAAAACACAGGTTGCAGTTAGCGTCTGGAGTTCATCAATAGAGTAAGTGTGTAATGATGATGCAAGCCCTTCAGCTTGCATCCATCTTGTTTAGCACCCCCTGCTTTCTCCTTCCTACCCAGCAGGTGGGGATGACCATAAAAAGGTTATGTGTGTCCCCAGCCCTCCGTAACATGTGGTCAGAGTTCTCTGATGATGAGTATCCTGAGGACTACTTAAAGTGGGAGTACCAGGCTCCCTTAACACAGTTAAGCCTGAACTCAGAAATGGAGGTTTCCAGTCCTGCTTTTACCGTCCAAAACCCGGACAGTGGACTCTCCTGTGCAGCCAGGAAGCGCTGCCGGAAGTGGAGGACCATGGCCGCTAATTCAGCACCTGAGCCTGCGCTCGCTAGCTCTACGCCAAAGTTCACGCTCACTAGCACGGCACCAGGACCCAGGTACGCTAATGCTACGCCGGGGTCCAAGTTTGCTAGCTCAATGCCTGAGCCCATGCCCGCTACCTCCACGCCGAAACTCGCACTTGCTAGCACAACGCCAGCACTCACGCTCGCGAACAACAGATCAGCACCTCGGCTTGCTAGCAGGTTCGGCCACAACTTGCAAGCCATGTGCTGGATCCCCCTCTCGCCGGCTGTTCTGCCATCCCGCGGATTTTACAGGATTCAGCACTCGCCTGCCCCAGCGGAACGTTTGCACCCCAACGTTTGTTTCTGACCCCAGATTTTATGGCTATGGCAGAGGCTCAGCGAGCACTCCAGGGGGTCGTGGAAATCCTGGGTATTGCCAGAAGGGCGATGGAGTTTGCGGGGCAGGCTGAGGGGTCTGAGGCGGCGAGGCTCATTCTGGATTTGTTGGTCTTGCTAGGAGCTGTCAATCCAGGGACTGGCCATTACTGGATCGTGGGTCAGCCCACCTCCAGCACCTCTGGAGAACGTCCAGAGCGCACCCGCCTTGGAGAACGTCTAGACAGTGCCCGCCTTAGAGAATGGTCTGTCTGGTTTCCTTGCTTTTGTGTTCCTGTCCTGTGCGCTTCGGAGATGCGCCTTCAGAAGGGGGGTTATGTAACGTTGATGCAAGCCCTTCAGCTTGCATCCATCTTGTTTAGCTTCCCCTGCTATCTTCTTCCTACCCAGCAGGTGGGGCTGTCCTCTATATATACACCTCTCTTCCTGTGCACTTCCTTTGTCTGGCTTCATAACACAATGGTTGTCCTTGGTTCCTGTCTGACCTCATCCTTCTTGCTGGTTTGTCTCCTTTGCCTTGTCTTTCCCTGGTGTCTTAGTTGTCTTAGGTTTAAGCTGTGTTTGGTGTTTAGCTTTGTTATTGTGTGTCAGCATTGTTTGTATTAGCATTAGCCTTGTTAGCTTGTCTCATGTGTTTGATGTTTGTTGTGTTAATGATCATTATTAGTTTATGTCTGTGTGGTTTGTTTGTATTAATTAAGATGTTCACTGTAAGTAAACCTTTAACACTTGCATGTACATCCACCTCCCTTGTCCTCCCTTGCCCCGAGTGTGACAATGTGTTGTGCTTACTTTTAATTTCAGTCCATTACTCACTAAATGGCATGATATTTTTCAACACTTTATTATAAAATAAGCTTTGTGTTAATGAGTTTGGCCATCTGTAGGTTAATGTAAGTGTTTTAAACATTAACCAACATTAACTTACTTATCATTACGTATCATAGTATCATTTCTATATCATAGGTGTTATACAGTATAGGCCGCTCTACCAAACGCTCATTCAACTCCTCAGCTCATGATATATTTAATCTATGATGGATTTGTTGGAACATGTCACCTTCGTAAATCAGAGAGCTCTTGTATAATACAACTCCATCAATGCATATGATGCTATACAGTGTAGATTTTCTGGGGGTCTGGAATTGATTCATTCATTTTACATTATTTCTTAATTTGCTCGATACTCGTTATTTTTGGTTCTCAACAAAGCCTTCTGGAATGAATTAATGATGAGAACTGAGGTACCACTGTATTACTAATCTCATAAAGAAGTATAAGAAGGCTTATATATTTTACTCAATAGAAGTGTTAAAGTACATGCTACTAAATGTACTCATTTATTTAAAAGCCTTTCTAGCAGGATGTCTTTTAGTGAGGGCAAGAGGTAAACATCCATGACACTCAGGGAACATAAACAGTTTGTACTACAGGAATCATCTGCAAAAATCTTCAAAAATCATGCAAATGACATCATCATCTTTAGGTAACCACGGCAGAAACAGAATACAAATGTTGTCAGTTGCAATGGTCTAAAATACACAAAATACTTTGGATTTTTAAAAATAAATGCTGCTAAACCACTATAACTAGACATGCCAATACTAATGTTGTGTCATGATATTTAACCAGATACAGAGCAGTTCTTTAAACACTCCACTACTTAATGAAAAAAAATTAATGAAATCCCCCTCCCCATTTCACATCCTGTAAGATTGCAATTTGCTCTTCGAGTGTCCGAGTAGAATTGCCTAAATACAAAAGAAACATAAATAGATAAAATAGACAAATAAATAGATTGATACAAGCTAAAGTAACAAGCCAGTTTTGAAAATGTGGTGAATAAAAGTATTTATTTTGATAAGTAAGTAAAAAGTATTAAGTAGAATGACCACCGCTGCCCTTAAGGCATTGAAGCAAAGACTAGCAACATTTCCAGTGATTGTGTCTTCATCTGCTTTTGTCCACCCCCACCTTTGTAATTATTTGTAGTCTCCTGATGCTAAAGCAGGCCAGAGGCTATGCCATCTGCTTCCTACCCATGCCTAAACTGAGAGCAGCAAAACAACATAACGCTGATGGTTACATCACGCTTCATAATTCAATATTGCTGTGGGCGAGCTGGCGTGCGTACAGTCGGGGCATGTACCAGACTCTGGGGGATTATTTAAAGCAGGCCCAGAGGGATTTAAACCCATGTCCTACTGGGTTTTGTTTATCACTTTGTACACAGCACACAGCGGGACGTGAATTCTCAAAGCCTAGTGCCTACAGCAAAATCGATCAGACTGAAAGGCAGTGTGAATTCCTAGTCACAGAAAGCAGCCTCTGTATTTGTATTTGCAAATGCTCTGCCATGCTGAACAGCTCAGGTCCTTCTGCCCATCAAGCTTCTCTTCAGATTTTTGAGTGTTTATAAAAGCCCTGCAAAAACATGGTTAATTTAATAATAAAATATTAAAAAACACTTATTTATAATTGTTTGTGCTTTTACCTACATCAAGTCCTGACAGGATGTTAGCTGTTGTTCTTGGGTTATTGTGTTAGTACTAGCATACAAAGGAAGAACACAAGAATTCAAAGCACTTATGTAAGTCGCTCTGGATAAGCGCACCTGCTAAATGCTGTACATGTAAGTGCGTACTAAGAACAGATGCCCAGGCTTAATTATTAAGTTTTTATTATCAGTTTTACTCCTTTGGACTTGTTTGCAAGTCCCTTGGACTTGTTCAGTACAAACACTTTACTGTGTCTGTGATTTTGCGGAATGCTTAAGTCAGATTTATGCAATTAAGGAGTCCAATGAGGACCTTTAAGATGAACACACATTTATGTTCATCCCGATTTGCACCCAACAGAAGTGAGGGGGCAAACGTTTCACAACTTGGACACAGTGAAGATGTTTCATGTTTTTTTTTCCCCCAGATACAGTACAACAGCACTGAATTGTGAGTGTACCGAACATTATTGTGCATTTGTATTTGTCAAGTAATTTGATTTCGCATTATTTCTTCTAGAATCTCTAGGGCAAGGTTGCATTTTGTAGGACAAGGTCATATGCGTTTGCCATTATATAAAATGCAGAGCCTAGTAAATTAACCAGCAGAATTAAATATTGTAATTAGGCCTGTCAGAATAAAACTTCGCCTTTGAAGGACCCATAGTTATTGTCTGTATTTGAAATGGTTTCCTATTCACTATTTAATGGCAAAGTCAATTTATTTCTGTAGCGCTTTTAACTAAAGTGCATTGTCTTAAAGCAGCTTGAGAACTATCTAGGCCCACAGCCCCAACTGAGCAAGCCTATGACGACAGTGGCAAGGAAAATCTCCCTAAACATGATAAGGAAGAAACAAAGAATCAAAACGAGACCCAACCTCCTTGGGCTGTCTAGGTCTTCTATGTAAGAACTTAATTTCATGACTCATAAATTATAATAACAGTGTAAGCACAAAGAAACTAACTGCAACATTTTAAAAAGAGAATATAATTCTTACGGTTCGCCTAGCGAGCCACAAAACCAAGGGAAGTGCAAGAGTTCCCCAGGGCAGGGAAATCTATGAAACAAATGACTCCCAGAAAGGGGGGAAAAAAACTAAGGGAACGAATGACAGAGAGGGTGAAAACAGAAGGAGTGGCTGGGATCGAACCCCAGACACTGGCGCGCCGGCTAGTCAAGTCAAGTCAGATTTATTTATATAGCGCTTTTTGCAATGGAGCATTGTCTCAAAGCAACTTCACAAGTTTAGATTATCTCCTAATATCTACAGCCAATCCCAAATTGAGCAAGCCTAGGGTGACAGTGGCAAGGAAAAACTCCCTAAGTGTTATGAGGAAGAAATCTTGGGAGGACCAAGACTCAAAATGGGACGCAACCTCCTTGGGCAGCGTAGATGATTAATCTAAGAACGAAACTAAAGTCATGGAGTCATAGTTCAAATAAAATGTGAAATATGCACAACGGCATTAAGTAGTCCGATACACAGAGTCACTCTAGAATCCTGAGTCTAAGCAGGAAAGTCCTTGGCAGCACTTCGACTCCAGATAATCGGAGGAGGGTGAGGTTAGGATGCTTATCACCACCGATCTGTTTATAAAGCCGATCTCTTTATAAAGCCGATCTGTTTATGAAGACGCAGACACAGAGAGGGAAGGACAGCGGCTAATCCCTATCTTACATCGGGTCTCCAAATTTTACGTGGCCGACCTCCTTTAGCGAGATCGGTCTACCTCTGGGCCTAACCAGGCCTGAATTATGAGCAAACCACCCTGCATTAAATACACGCCAAACAGCGAAATAGGCAGCCACGGCACGCTACCATCATGCCCCAAAAGTAGTCTGTGAAATCAGGTGAGCCTGGATGCACCTGTGAGAGGGGGCGGTGCCACTCACTGGCGAAAGCCGATCTAGCTCGGATCC
The DNA here is from genome assembly GCA_025084515.1 of Ancistrus triradiatus. Taxonomy (NCBI): domain Eukaryota; kingdom Metazoa; phylum Chordata; class Actinopteri; order Siluriformes; family Loricariidae; genus Ancistrus; species Ancistrus triradiatus. The sequence continues at coordinate 134,149 of JAJAGP010000660.1, read as the reverse complement.
AGCGTTTAACAGTCCGATGCTACTCTCTAGCATCAGACTCGCCACTGTGACCTCTAACAATAATAAGTTCTATAAAAATAAAATATAATAAAATATAGTCTATAATGGATTACCCATTTTTCGACCACACAGATCTTGTCGAATTTGGGTATTGATGCATTTTGACTAGAAAAATTTGTCTCGGTTCTCGTCGTTTGCTCAGCACACCTGCTTAAACTTGTATGAAAATCGATTCATGATTCACGAGTCATGATTCAATGCACAGTGATTCAATGATTTAGATTCACAATAGCCATTGCTCAGTGAAGAACTCAGTTGTGTCAGAACTCTGTATTTGTAGTGCAAATAAGTCTTCATGGGTCAGTTCCAAGGTTAGTTTATAAGACTCAACTGAAAGCAAAGCTTGGACTGCCTCAGCGATAGTTCACCAATAGAGTAAGTGTTTTGCTTTTACTTTTCACTTTCAATCCATTGCTCACTAAATGACATGAGATTTTTCAACACTTTACTATAAAATAAGCTTTGTGTTAATGATTTTGGCCAACTGTAGGTTAATGTATAAGTGTAGAGCGAAAGCCACTGTTCTTAATGACTGAATACAGGGGCAAATCCATGGTAGTAAAAGTTGTGATAGCGTTTGTAATTTGCTTCCCTCTTTTCACTTGTTATCACTTATTTGTCTCTGTTGTGCCTCTGTTATGTGCATGCCACGCTGTTGTGTCTGTGCTCTGTGTACACAACAGACTGTCTGGACGCTGCACTTCCGGAATTCTGAGTTCCGCTTCTGCGTTTGTTCATCAATATTATGCTATCAGTTAACATTTACATAAAATTTTGTGACTTTTGTGAATCCATGCCAAATCGCCCACCTCCACATCATGATGCATCTAAAAATCGTTTCTTTATTACTCCACCCCTAGTGGTTTTCTTGGAGCTTGTGGGAAATACAGACACAGCGACGTGTTGATGTTTCGGTGACCTCAGTAAGCCTATGCTTTCAAAACATAACCACTGATTCCATCGGGTCCTGGTGCTGTCCTGGGGTTGACACTGAAGACCTTACTCATAGCTGATGATATGAGTGGAGAGCAGCTCAGGTCAGCTGGGAGTTTCATAGCGGTGGAAATGTTAGTTCTCTCAAATCGAGCATAAAAGATGCTAAGTTCAGCTGACAGTGATGCAGATGCCCATGTCATGCTATTCTTACTCCCTCTGTAGTCTGTGATTGTGAGTCGACCATTCCACGTGGTCCATGTACCTTCTGTTCATTTGATTTTCCATTCTGCAACGCAAAAAGAAAAATGAAACTCAATCTGTATTCTGTTTATTTTCAGTGAGTTTTAAAAATCAAAATGATTTTGCATTACACATTGTATGTCTGGTTTAATATGAGGAATCCATGTTTAATTTCTCAGAAATGCTAAAACTGTGACGATTTTGATAAATCTGCATTTCGATAAAAGTGAACTAGAAGTAGTGTGCATTTTTTGGCTCTAAATACCAGGTTTGTAGGATTGGTTACTGAGACTATGGCTTCTCTCGAGTCTTAAAGATATGATAATACAGCTGCTTAAAAAAACATATTTTGAGCTGAAATTTGGTGTAGTATAACACAAATAATTATCATGATATATTGCTGTATCTATTTTTATTATTATTATTATTATTATTATTATATATTTTTGTAATTAATAATTTTATTTATTTATTTTATTTTATTTTATTTTATTTTTTTGTGAAAGCACAGCCCTAATTTAGAAACTGCTGTTTGCAAGACAATACATCAGGTAGCATACTTTTTCCCCCCAATGAGACTAAATAGCTTACAGTATATAATCAGGACTATCTGTTTCATCACTGATTTGTTTGTTTTATTATTTTTCAGTAAATCTGTTTTTATTTTGTAGTTATATTAAATTAAATAGTTATATATAATATTTTAAGTATAATATTTTTGTCTCACCTGTTTTGAACACCCATTCAGTCGAACAGTTCGGACTTCAAACGGTCCATTTAAAATTTTTATAGCCCCCAAATTTGAACTAAAATTCCAACTTCTAACATGGGCACACTAAATAAAACACTCAGAGACGTGATCTTCCAACCATGATCCAAGTAATCCAGTCCAGTCAGTGGTGATAATGCACCAATATGGTATGCTAATCGCCATAAAACCCAAAAGAATAAAGAAATAGTGTGCAATCATGGGCATATTATGTATATTATATTATTATTATACTGTCATATTATGTATAAATATATCAGCCTATGGATGCGATTTCATGACACCCCGTCAGTCTCTAGAATGCCTTCACCTCAGTGGCTATAAAGTTTCACACTTTTTATACATATTTTTAATACATTCATTAGAAGGGGTGTCTACAAACATTTGGATATGCAATGTGTTAAGGTGAGTTTAGGTTACCTTACTGCTGTACCCCTCTATTGCAAGAACATGAGCGACTCCAAACAACCTGTTTCTTATTTTGGTATATGTGGAGTTTGTTTCCCATGTATGCTGTGTTGTAGGGAACAGGATTCATTTACAACAGACCTGTGAAAAGAAAAAAGGAAGTAGCCTAATGTAGCTAAATATTGTATTACCATAATGCGATTAAATGTCCTCAGGTAACAATAATTTAATTTAATTATACACGACATACTTGATGGCATGCTTCGTGATATGCCTGACGAATTGTTCTTTAAGCATTTTAGTCTGTCAGTGCAAGGTCATTTCAGGTCTACAAAGGATAAAACAAAAAGCCATGGGGTGCAGTGTCAGCACTCAAAGCATAGGTGTTGATGATCACAATTATTTATTTTGAAAAAAATGTATATGAATAATTTGTTCGGAAAATCAACGCATATTTGCGTGTTTTATTTAAGTTGCTAAAAATGGAGATTATTTGAATGATATGGCAAATCTAATGACCCATGCAGTTGAAATTTGTATGGCAATTCTGTTGTTCTTCACACAGTGCTGAAGGCAAAACCCTATTTTAGGATACTGTTTTGTATATGCCGAAGAAACCCCGGAAGTTTGGATGATTACGATAAAGTTTCGTGAGTGGTCAGATCAGTAACCACGAAGTCTTGAGATGAGTAGCAAATCGGAAATTCTGTATGATTGTTTTCTGTGAGTGTTAAAAAGGAAGACAGTTTGGCTGAAGCTTGCTTTCTGATATTTTCATTTAGTAATTTACAGCTGACACAGTCTTACAAGGTATAGTCCAAGCCACTAATGCATAAGGTCCTCGCTCAAGGGCCCAGCAGTGGAAGTTTTGGCAGTGCCGTGACTTGTACTCTTGACCTCCTGGTCCAAAGTCCATATGTGAACCGCTGTCCCACTACAGCTTGTATAAGCTGAACACTAAATCGAACTGTTGGTATCAAAACCTACACTAATTAAACCATTGCTGCAGAATTATCACCAGACACCAGCACCAAAATGCCATGCCAAACATTGTCTTGCTGCATGACCCACCTTCTCTTGAGATTCAGTTCATGGACAGATGTCCTGACATTTCCTTTATAATTCTCTGATATAATTAAGAATTTATTGTTCCATCAATGATGGCAAGCCGTCCTGCCCAGATGCAGCAAAACAGGCCCAAACCATTATACTACCACCACCATGTTTCACAGATGGGATAAGGTTCTGTACATGCTGCCACTAGGCTCAGTTATTCGTAAACATGGCATTAGTTTCCGCTGCTATGCAGATGATACACAGCTGTACATATCAGCCAAACCTAATGCGAGCCTTACAATCAACAAAATCGAGGACTGTGTAAAGGAAATAAAAGATTGGATGTTATTTCATTTTCTCTTACTTAACTCAGATAAAACTGAGGTTCTATTAGTGAGACCCAAGGCTGTGAGAGACAGGTTGGCTACATCTATCCTAAATCTAGATGGCTGTCCAGTATTGCCCAGTCCGTCTGTAAAAAACTTAGGGGTCACATTTGATTCAGATCTCTCCTTGGATGCGCACATTAGCAGCATCACTCGAATTGCTTTCTTTCAATTACGTAATATCGCTAAACTTAGAAATATCCTCTCTTTAATGATGCAGAAAAACTTGTTCATGCGTTATAACCTCAAGGTTTGGATTACTGTAACGCACTTACTTACTGGATGCTCTAGTAAATCTATAAATAAACTTCAGTTAGTTCAGAATGCTCCAATGCAGCTAGCCCGAGTGCTAACTTGGAACTAGAAAATTTGATCATATCACTCCTGTTCTATCATCACTGCACTGTTACCAGTTACCAGTCCGCAAGTTCCGCATTGATTACAAAATACTTCTTCATAATTATAAAGCTCTACCTCATGGCCTGGCCCCACATCTATCTGAGTGAACTCTTAGAGTTTTACAATCCAACTCGTCTACTTGTGTTCGCAGGGTTGCAGAACTTTTTTTAGTTTCCTAGAATTAAAAAAGTCACAGCCGGGGGAGGCGGGAAAGGCTTTTCTCATACATGCGCCCCCCCAACTATGGATAAACATAGTCGTGGAGGCGGTCTGGCTGAACTGGGCTTCGGTCCTCGTGATCTTGGACTCGTGCATTTTTTGCCTTAGAATAATGCCAGAGCTGGGGGGCCGCGGGGGTTGGAGGTTCATAGTCAAAGAGTCTTATGGTGATCAGAGACGTTTGGGTTTGCTGTCTTCTGCTGCCGCTCGTGGGGGTTGCCAAGCTCTCATGTGATCCCTCTTGGCTGTGTTTCCTACCAGTTCTCCTCTTTCTAGCTATGCTGCATACTAGCTAATGCTGCCCGGGGTCTCATGCCCTACACTTGGCATCAGTGATCTTGACATGGCATCAGTGAGTGTTTATAGACACTGTGCTCTTAATCAATAATAACTAATTACATTTTCTGTTTTCTCTCCGAGCTGTGTTCCGGCCAGTTCCAGCCCCACACACATGATGTTCATCTGCTGTAGCTCCAGTCAAGCTGCTTCCGTCATCAGCTCCAGCCCCACCATACCCGGGGGGCCAACTTAATGTCGATGTGCATACTTTACCATTTTATTTACCTTTGACTCCCATAACTTTAGTTTCGCTCTTAGATTTATCATCTACGCCGCCCAAGGAGGGTCTTGAGTGTTGGTCCTCCCAAGGTTTCGTCCTAGAACTAGGGAGTTTTTCCTTGCCACTGTCACCCTAGGCTTGCTCAATTTGGGATTGGACGTAGTTATTAGGAGATAATCTAAACTTGTAAAGTTGCTTTGAGACAATGCTCCATTGTAAAAAGCGCTATATAAATGAATCTGACTTGACTTGACTTATGCTGGAATGCAGTGATTTCCTTTCTCCAAACATAACGCTTTTCTTTTAAACCAAAAAGTTCTGTTTTGGTCTCATCTGTCCACAAAACATTTTTCCAATAGCCTTCTGGCTTGTCCACGTGATCTGCAGACGAGCAGCAATGTTCTTTTTGGAGAGCAGTGGCTTTCTCCTTGCAACCCTGCCATGCAGACCATTGTTGTTCTTCTAGAATGGTGGATTGGTGGAGTCCAAACTCTTTAGAGAAGGATTTGTAACGTTTTCCAGGCTGATGAGCGTCAATAACTCTTTTCTGAGCTCCTCAGAAATCTCCTTTGTTCGTGCCATGATACACTTCCACAAACATGTGTTGTGAAGAGCAGACTTTGATAGATCCCTGTTCTTTAAATAAAACAGGGTGCCCACTCACACCTGATTGTCATCCCACTGATTGAAAACACTTGACTCTAATTTCACCGTCAAATTAACTGCTAATGATAGAGGTTCACATACTTTTGCCACTCAATAATATGTAATATTGGATCATTTTTCTCAATAAATAAATGACCAAGTATAATATGTTTGTCTCATCTGTTTAACTGGGTTCTCTTTATCTACTTTTGTGAAAATCTGATGATGTTTTATGCAGAAATCTAGAAAATTCTAAAGGGTTCACAAACTTTCAAATGAGCTTTCTCCGGTGGGTTGCTGGGCATACTCCCCATGATCGGATGAGGACTTTGACAATGTGGGAGGTGCTTGGAGTAGAACCGCTGCTCTTTTGCGTTGAGAGGAGCCAGTTCTGGTGGTTCAGGCATCTGATAAGGATGCATACTGGACGCCTCTCACTAGAGGTGTAGCAGGCACGGCCCACTGGGAGAAGGACACGGGGTTAATCCAAGACTCGCTGGAGGGATTATATCTCCTAGCTGGACTGGGAGCAGCTGGGGATCCCCCAGGATGAGCTGGTAAAAGTTGCGGGAACAGAGATGCCTGGGCTTCTTTACTTGCCCTTCTTTCATCAAGACCCCGCAATTTATAGGCAGAAAAGTAGATAAAGATGTTGGTGATGATAATGATGTCAGAGTTAAGACCTTAACCACTGTTGCAAATATTGTGATCTTGCTGCAGGTTTGGTGAATTTTTAGATTCATTTAAAGACCTTATTTCAAAAATAAAAGCTTGAATTCTGACTGATGATTGAGAGAAAAATGCAGTTAATCTAAGAACTTTCTTAAACCCAAATTAGCTGCATGCAGTGTTAATTTTGACAGCAAATTTTTTTATTTAGTTTTAGTCATAGTCTTTTGACTAAAACGTACTTTAGTTATAGTCATAATTTAGTCATCTGAATTGTTTTTAATTTTAGTCTAGTTTTTGTCAACTTTTATAGTCGACTAAATCTACAGTATCTTTAGTTGACTAAAATACGAAATGTAAAGGTTGCAATATGTACTTTTTTTTTTAACATTTGCGTTTTACAATGAAACATATACATCCATACATTGATAATAAAAGTATACATAAAAGTGGTTAGAATTCAAAATTTAGATCTGCTTCAAACTTGGTGTGGACATTCACCAGATATTCTAGAATAGAATCAAGTTGGAATGAATGATGTATTATAAGATCTAATTAAGCTATAAGCTCAGGTCTGTCTGTATTAATAGTAACAGTTATACTTTACTGTAGCAGTGTCCATTCATTACGTCCTAGTTATTGTCTGTTTTTCATTCATTTTAGTCAAGTCTTTGTCTCGTTTTTGTTAAAAGAATAGGGATTGTTGACGAAAACTGACGAAAATCATGCGTCAACGAATTTAACACTGGCTGCAACTTTCAATGTTGAATGGATAAGGATAAGGTCAAATATTAAACAGCATCTCCTGTATCCATTATTTTAGATTTAGTGGATGGAACCTCACCCAAGGAGGTTGGGTCCCTTTTTGAGTCTTGGTGCTCCCAAGGTTTCTTCCTAGAACTAGGGAGTTTTTCCTTGCCACTGTCGCCCTAGGCTTGCTCAATTTGGGATTGGATGTAGTTATTAGGACATAATCTAAACTTGTAAAGTTGCTTTGAGACAATGCTCCATTGTAAAAAGCGCTACATAAATAAATCTGACTTGACTTGACTTGGATTTTGCTTTATAGGGGTGGCACGGTGGCTCGGCGGGTAGCACTGCAAAAGATCCTGGGTTCAATCCCAGGTCTGGGTTGAATCTGGTCAAACTCCTGTTTGCTCCCACAGTTCAAAGGCGTGCGTGTTTATTGGTGTCTCTAAACACAGATGACAATTTGCATTGGATTGCACGGATTTCAGTTATCACGATAATTGATAATATCGTTCATATCAGCCCAATGCTGGGGAACGCCTTTATCTAGAGCAACTTGCAACTTACAATCAAACGAGATACAGTTCAAGAAATTGGATTAAGGGCCTTGCTCAACAGTGCCAGCTTGACAGTGCTATGACTTGAACCCTGGATTTCCTGTTCCAAGATATATCAGTGTCACTGCTGAAATTTTTGAACAAGGCATCATTAATCACTTCTATTTGATATGCAAAAAAGAGGGAAGTAATTTGTGTGTTGAAAGAATTTGGAAGGCCTTGTGTTTTTATTATTATTACATTTCTATTACTCAATGTCATGTTCAAGTCATCCACTGAGCAAGTAATGTGACAGAACCCAACAGGGCATCTATCTGTGTCGCTCTCACTGTTCTTATTGAATATTGAATATTTCCCAGCACTCTAGTGAGTTATAAATAAGGGTTGAGTTGAAGTATTTATGGCTGAATTAATAACAGTAAATAGGTTTTATAGCTGAGATATTAAGAAGAACATTATTCAGAGGGCAATGTGCAGTTAATCTGGATAAATGTATAACCCCCAAGTCAGAAAACGTTGGGACAGTAGAAAATGCAAATAAAAAATATGCAGGGTTTTTTACATTGACTTTTATTAAATTGCAGACAGTATAAACCCAAGATATTTCATGTTTTTCTTCAGGTCAACTTGATTTCATTAGTTAATAAACATCCATTTCTGCATTTCAAGCCTGCAACACATTTCGAAAGTTGCAACTCTACCCCAACAATACAGAATGAATTGCCATTCTCTGCTTCAGATTCATTTTGGGGGATAAAACACAAATATTACAATTATCGTAAACATCATTAACGCAGAAAACTATATATGAAAGTTTTAGGCACCCTAGTCTTTTTAATGTTATCTTATCTAAGACATTTTATGTCGTCTTTTGTGTAAATATTAATGCTGCATAGATTCATGGATAAAAACACCCAAGGTTACATCGATACAAGTCAGACACATTCATATTGGACTAATTTAGAGCAACCAATTAATCTAATGCATGTCTTTGGAACTTGAGTGGGAACCATAGTACCTGGCGTAAACCCACATGGACATGGGGAAGACATGCAAACTCACACAGGCAGAGTCCAAGATCAGGATTGAACCACGGATCTCTGGAGCTGTGAGGCGACTGTGCTTCACTGTATTTCAGTAAGCGGTACCAGTGGTACATCACTCGTGTTAGCAAATACAAAGTACAGTGGTACCTCGGTTCTCATCGTTAACTCTTTTCAGAAGGCTCGCTGAGTACTGAAAACGTTGAGTAAAAAGCAATATTTTTCCCTTAAGGAATAATGAAAATTGAATTCCAGACCCCCAGAAAATCCACACTGTATAAGACATGATATGCATTGTATGCATGGAGTTGTATTGTACAGGTGCTCCCTGGTTTATAATGAGAAAATGTTCCAACAAATCCATCATAAGTGAAATGTATCATGAACTGATGAGTTTAACATAGTCTATACTCACTCAGAGCCTCTTACACATTAACACTTACATTGACCTACAGTTGGCCACAATCATCAACACAAAGCTTATTTTATAATAGTGATGAAAAATCTCATGTAATTTAATGAGTAATGGATTGAAAGTGAAAAGTAAAAATAAAGCACTTACTCTCTTGCTGAACTGCAGCCTGTGTTCTGGAGTATTCAGTTCCTGTTTTGCTTTCAGTTGGCTCTTACAAACTAACCTTTTTAGAACCAATGGAGATCGATTTGCTCTAAGAATACAGTACTGTAGATGCAATAATAAAGGAAAACACGATGAGCAAGTGCGCTGAGTAGAGAGCAAACGACGAGAACCGAGACACATTTTTCTAGTCAAAATGTGCCGAGATCCGAGTTCGACCGAGGTACCACTGTAATTGGATAATCAGCTCTTTTCGATCAAAATTTCTGTTGCCACAGTTCACTTCAACACAGGACATTTAAGTCCAATTACTACATGTTTGAACGTTTCACTTGAAAAATCTGAGCATTACAAGCTAAATCATTTTATGCATCTCAGAACATTATTACACTATTATACCACTATTACACTATCATAACACTATTACAGCAGGTTTAGAACAAATACTGGAGGGACTGAATATTCAGCAGTGACACAGCCTGAGGGATAAGGTCAATGTAAAGCACCCTCCAAGATGCAGTGAATAGAGGACTTGCCACTCGTGATGCAGAGCCATTGTACTGAGTTGCAACTTGAGTGGGCATGAGAAATAAAGACAGGTCAGTATTTATTAACCTATGGAAGACATAAAACACTCCACAGCAGCAACATGGTATATCTGCCTCAGGGGAAGTCTGACATAAAAGAACCCCAGTGATTCTATTGTGTGCTCTGTAGCAGCTCAGACTTTATCAGCTGCATGCTGTTTCAAGTCAGACAATCCACCATGAGCAAGCGAAAAAAAAACAAAACAAGGACTTTTCATAAACAAGGACTGCTTCGCAAGTATCCCGTCATATTATTTGGACAACCTTGCAAGTTTCGCTGGTGGACTTGCTTCAGAAGACATTTTTAAAAAACGCACAAAAAAAAAAAGAGTTTCCATAACTACAGCAACATTGCAAACGAAGCAAACGTTGATGTGCAGTCGGTCTCAGAGCTAGCCTGTCTCTGCCAAGTTCAACTGATTTTGAGATTCTCGGCCTTGTTTCTTGTGAAACAGGTTTGAGTTTAGAGGTTTATCGAGAACCGAAAAGTACTGAGCAAATTTTTCCTATAAGGAATAATGTAAATTGAATTATGAGAGACTGAATCACTGTGTACTGAATCGTGAATCGTATTTCAGCTGGAACGTGTCATGTGGCTCAACCTGTGATACAAGTTTAAGCAAGTACACAGAATACCAAGCAACCCACGAGAACCAAGACAAATTTTTGTAATGCCTAGAGAACCAAATGTGATGAGTTCTGAGGTGCCAGTATTTATTTTATATATATATATATATATATATATATATATATATATATATATATATATGGGGCTAATTGCATTTCTTAGGCAATTTGCTTAGCTAGCAATGTGCGATGATTTGGAATTACTTTATATTTCAGACAAGAAGTAATAAAAACATATTTGCTTGCTGTCAAATACTCAGATCAGCTGTAACATTAACAGACTTGGTGCCAGATATAACAGGACACCTTCAGAGTCATAACTGAAATAAAACAAAATATAATAATATACAGACCAAAAACAATAGAACAGAATACCTATAGTATAGTATGAAGCGTATAAAAAATAGGGAATATAAATAGTTTGTTTATTTAGTTTATTTAACATTGCTTTTACCATGAATGGCTATTTAAAGATTCAAGGTTACATCGCCAAACAAAGTTACAGTGGTGCTTAAGTTTATGAACCCTTTTGAATTTTCTATATTTCTGCATAAATATTACCTAAAACATCATCAGATTTTCACAAAAGTCCGAAAAGCAGATAAAGAGAACCCAGTTAAACAAATGAGACAAAAATATTATACTTGGTCATTTATTTATTGAGGAAAATGATCCAATATTACATATTAGTGAGTGGCAAAAGTATGTGAACCTTTGCCACTCACTTATATGTAATATTGGATCCCCCCTGTGCAGCAATAATTGCAGCTAAACGTTTCCTGTAACTGTTGATCAGTCCTGCACACCAGCTTGGAGGAATTTTAGCCCATTCCTCCGTACAGAACAGCTTCAGCTCTGGGATGTTGGTGGATTTCCTCACATTAACTGCTCGCTTCAGGTCCTTACACAACATTTCGATTGGATTAAGGTCAGGACTTGACTTGACCATTCCAAGACATGGTTGACCACTCCTGCAGAGGGTGGTAAACAATGGTGTTGAAGTTCCTCCATTTGACCAATCTGTCGGATGTGGAGGTGGATCCAAACTCTTTAGAGATGGTTTTTAATCTTTTCCGCATCATGGCATAACAAACTTTTTCTTGAGGGTCCTCGAAATCTCCTTTGTTCGTGCCATGATACACTTCCACAAATGTGTTGTGAAGAGCAGACTTTGATAGATCCCTGTTCTTTAAATAAAACAGGGTGCCCACTCACACGTGATTGACATCCCATTGATTGAAAACACCTGACTCTAATTTACACGACAGGTACACGACAGGTAAGCTCAAGTGATGCCTCCTGCTTTCCTTCATGTTCAGCTCTGCTCTTGAACGGTGATGTAGTCATGCCCATTCCATCTGCCAAGTAGTTGGTTAAACAAACGGAGTGAGCTGTAGTTTAAAAATTAACAAGCCAAACAGTGCATTATGCTTATCTAAAGTTTGAACACAGAAGGAGAAGTAAGAGTGAGCTCTATGAGACATTACACGTGTACTGTTTCAGTCTGTATGTGTCCTTTTATTGCTGCAATAAAATACTGTTTGCTATTCCACCAGAACCTTCCTTCCACCTGTTGTATTTCTGATTAATTGAAGTGTTAAAGTCTGTCAGCCTTAAACCCCACGACAGCTGCATGCTTAGGGTGAACCTTTGCCCTAATCTCAGGTCTACTGTTGTGTTTGAGGATTGCCCTGTTTTTGGCTCCATCCATCTTTCCTTCAACTTGTCAATCAGTTTCCTAGACCCTCCAGATGACAAACATCTCCGAAGCATGATGCTCCCACCACTGGGCTTCACTGTGGTTATGGTGTTTGGTTTGCACCACACTTTGCATTCTGAATTATTTTCCATGAAGTATTTTTTTCTTGCCCAGCTTTGTCTAGTTGTTCTGTGTGGCAGACTTGCACCTTGTTAGGGTGCCAGTCCATTGCACATTTCCGTAACCAAACCATGTTGGGTACTTAGGAACCACTGTTTAATAAGTTGTCTTAAGTCACAGAAGCTGGAGTATAGCTTTAGTGTCTAATAACAGTGTAATAGGTGTGTTAAAATTAACAAGGTATTATTTCTATATACAATACATTCAGTGTATTGAAATGTATAAAATGCAAACAATGCGCATTTTCTTGAATGTTTTTATACAACAACAAGAAACTTCAGTCTCCTGCAACTGAAATAAATTACTCAAAACAGAGGTTTAAATTGTAAATGAAATGCATTACTGTAGCTTCACCATATCTTAAATAACCGAGTGAAAACTTTCCTTTTTTATTTCTGAAGAATAACAATCAAAATAATGTTTCTTTTGTAAAGATGTAAGGAAATATAATCTTTACTCTGCTGCTATTAAAAGAAATTAGAAGTTTTCAATACATATGGGAGTATGACGTATGATTTTGCCCTCTGGTGTTTAATAAGTGCGACTGCATTAGATGGCATAATAAACAAAATGCATGTAACATTGGCAGTCTCTACGATGCACATCATTACATTTTGCATCATGACGCATCGTATCATGATTATTGCCATATTTATTTTCGTGATATACTACATTGATTGGAAGGAAGGAACTATGTGGAATATTGCAGTATCGCAATGTATCGTGATGCGTATTGTATCATGAAGTCCGTTCCAATACCCACCCCTAGACACCGCACAGCGTGTTACAATACTGGGAATGCTTGCTTCTTCCAAAAACTGTAGACAAGGCTGTCTGTCTATAACTATTTCTTTTTGACACTGAGCAAGACTAGGTTTCAGAGGTAATATTTTTAGCTGTAGGGCTTAACTGTAGCTCATTTAATTTTAGGTTGTTCAGTCATCTTAGGTGGCACATAGCTAAATTATATATTCCGGGAGAAGAAAATTCAGACACCCTGAAATTATTTTAAAGATCATGAAAGACTTGCAATGTTGCTGTCGGTTTTCATCATCGTGAATTTCTATTTTCGAGGCCCATATGTTTGCGTTGTTCCCGTGCATGTTTTGTTCATCCTCCACTACTTTCATCACTCAAACCCAAACCCAAACCATTGAGTCTTTTCTCTCAGGACTAAATCATGTCTCTCTGTGCGGTTCTCAGGTTTCCGCCTCTTTGCTCTGATATCTCTGTGGATCGTTAGAAACTCAGTCAGCCTGTTTAATTAAGAGGAGTCCTTGTGTTTACCACCACTGAGGCCCTCTGCGCTGGACTGGCCCTTTAATCCGTTTCTTATGAGCTGTAGCTCGATACTTGATCCAGCTGTATCCCGGTGGACTTGCTTGCCCAGCGCTCAGTGCACCAGAGGGAAAGCTTATGTTACGACTGGAAACAAGGCAGCTAACTTTGTGCTGCTACCTGGCCTGAGCATTGAGATGTTCCATTCAGGTTAGCTTTTGGGATAACCATTTACATTTAGTAGCAGTTGTGGGTCAAGGACCAAACAGTGGCAGCTTAGCAGTGGTGGGATTTGAACCACCTTAACCACTAGGCTACCACAGGCCTCTGTGTACATACATCATTAACCATCAATCTTTTATTATCCAATAAAAGCCAAAAGCCCCAACCTGCCTCCCCTTCTTTGGACAAAGCCAGTTGTCTTCATGTGATACCCAACCCAGTGGGAAGATGCTGCCAAGACTTGAACCAGTGTTTCTTGCCAGGGACATCAGCAGACGTACTTTACTGGGGCACGTTCCAGAAGGCTTATCGAGAACCGAAAATGTTGAGCGAATTTTTCCCATAAGGAATAATGTAAATTGAATTAATCTGTTCCAGACCCCCAGAAAATCCAGTTTAGTATTAAATCACTTCATCTATTCAGTGTTTAACAGGCATATTCCAGTATACCTGGAAAGCAGCAGATACTCCACAAAGGCTGCAGCACCAGTAACCTTATCTGCCCTCCACAGTTAAAACAGTCTGGTACAGAGGTGGTAGGGGCGCTCTGGAACTCCCAGTCTGCTGTCCAGAAAGCTGATTTCAGCTTTTACCTTACGTCACTCCCTCCACTTCCTGGCCTTAACTGAGACTTGGATTACTCCTGAGAACTCCAGCTACTCCAGCTGTTTTATCTTCTGCCCTCTTCTTTCCCACTCACTACGAAAGTCTGGAAGAGTTAGTGCCACATGTTTTTATAAATCCAAGAAGTGGCTTTTCAAATCACTTTCTCACCTTCCAATCTTATAAACCTGCATATCAATGTTCACTACCGGCCTCCTGACCCTCTAAGTGACTATTGAAGAGCTGGGTGGACTTCTGAGTCTCTTCTATCTGCATGGATCTCCACTTTTCCTGCTTGGTGACTTCATTCTTCCATCAGACATTTTCCAGCCTTCCTGTCTCTTTCCACTCTTGTCATCTTTCAACCTGTCTTTTAACGACTGTCCACCAACACACAAGGGAGGCAGCGTTCCGGACCTTATTTTCAGCTGACCTGTACATTTTAAATATGTCAAATTCAAGCACTGAAATAACGTAGAATTGTAATACTGTACATAAACTAATGAAATGGGGCGTCTTCATTTGATATTAAGATACCATTACAGTACTTAAGAAGCCACTTTGTTTCTTTTACAGCCTATGTAGCTGACTATGCTGTTTATTGTTTACTGATTGGTTATTCTTAGTGTGTTTTCAGAAGACTTGAAATGATCT
Organism: Ancistrus triradiatus; assembly: GCA_025084515.1. Taxonomy (NCBI): domain Eukaryota; kingdom Metazoa; phylum Chordata; class Actinopteri; order Siluriformes; family Loricariidae; genus Ancistrus; species Ancistrus triradiatus. The sequence goes on along the minus strand of JAJAGP010000660.1, from coordinate 119,026 downwards.
CAAAAGTAATGTAGTAGGAGTCTTACAAACGACGACTGTGCAAGATCCCCAGCCGCTGCAAAATCATAGTCTGTGACTAAAAACTCTGTGACTTGTCTTTAGACGCGAGAGGGGGTCAGACTTTTGTAAACTGATGCCGAATCGTTCACGTCCATGGCCGTGCATCTAAGAATACCCCACCCCTAATGACTACAACCTAACCTTATGTCGTCCCTCATTATCTCGCCAACCTCATCTCGCCACCTGTGCTGGCAGGACGGATTTCCCTCCATGCGCTTTACCTCGAAAAGCCGCCAACCTCAGCTCTCGCTCTCGCCCTCGCAAAGCTTGAAATTGACAAATGTCTTGCCAGCAATGAAATTGTACCCCCTTAAGCCACCAAGTTTCAGACCGGTCAATTGCTATTGCTTCGTTGATGTGCTTATCTCATTGTCAGCTTTCTAGTTGGCCTAAAGCATACGAAACGTGCTTGACACGCTGTTTTGAACAATCAGAAGTTGCAACACTGGGTGATACATCCCCTGCCTGTTAATCACGGCAGACTGGACTTCACAACAATCGCCAATCACGGACTGTTTCTCAAATAAATGAATGCAAACTGTACATGTACAGTAAAACGCATTGTCAGCATCGGGTATGAATGACCCTTTGAAGCAGATGTGGGCAAGATAAGTTTAGACTGTATATTGTGATAGCTGATGAAAACCTTCTAAATATCTCAAAGAAACCCTTACTGGTGACACTTTGGGTTATGAGAGTGTTTATTATTAGAAGTTATTATTCCACTTTTGAATAATGTCAAATCAGTCAACTGTTTCAAATATTCACTGCGGCCCGAATCCAGCTACTTTAACTGTAAATCAAGGTTTGATCAGTGGGAAACAGGAGGCTGCTAGAGGGTTATTTAAGATGGCTAAAATGAATAGGGAGGGGAAATGAGATATGTGTAATACAGCACCCATGACGGCCATTGTCATGCTAGTGAGAGTAGAGGGGTCAAAGACCCACTTGGATGCTCTCCCAGAATTCATTTGTGCAGAGTGGCCCTGTCAGGTGATCCAGCGCTCACTTTCACCTTCACTATGTATCACACACCAGTGTCGTCTTTCACAGGGTTGTCACAGTACAAGAAGTTTGACTTTGGACAGCAAGTACCTCACAAGCGATTGACGGCAAAACAATAACATGGCTATCAATAAAAAGTAGATACTATTTGCACCCAGTTTACTTACTGCAATGTGAGACAAGATAGTTTGCCTTATACAGACAAGTGACAAGTTAAGGGAAAAAACAAAACTAGTGTTGGGTCACAATGAGTCCCCAGGACAGCTTCAAGTCACATATCTACGTTGTTGGTTTTATTTTAGTCTTATTAGTTAGAGATTAAAAAAAAAGAAGCCTTAAGTTAACCATGTCCAGAAGCAGTGTCAACTTCTATGGGCTCAGAGGCATCTGGGATGGACCCTCACACAGTGGAAACGTGTATGTAGTCAGACAAATCAGTATTCAAGTTTGTTTTTGGAAGAAATGGATGCAGGGCGCTCTAGACCAGGACTGTGGTAGCCTAGCGGTTAAGGTACTGGACTATGGACCAGAAGGTCCAGGGTTCAAATCCCACCTCTGCCAAGCTGCCACTGTTGGGTCCTTGAGCAAGACCCTTAACCCACAATTGCTTGAATTGTAAGGTTGTATCAATTGTAAGTCGCTCTGGATAAGGGCGTCTGCTAAATGCTGTAAATGTAACTGTAGACCAAAGACTAAAAGGACCAACCAGACAAGCCCAAAAGCCAGGGTCTGCCATGGTATTGGGTTGTGTCAGTGCCCTTGGCAAAGGTAATTTACACTTCTTTGATGGCAGCATTAATGCAGAAAAGTACATTGAGATTTTATAGAACCATATGCTGAGTTTAGGACAACGTCTTTTCCAGGGACGTCCATGCATTTTTAGACAAGACGATGCAAAACATCATGCTGCACACATTACACAGGCATGGCTGCAGAACAAGAGCGTACAGGTACTGGACTGGCCTGCCTGCAGTCCTGACCTGTCCCCAGTAGAGAATGTGTGGAGAAATTTGAAATAAGAAACGTACTGTTGCACACCTTGAGACATGTTTGCAGGAAAAATGGGACAAAATAAGACCTGAAACACTAAGTCATTGTTATCCTCGGTGACAAAATGCCTTTTAAGTGTTGTGAGAAAGAATGGAAACATTACAAATTATTAACTGCGGTAAATCCTGTCCCTTTTTTTTTAAATGTGTTGTATTTCCAGGCCTGAAATTGGCCAGACCAAATTAAACAAAAGTAAATGTAAGAAACACTTTTTTTGATTTGGGGTTGTAGATGAACATTTGATAGTGTGTGCAAGAAATAATGTTTGAATTTTGTCCATAACACCCTCTTATAAAGATCTGGTAGTATGTCTTTTGTGTAATCCGTGTTCTCTGTGTGGTCAAACGTGCATGCCGTATCCCATTAAACAGGCTGAACAAATTCGGTTTATTTGCTCATGCTCTCCACAGAACGTGCATCCCAGTGATTAACGGATGTCTGTATCTGTCTCTCTTTTTCACATTTAGCACCAGACAGTGAGAAATGTCTCAGAAGAAAATTTTCTTGGTTCTGGTGGCAATCAGTACCATCACTTTTGTGCTGCATCAGGGAGGGCATTTCAGCTGGTAAGAACCTATTATTAAGATCATACAAAACAGATGTGATCATTTCTACTTCTCCCTGGCAAGCAATGATTAAGTCAAATCAAGAATACTAATTTACTTGTGCAGACGAATTGTTTTTACATGCATTTTCAATGTCTGGAAGTTGATTTACTATGGATAATTACTTAAATGACAACACATGCAAGCTGTAATTCTCAGTAGGAGTGGAAAGTTCAGATCTTGGTGAGCAAGTTATGTTACAAAGCTACAGTGAAATGGGAAAATTACAAAACAAGAAATGTGATGTGGCTCAACATTAGTAAGAAAGTTAACACTTTTACACTAAAGTCCCACATGATGAAAAAAACGCATGTCAGGTATTAAAAAAGAACCCACATATATTAGCTGTCCTTCACACCGAGTCCGAAACTGACGGCCTGCGGCGCTGCGTAAAAGTTTTTATCGGAGCCTGTTCTAATTTCTGCGGTGTTCAGATGTGTAATAATCAGGCTGACCAATCAGAGCTCTGGTTGTCAGGCGGAACAGCTCATCCTGGTAGCAGCAGAGCACAAGAGCTTATGACAAGCAACATGCTGACTATAGAAACATGGATATTAAAGAATATATCTGGTGGAATATAACCGAAAGGCTGGAGAATGATGGTGATAAACCTCACAGTGACTGTATGGAACAGTCTTGTTTATTTAAGTGAATTCTAATCTGTTCAAGCCCACAATAAACACAAACTAGAGCTTCCTGCACTAATCTTCGCTCGTGTCTTTATTTTTTGAAGTTGATGTGAAAAAGACACGGCGAAATCTCCGTGACGCATTAAGAGAAGTGAATTTAAAGAATCCAAATGCACACGGAGTTTTCAGTGTTTAGACAAAAAAATGCATCGGACGTGTGAAGGTTCCACTACTGTACATTAAAAATGGCACCAGTTTTTTTTGTTGTGTGAAAATCGGACTTGGTGTGAAAAAGCCTCAACAGAGTTAAAACTGAAAAGGAAATGAAAACCCTGATAACAGTAGGTCGTTTCATGTGTCCTATTCAGATAGAGATAAGCCACAAAATGCATGTGGTAATGCACCCAATACACATTTATATCTGATTTGACATTTACCGCTGTCCAAAATAAACTACATTATGATCGGCTCCCTCTGGCTCTTAGAATCCTGGATTCAAATTCACATTTATTGCTATAGCGCTTTTTACCACAGATCATTGTCTCAAAGCACCTGTACAAATATCTAGGTCCAGAGCTCTTCTTGAGCAAGCCTAGGACGACAATGGCAAGGAAAAACTCCCTAAATGTTATACGGAAGGAATCTTGGAAGGACCAAGACCGGAAATACCTAGACACTCACTAATATTCTCTATTTTTTATTTGACTATTATCTTAATTCATTTAGTTTATTTACTATATACAGCAAACTGTTGTTTACAGTGCTGCTTGAAAGTTTGTGAACCCTTTAGAATTTTCTATATTTCTGCATAAATCTGACCCAAAACATCATCAGATTTTCACACAAGTCCTAAAAGTAGATAAAGAGAACCCAGTTAAACAAATGAGACAAAAATATTATACTTGGTCATTTATTTATTGAGGAAAAAGATCCAATATTACATATTAGTGAGTGGCAAAAGTATGTGAACCTTTTGCTTTCAGTATCTGGTGTGACCCCCCTGTGCAGCAATAACTGCAACTAAACGTTTCCTGTAACTGTTGATCAGTCCTGCACACCGGCTTGGAGGAATTTTAGCCCATTCCTCCGTACAGAACAGCTTCAGCTCTGGGATGTTGGTGGGTTTCCTCACATTAGCTGCTCGCTTCAGGTCCTTCCACAACATTTCGATTGGATTAAGGTCAGAACTTTGACTTGACCATTCCAAAACATGAACTTTATTCTTCTTTAATCATTCTTTGGTACAATGACTGGTGTGCTTAGGGTCGTTGTCTTGCTGCATGACCCACCTTCTCTTGACATTTTCCTTTAGTATTCTCTAATATCATAATGTCATCCCATTGATTGAAAACACCTGACTCTAATTTCATCTTCAAATTAACCGCTAGTCCTAGAGGTTCACATACATTTGCCACTCACTAATATGTAATATTGGATCATTTTCCTCAATAAATAAATGACCAAGTATAATATTTTTGTGCCAATTATTTAACTGGGTTCTCTTTATCTACTTTTAGGACTTGGGTGAAAGTCTGATGAGGTCATATTTACATATTTTAGGTCATATATAGGTGATATAACCCTGTGCCTGTTGTGAATATATCATCATCAATGTATTACTGAGGTAATTTAGTTTATTTCTTACACAGAAGATCTTGGCTGACATTTTTCAGTCTTGGTTCTCCCAAGGTTTCTTCCTCAACCCATTTAGGGAGTTTTTCCTTGCCAGTGTCGCCATAGGCTTGCTCAGATGAGGATGTGGTCTTCAACAGTACGGCTGCTTTGAGTCAGTGCCCTGCTGTAGAAAGCACTATAAAAATTCATTTGACTTGACTTGATTTTATTGATAAAATGATATCATGAAATGAACTAAATACAAGCTTATCTCACCTGCATACAAGCCAGAGATGAGACACATTAAAAAACAAGGTCTAAAGGCTATTACACACTGAACATGGTTTATTCGTGCTATTTAGAGTAATAATAATTAGTTATTATAGTAAATTAATTCAAGCTTGTGTATAATGAGGATATCTTCTACACCAAACCTGATTTTTCAGATGGTGAAATTCACCGTCTTTTTGATTTTTGTGAACTCTTTACCAGCGACAGAAACTCATTGATCAATCATGGTCTGCCATCTGGATTTTCAGCCTGACCCATGACTGCCTCTCAGCTGGAAGCCTTTTCATACTTGGCACAAGAGTGTGTAAAAACCTGGGGTCATATTCATAGTGTTTCTTAGTGCTTAGTGAGACAGCGAGTGAGTGAGAGCAAGTGACAGGGGTGGCAACCAATCACAATCTTCATAAAGAATGCGTCATACCCGGCAACCAGGTTAACGCCGTCTCCTCACTGAGATAAGTTTTTGCCTTCTTGTTCAGAGTCGCTCTCAGATCACTTTTGAATCACTCTTAAGCTTAAACTCCTAGCTAGAATTTTTAAGCTAAGTTAGGAACTCTCTGAGGTTTCATAGAGTCATTATGAATGCTGCCCCTGGTGGTTTCGTCATGTTCCTTTGCCCTCTATTGTTCCCGCTCCTCCTCGGAACCACAGAGCCAACTTACTTGCTTAGAAAATGTTCTGCTTCAGGACAACATTAAAAAAATAGTAGTAGCCTAATATAAATAAACTTTTTTGATGTCTATGTGCTGCAATAGCTGAATCCCAGACCACATGGCACAGTGATAAGCAGAAGATCACAAGCAGTGTCATTACTAGTGTCATCCTTTAAATATTTAATATTCTGGTAATGAGGTGATCAGGTTAATACCTTCCCTTATACCTTATTTATATTATTATTATTTATACCTTTTATTTATTAATTTCTCCACTCTGAAAATTAACATTCATTATGACAAGCATTCAAACTGAACCCATAGCAGATGTTTTGTGTAACCGATAGTAACTCATTCTCTGTGTGCAACATAAGCATAAACACTTAGTAGTAAGCTTGTACACCCTTTTTTTGTCTCTACAGGACATTGGAATCGTTCCGACTGAGTTGTTCATCAATGCCCCTTTCTTCAAATGGCATTGGTAACAAACACACCAGTGTGATGTTCCTCAAGACACACAAGACTGCTAGCACTACAGTGCAGAACATATTGTTTCGCTTTGCTGAGCGCAACAACCTGACGGTGGCGTTGCCTATCACGGCGTGTGACCACCAGTTCTGCTATCCGCATCTCTTCAGCAGCCATTACGTCCACCCGCACACCATGCCTCCTGACATCATTACCAACCACCTACGCTTCAGTCGCTCCGAGGTGCGGCGCATTATGCCCAACGGCACCATCTATGTCACCATCTTGCGAGAGCCTGGTGCCATGTTTGAGTCCCTGTTTAGTTATTACAATCAGTACTGTGAGAGCTTCAAGCGGGTCCCCAATGGCTCTCTGGAAACTTTTCTGGACCAACCCTGGACCTACTATCGTCCAGAGGAAAAGGATTCTATGTACGCCAGGAATACCCTGACGTTTGATCTGGGCGGTGATAAGGATCATCCAAAGGAGAACGTGGAGAAGTATGCTAAGCGATTCGCTGCTGAAGTGGAACGTGTCTTCTCTGTGGTAATGATCGCGGAGTACTTTGATGAATCGTTGGTTCTCCTGCGCCATCGCTTGTCGTGGGACCTTGAGGACATGCTGTACATTAAGCAAAACATGCGCATGGTGTCGTCGAAGAGAAACCTTTCCGAGGCCCTCACAGCCAAATCCAGGGCATGGAACGCTATCGACGCTGCCCTGTACGACCACTTTAACGCCTCGCTGTGGCGCCAGTTGAGCGAACTGGGGCTGGCGTGCGTCGCCAAGGAAGTGCAACTGATGCGTCGCGCCCGTGACCAGGTGGTTCGGCGCTGCTTCGGCGGCAGTTTACCTCAGCTGCGCTCGGCCGCGCAGATCGCCAACAAGGAGCTGCGACCGTGGCAGCCCAGTTCCAAAGTCACCATCATCGGCTATGATTTCCCCGTCAACGTCACGAAAGGGTCCGTCATCCCACACGACATGTGCCTAAAAATGATTTTACCCGAAGTGCAATACACGAGGCGACTGCTGCGCTCGCAGTCGCTGCGCTACAGGAACAGAGCGTCTTTGTCTCCTGCACATCTGCTAACGAAGGTGCTGAGATCAGGGCGACCTCGACAACCCCCTGCCCAGAGTGCCATTACGCAACATTCGGTACAGGCAGGAGCACAGCAGACGCTGTGTGACAGCTAAGGCAATTAAGGTCCAGTCACTCGATTAAGCTCGGAGTTTAGGCTTCACCAGAGAATCCTGTAAACCTAACAGTTGAAGCGTTTATGGTTTTTCAGAAAATTAGGACGTTGTTTTATCAGGTGACCAACAAACGGGTGAAGGGGGCGAAGGGTAAGAAAGCAGTGGGCAAACTTTTATGGAGACCTTTTCTGCAGTGTTGGGCTAGCTACTATTAATAAAGGTAGGATGTAGTTAGATAAGCAACAATATTCCCTGAAGACTCACAAGACACGGCTTCCAAAGTGCTTCCAACCAGCTGATAGGCAAGCTGATCAAATATATGTTTATACAAGAAAATGAACTGCTGTAGTGTTGCTGATTCGAGGAATAGTGCTACCATCTTGCTACTGAGCCATTAAATTAATGACTTTCCTACCTGCACCAGCGCTACTGCCCAACACTGCGTCCCCAAGACTGTCCTGTTAAATTTGTTCATCTCATAACAGAAGAGTTACATCTCTGGCCCCCGCCACTTTCATTTCTGATCGCTGTGAAGGTAGATGGAGGGTTCTTTCCTGAAATGCCTCGCCCCCTCTGTCTGGATCGACCAGCCTTTAGCCCCTTGATTCTCTTTTCTTTGTGTAAACCAGGATTATGTCAGCCATTTCAACCCGCCATCTCAGGACTCAATACTAGTTGGGGTAATGGACTCATGGATGGACCCCCACTGTAAGTGTCCAGCTTACACGCTGACTTTAGTAGCTGGACCTGAATCTCAATGACCATTCGCAATGCTGTGGAAAGTCAAGCTATAAACACACAACCAGATTACCAATCATGGCTGTGGTCTCTTGAGGGACCTGGTGTCTAAAGCAAGTTGGCCTTCCAGCGATGTGACTTCACCACAACCAGAGGTATGAAAGCTGTGAGATTTTAAACAAAAAGGGCCTTCATTATGTGTGTGTGGACGTTTATGCCAGCTTGGCATTGCTGTGCTAGAGCCAGTTGACAGAAGTTGCCAGTAAACTAACTCATCTGCACTCATCTGAACCCCGACAAGCTCTTGACAGGTGGTGATGATGCAAGCTTCTCAGAGGACGGAAAGCATTTAAATATTTAATCATTTAATCTTCGGTTTTTCCTTGGCTGCTGCTTGGGTTACGGTGCTCTGCATTGCAAGACAATGTGGTAGCGGAATGCCAAGATGGTTCAGAGCAGAAAGAAGAAAAAAGGGTGAACTCAATTTAGAATTAATGAGAAACTCATGCCAGTTTCTGAAAAGCGGTGACAAGGACTCTTTTTTTTTTTTTTTTGTAATTCATGATAAGTAGTACGATGTAAAAAGCATTATGCTTGATTACAAAACATCATTTAGTATCATCTTTACCCACAGGTTTACCATTAACGCTGTTAGACAAGCTGCTCTATATATTGACATAATTTATCATTTAATTTATATTTATCTATCTGGATAGATCAAATTTTTACCTTCGTTATCCTGGTACTCGGTCACTCTGAATTGGAGTGTTCTCTGTATATTTCTTTTAAATAAGATGTGTATCCACTGTCATTATCACTGGAACTGTCTGTGTGTAGTGGCGTATAGGAATACTGAGCCTCACACCTCATATTGGATTTGTATAGCTTCTATAACTACTAAGTTATTACAGAACCATGAGTGTGGGCCCTCCTCTGTGCTGCATAAAAGCGTAACAGAGTAACTATAGTAGCTAGCGATGGTTCGGCTTCTTACCCAAGCTTTCAGGTTTAGTACGTCTAAAATGTGCTTTATGTTTAGAGTTACAATTCCCATCCTTACACATTATCATGAGAAACCTCTGTCATTCACTTGCTTGTTTGAACAGCCCATTATTCAGATCCATCTTGAATAAGCAAAAGCATGTGCTGTCACCAACCTCTCACACGAGGAACGAAGAGTACTACTTACAATAGGACAGGCACATACACTTACGAACGCCATAAATAAGAAGTGGAAAGTCATTATAATTTTAGAACCTTGACGTGAACATACATTGATTGTGTGCTAGTTAAACGGCTCAAACCTGTATTTAAAGGATTAAACCCCACTTTCAGTGAAAAGAGAAACTGAATTTGAATTGGCCTCAGTCAGATGACTCTATTCAGATTTAAGTGTACGCATTCTAATGCTTTCTATTCCGACTGCGCCATTAATCCCCTTATTAACTGATTATTAGACTGCATGTAAACGCCACTGAAAATAAATTATATCTTCTTAACTGATGATCTTACTTGCAGTGGGCTGAAGGTAAACCTGAATACAACTGCACTTCTTAAATACTTTTCTTTATGCCAATTTGTTCCCAACTGAACACACTGGAGGTTGGTGTGTAGATGAGAAAAATCATTCAGACATATAAAGTAAGGGACTGGACTGTTGAGGAATTACCATACTGCAGATGTATTGACAACAAATTGTCTTGTTGTTGTTCAGCCCCATGTTGTGTGATACAGTTCTTCTACCTACATTCATTAGCCTAAATGGTGAGGGTACAGGTTACAAGTCCTTGTCAAGACAGGTGTAAGGGTGTCCCCTCTTTCTTTTTGTGTAAAGAGATATTTTTGTACCAGAAGTGCTGTGACAGGTTATACATATGTCATTGTTTCCGACTACAAACAAGACACATTTATTTGATACTGTATTAGATAAGTGAACTGGAACTGTACAGTGGTGCTTGAAAGTTTGTGAACTCTTTAGAATTTTCTATATTTCTGCATAAATATGACCTAAAACATCATCAGATTTTCACACAAGTCCTAAAAATAGATAAAGAGAACCCAGTTGGAGGAATTTTAGCCCATTCCTCCATACAGAACAACTTCAATTCTGGGATGTTGGTGGGTTTACTCACATTAGCTGCTCGCTTCAGGTCCTTCCACAACATTTCGATTGGATTAAGGTCAGGACTTTGACTTGGCCATTCCAAAACATGAACTTTATTCTTCTCTAACCATTCTTTGATAGAACGACTTGTGTGCTTAGGGTTGTTGTCTTGCTGCATGACCCACCTTCTCAGTTCATGGACAGATGTCCTGACATTTTCCTTTAGAATTCTCTGATATCATTCAGAATTCATTGTTCCATCAATGATGGCAAGCCGTCCTGGCCCAGATGCAGTAAAACAGGCCCAAACCATGATACTACCACCACCATGTTTCACAGACGTGATAAGGTTCTTATGCTGGAATGCAGTGTTTTCTTTCTCCCAACATAACGCTTTTCTTTTAAACCAAGAAGTTCTATTTTGGTCTCATCCATCCACAAAACATTCTTCCAATAGCCTCCTAGCTTGTCCACATGATCTTTAGCAAACTGCAGACGAGCAGCAATGCTCTTTTTGGAGAGCAGTGGCTTTTTTTCTTGCAACCCTGCCATGCACACCATTGTTGTTCAGTGTTCTTCTGATGGTGGACTCATGAACATTAACATTAGCCAATGTGAGAGAGGCCTTCAATTGCTTAGAAGTTACCCTGGGGCCCTTTGTGACCTCGCCAGCTATTACACATCTTGGTCTTGGTGTGATCTTTGTTGGTCGACCACTCCTGGGGAGGGTAACAAAATTTTGAATTTCCTCCATTTGTACACAATCTGTCTGACTGTGGATTGGTGGATTCCAAACTCTTTAGAGATGGTTTTGTAACCTTTCCCAGCCTGATCAACAACTCTTTTTCTGAGGTCCTCAGAAATCTCCTTAGTTTGTGCCATGATACACTTCCACAAACGGGTTGTGAAGAGCAGACTTTAGATCCCTGTTCTTTAAATAAAACAGGGTACCCACTCACACCTGATTGTCATCCCATTGATGGAAAACACCTGACTCTAATTTCACCTTCAAATTAACTGCTAATCCTAGAGGTTCACATACTTTTGCTACACACTAATATGTAAAATTGGATCATTTTCCTCAATAAATAAATGACCAAGTATAATATTTTTGTGTCATTTGTTTAACTGGGTTCTCTTTATCTGCATTTAGGACTTGTGTGAAAATCTGATGATGTTTTAGGTCATATTTATGCAGAAATATAGAAAATTGTAAAGCGTTCACAAACTTTCAAGCACCACTTTATGTGTAGGAGGGGCCAGTCTCATAGCTCTTGGATACACCCTACCAATGTGTAGCTTGCTCTGCTGTGTGTATGCGTGTGCATATCCAAGTAGTGTCATGCTGCATTCCAGCTGCTCTTATTGCACTGTGATGGTAATTTCTGATACTTGTACTCATTTACCAGTTTACAATTCTCAGTTGTACCTACTTTAACAAATGTGAAACTTTTCAACCAGGGGTGTCATCAGACCGTCATATAGTCACCATTACAATAATTAAAGGCACTTATACTTTCATGCCCAACATGTTTTAAAAAATGGTTCATTATACAGAACAAGCATGAGAGTCAAGAAAGAAAACTGGTCATTTCAACAAATGAATTAGGACCCACAATGCTAATTGTTCCACTGAGCAACTACAAATAACATAGGCAGCTGGCAGACCTACAGCATTCCTGATTTTAGACTAAAAGTATTCTCCACAGTAAATCAGCCATTTCAGTATTATATATTAGACTAGGATATATCCATGTCTCTGAAGCTAGTCTAAGAGCCTGTAAATAGCAGTTCCTGAGGACCTGGGTTTGAACCTCAGGCTTGGTTTTCAGTATGAAGGTTAGGTGACACAGTCACAGGGCCCTGCGATTGGCTGGCATCACATCATATAATTGGTTTTTAATATGCCAAACGTTGTACTTTGAATAGGAATATATTATGAGTGTACAGTGGTACCTCGGTTTTCGACCACCTCAGAAATCGAATTAATTTCTCGACGCATTTTGACTAGAACCATTTGTCTCGGTTGAACCGCCTGACTCATTTCAGCCTAAACTCTGTTCACGATTCATGAGTCCCGATTCAGTAAACAGAGATTCAGATTCCCAACAGCTCTCAGAGAAGATCTCCGCTATTTTTTATCATGTCTGTATTTAGTGCAAATAAGTCTCCATGGGTCCTACAAAGGTTGGTTTATAAAAGAGAACCGAAAGCAAAACAGGAATTGAATGCTCCAGAACACAGGCTGCAGTTAGCTTGGCAGCTATGCAAGTGCCCTGAGTTCATCAATAGAGTAACTGTTTTTTGCTTTTACGTTTCACTTTCAATCCATTACTCACTCAATTACATGAACTTTTCAACACTGTACTATAAAATAAGCTTTGTGTTGATTATCTTGGCCAACTGTTGGTTAATGTAAGTGTTTTAAACAGAAACTAACTTATCATAGGCTCCTTTTCATATCTCCGCTTTGATACAGTATAGACCGTTTTACCAAACACTTATTGAACTCCTCAGTTCATGATACATTTAGCTTACGACGGATTTGGATGATGGATTTTTTGGGAAAATATCCCCATCATGCATGGATTTTCTGGGGGTCTGGAACAGATTCATTCAATTTACATTATTAATTTGCTCGGTACTCGTCATTTTCGAGTTTTCGACAAGGCTTCTGGAACGAATTAGCGATAAGAACCGAGGTACCACTGTATTTTAAACCTAAATGATATTCAAGCCAGCATGGTGGGGATTAGTGGAGCTAGTGTGATAAAGGAACACAAACTGCATTCCCCATTCTTCAGTCAAAGACGTTGCGGAAAAACTAAGCTCAGAGACACACACCAGTGCGAATCAACCCAAAGTTCTATTTTTACACAGTGCACTAATCCCATCTAGACACTATCTTTTATCTGTAAGACTCTTACAGTCTCTCTTACAGCCCTCACTCCATGGTCAGGAGGCTTTATCCTGTGAAGACGATGGCTGAGCGTTTAGCAGCAACTACCCCTTCTTCCTCTACAATGGTTTAAAAGTAACATGATTTAAAAATATAATAATAATACTTTCGGCCAAATCTAAACACAGCAGACTGTTAAAAATGAAATCACAAGGATGCTGTGAGCAGGAGGTATTATCCAAACTTTGAGGGGGACACGTATCAAATCTTTGTTTCAGAAACTATATGCTCAGAATTAAATATAGGGAAGATTAAACTGAAAGCGAGCTAGTGCTAATGCTAAAATGATCAAGACTGCATGTCCCAAGCTGTACACTATGTATTCATAGTTTGTTTAAACAGCCAGCGCAACAAAGGAAAAGAGCTACAATGCTAAAAATGATTTCAGTATGAGCGTGTAGAAGCAATAATTCTTATAATTCAAATCATTCTTATCTGTGGCAATCCCGTCCTGCTGTGTATAGATTCTATAGATGAGTTGTCTGAGTTGTACAGATATCAATTTATGCCATTCATTACAGTCACATCGGACCATATGGTTTGATGCTTTAACCAGTGGAAAAGCGGCTTATTGGTTACTTGAATAAGCACCAGCATGGAGTCAGTGGATGAGGTATGAAAGCTGACATAGAATACATTTTAACCATTTTCCTTATTTTTAATCTACCAAGGAAATATCTTTGTAGTTAAACATCTTTCACTGAAACACTGAGAACGTACTCACTGGAGCAGAGTGTTTAGTAACTGTGGGACTGTGGTGGGCTTGGGGTAGGGTTAGGGTTAGGGTTAGGGTTAGGGTTAGGGTTGGGGATGCCAAGCTGCCACTGTTGGGTCCTTGGGTCCCTTGACCTACAACTGCTTGTGTTGGAAGATTATACCACTTGTAAGTCGCTCTGGATAAGGGTGTCTGCTAAATAATCATGTAAATGAACTCAAGTAGTAATCCATGACTGTTCAATTCTGGCAGTGAAATAGGGCAATGGACGATGGATTTGTCAGAACGTATCTCCTTTGTAAATCAGGGAGCACCTGTGCAATACAACTCCATTAATGCATATAAGACCTTATATAGTGTGGGTAGTCTGGGGGTTTGGAATGGATTCATTCAAGTTACATTATTCCTTATGAGAAAAATTAGCTTGGAACTTGCCATTTTCAGTTCTCAACAAAGACTTCGGAACAAATTAAAGACGAGAACCGAGGTACCACTATTTATATTTGTCAGCCCTTTAACCCAATATTCAAAGGAAAGAACCCGCCAAAAAACAACCAATGACCAGATGTGCTTTGAGTGCTATGGACTGCGCTCGACATATCAGTGACATTGATATGGTCGTGCAGTGTAGTACGAGTGCACCAGGTGCAGCAGTGTTCAAGAGTTTAGAAACGCAGTGTACATACTATCAAGCCAGCATCGATTCAACAGTGCCCTGTGGACAAAAGCTTGTACTGGTTGTATAATGAAAGACAAATTGCACAAATAATAGATTATCTAGAGCTTTAGTTGTACAAGCTGTAGCAATAAGTGTGTCTAATAATGTTAACAGCAACTTTATACTTCTATATCTCATTAATACTGCTGCATCTGATCAAAAACATGTCATCACCCTGTCAGTGTTACTGATGTGCTGAAATTCTCCAATATTACCCAAATAATATCTGGTCAGTGGGATCCCATTTAAGTATGGACTGGGAGATGACATGGCATCAAATGAGCTCCAGTCAGTTATTGAATCCCTGAAAGGTTTACCTTTATGGCAACCTGGTCCCACGTTAAGAGAGCGTAAGAGAGATTTTTAATTTGTATAATCAAATGTATACTTCACCCAAAATGCACTGGTGCTTTTGTTTGTATGGAGCTGTGGGGCTCTGGAGCTTATCTTCAGATAACACAGGGCGCAGGTGTAAGCACTGTTGCAGTGCGAGAGGATGATCCCCCATCCAGCCATCTCCTCTGGTAAGCATGACAAATCCTGATTGTGAATCGAACTCAGGTCACTTATCTGGCATATTTTCATTAAACCACCTGAGAACCTCAGTTTGGACATGTTGTTAAAGACACGTGTGCTTTTGAATAATTAACAGTAACAAATGTAAATCAATTCAATGTTAATGACTCCCATTTTCAGTGTCAAATTAAGCCAATTATCAACAAATTAATAGATCCATTTTAATTCACAACATACATATTCAGTCAACTACAGAATTGTTGGCTTCATTAGTAAATTTTGCATGTACATTATTAATAGTCATGAAGCAGACTTACAACTGACACACAAGGTATCTTTAAAGGTAGAATTCAAGGAATTGTGGGTTAAGGGTGTTGCTAAAGGGCCCAGCAGTGGCAGCTTGGCAGTGCTGGGGTGTGAATCCTGGAGCTTCTTGTCCATAGTCTTTTACTTTATGGATGTGGTTCATTGTTATTAATTATTAATGTATAAAGCTGCTTAATGTTTTCTATGAAAATTATCTTTCTGCATTATGCGATGTGTACATTTCCAGTTAATTTTATCCTTGGGGAGATGTTATTGAAGGTTATTAAAAACATGGTATGGTTTTCAGATCTGAAATTTGTACTACTTACCAAATGGACATGAATGAACATGCAATCATAACATGGTGTCATGTGTGAGATTTTAGAAAATTATACTGGATTATTATTATTATTATTATTATTATTATTATTATTATTATTTAATTTGAATTTGAATCTGTATGTATTGAGCAATTATGTTTATTTTAGACCAGGAACTTTGAATTTGACACTTTTGACAATCATATTTAGGGATTTTAAAATATGTGAAGAAAATAAAACCAATAAGGCTTCAAATGAAAATATCTGGCTCGTGTGATCTTTTGCACAGTTGTTGGTTTGTCGGGTTTATTGAATCCAGCTTTCCTGCACCAAGTTGTTCAACTTTGCTTTTCATATTATTGCTTTTCGTATTATAAAATGAAGTGTTGGTTTCATTTTATTGAAATGAAACCAACACTTCCTTTTTTGGGATTAAAAAGCCAAGTTAATACAAGTTAAATGTCACAATACATTATTGCTGTTTCATTCCTTTGCTAATGTAACACAACCACGACTCCTACACTTCCAGAGAAGTTTCACCAGGCATTGCTTTATTTTACTTCACTATACACTCCCCAGACACTTTATTAGGTACAACTTGCTAGTACCTTGTTGGTCCCTATTTTCCCATCAGAACTGTTTTAATTCTTCATGCCATAGATTCAGCAGGTGCTGTAAAAAGATTTTGGTCTATATTGACATGATAACATCACACAGCTGCTGCAGATTTGTCAGCTGCACATCCATGAGGCGCATCTCCCATCCCACCACATCCTAAAGGTGGATATTTTCTCTTTTTTTGGCCCATTCTCTGTGAACAGCAGATATGCTTTGTGTGAAGATCCCAGCAGTTTCAGAAGTCATCACTTAAATTGCCTTTCTGATGCTCAGTTTGAACTTCACCATGTCTGCATGCCTAAATCCATTGAGGTGCTGCCATGTGATTTGTTCATTAGATATTTGCGTTAACAAACAGTTGAACCTAATAAGGTTAAAGGTCTTGCTCAAGAACCCAACAGTGGCAGCTTGACAGAGGTGGGATTCAAACCTTGCAACGTCTGGTTCATAGACCTGTACAGTACATTAACCACTAGGGTACCACAGTCACACACATTAGCTTCTCTTTTATCTTTTAATGTGAACAAATACATAATAAAATTCTGGATGTGGCACACTGGAAAACAAGTTCCATTTCCCAATTTAATTCTTTCCTGTTTGTTACCCTTGGATGTAGTACTTTTTGGGACTTGGTGGACCTTTTCTTAAGCTTTACAAAGAAACCTTTCACCACTGTTTACGTTTCTGTATAAAGTCACATGGATACACTTACAAAGGAACATCCCCAGTGTTGAATTAACACCTATGGTGTTATGTTTGCCCTTATAATGACTTGTGACTGAGTTAGGTAAACCCACTGGGGATTTTACTGCAGTGATAGTAAAAAAGTGATACTGCTCAGAGTGGAGGCTTTCTTTCAAAAGATGTAAAGGCTAATATGTAAATAATGCTGAACTCATTAGCCCAGAGTCATTTCCATTCATTCATTTTGCATAGGTAGTGCCACCGATTTCAGACAGTCAGACAGGAACCCACAGACACCATCAAAATCTATTACAAGAACAAATGTGAAATTTTAGAGAAATCCAAAAGAAACAACTTTAATATAGTGCAGTCATGCGCACAAAGACATAGCAGAAAATATTGTATAGAAAAACAGTCACAGTTAACTGTTAACTTTAAGTGAATCGACTTTATTTATTTTCACTATTGTCTAGATGCTAGAGCTTTATATTCTCTATTTTATTATACTCTTCTTAATATTACATTTTCTCTAAATGATCACCTACATTAGTCTTCATATTATTATATTTTACACAGTAGATGGTCATAAGCATTAAAACCAGTCAAATCAATCATTATAATTTGTCTAATCAATATACATTGCCAAAAGTATTCGCTCGTCTGCCTTCACACACATATGAACTTGTGTGACATCCCATCCCGTTCTTCCACACCAACCTCGCTCATCCATGTCTTTATGAACCTTGTTTTGTGCACTGGTGCGCAGTCGTGTTGGAACAGGAAGGGGCCGTCCCCAAACTGTTCCCACAAATTTGGGAGCATGAATTTGTCCAAAATCTCTTGGTATGTTGAAGCATTAAGAGTTCCTTTCATTGGAACTAAGGGGCCAAGGCCAACACCAAAAACAACCCCACACCATAACCCCCCTCCACCAAACTTTACACTTGGCACAGTGCAGTCAGACACGTACCATGGAATTCACTGAGCTCCTGAGAGTGACCCATTCTGTCACAAATGTTTGTAGAAGCGGTCTGCATGTCTACGTGCTTGATTTTATACAATTGTGGCCATGGAAGTCATAGGAACACCTGAATTCAATTATTTGAATGTTTGAGTGAATACTTTTGGCAATATAGTTTATCATCTAGGCTGCCCAAGGAGATTGGATCACTTTTTGAGTCTTGGTCCTCCCAAGGTTTCTTCCTTAAAACGTTTAGGGAGTTTTTCCTTGCCGCTGTCACCCTAGGCTTTCTCAGTTTGGGATTGGGCTTAGATAATAAAAGATAATATGAAATTGTAAATCTGCTTTGAGAAAATGCTCCACTGTAAAAAGTCCTATAGAAATAAATCTGACTTGACTACACTTAAACCAGAGTTCCCTGCTCTGGTGAAAGTTCCAGTCCTCACTCTAAGCTAATATTTATTACATTATTACATATACTATTGTCTTATATAGCTTTATTTTATTATATTTTTTCATAATATTGTATAATCTTTCATTTATTATGTTGTTGTTGTATTTTCTTTCTCTATTTCAATTATTCTAAGTATAAAATTCTGTGTTTTTAAACTGTTATTATAAATGAATGAAATTTAATTCTTACATGTAACATTGTAACACTTTTTGAGGGGTTTTTTTCTGCATTACATTGGGAGTTTTTCTTTGCCAGTCACCATAGGCTTGCTCATACAGTATAGTTGATGTACAGTATAAAGTACTATAGAATTAACCATTTTATTAATTTTAATATAATAGTATGAAATGCAAGAAAGGCAAAACCATTAAACTCCAGTATGTAATCTATTTCAATGCTAGTTTTATTGAAATCACATTTTTTTAATTACTTGACAACAGATATTCCATTGAGCCCTATAAGATAAGATGACACAGAGAGAACCTGTGTTGGTGTTGCTTGTCCTAATGCAGCAGACTTCAAACAGACGACACAGACAGTCAGTGGCACTGATTAGTTCTAATTGAAAGAAGTCTGTAGAAAGCAGATAGAGAACCACGCACACGCCGGGCTCCAGACCCAAACACCAGGCCTTCACAGAGCTGATGCAGCACACTGCTAATGAGCACATGGTGAGTTCCAGCATTCATTTGTGGAATGTAACCTCATTTCTAATTTCATTGAGTCTGTTGACCTTCAAACTTGATCTCGTTCTGAAAAGGGCTTGCTCCAGATGTCATGATGACTCTCAGTGAAAGCAAAGGAAATCAGGAATTAAGCTTTGGAATATTCGACTCAAAGTGGGACAACTATGCTTTTAAAACAATCGAGCAATGTAGGCAGTTGGAAGCAACAACTGAACTGAGATTTTTTTAATTTTTGAAAGGTGACTGTGGTTAAGCAAGAAGTCTAGTCTAGTAGGTTTCTCAGACTAGCCCTATGGTGCGAGTTGTTTAACATCTAAATTTTGAGCAGAAAACATATATTTAAACAAGAATTAGGAATGTAGAAGCATTTTTTTCTGCACAACCAATTATTGTCTGTTATGACACATAAATACATACTTTGTGGATCATATGCAGACAAACATTACAATGTTTTACTTTGCCTAGAAACGTGAGAATTGCACATAAAGTGCAGCTAATTGCATTTTTCAATCAATTTACTAACATTTGGGTAACTAGTCTGCCAGTTTTGCATGCCACTTTTCTCCCTTTCAAAGTCAGTTGTAAATGAGATGCAGAACTCAAAAAGGAGTGGCTGCCAGGTCTCAGTTTTCACGGCAAACACACTCAGGATTATTTTTATTCTTATATTCGGTTGGTTTTATGCTGTTATACCTGCCTCGATTAATCCCATCCTTAACATAAGCTCTGTATGTTAGTGTATGAATGTATTTATGTGTATGAATGTACTTATTCAGTGAGTTGGTCTGTTCATATATATATTCCTATTCTGACATAAGGGTGTATTCTTGCAAAATGCTGAACAGTTTAAGTTTTCATGTGACATATTGTATCAGTAGGAATAAAAAATGTTTTACAAAGATTTGCAAAGTTTTTCGTTGTTTCATTTAATTGGTATCAAAGTTGGCTTAGTTAACATGTTTTGCATTCGACCTTAAAAAGAAACCTACTTAAAGATGTTGGTCCACATTATTAAGCAAATCAAATTCTTGTCATTTATGTAGCACCTTTTTCAACAGAGCCTTGTCTTGTCTTGTATATGAATTAATAAATAAATAATACATTTTTTAATAATACTTTAAATATACATAAGCTAAATGGCATAATTAAACTGAAGGAAATATAATACAAATGAAATATTATATAATAAAGTATAGACTGTATTAAATAAACAGAATAACATATAATGGAGAATAATAAAACAGAATATAATAACTAGAATGTAATAAAAATAGATTGCATGATAAATTAAATAAATAATATAATAAAACAGAATATAAGCAAGTTCCTGGGCATTTAATCAAGTAAAAATGCAGTCAATTGGTTTGCAGTTTTGGTGGCATATTGTCACGCCCACCTCCAGCACCGATCCACCCGCACGCACCTTGCCTCGCTCGGCCTCGCCCACATACTGATCACCCGCACCTGCCTCTCATTCCGGACTGCCTTTCTCCCCACATATACCACCGCACATCCTCAGTCACTCACTTCTCGACGAGGTTCCCATGCTACATCACACAGTACGTTCGTTATCTGCTTATCTATCAATAAA
>JAJAGP010000660.1:0-97987 GCA_025084515.1 Ancistrus triradiatus | reverse complement strand
GCCTACCAGGGTATTCTTTCTATGTTCTCTTTGCTAATTTACAGTACACTCACTAGACACTTTATTAGGGAGACCTGTTCAACAGCTAGTTACGGCAAATATCCAGCCAGTCACATGACAGCAATTATATGCATTTATGCATGGTCAGGGTGACCTGAACAAGTGAGCATGACAATGGGGAAGAAAGGTGATTTAAGTGGCTTTGAATGTGGCATGGTTGTTGGCGCTAGATGGGCTGGTCTGAGTCAGAAACTGCTGATCTACTGGGATTTTTTACGCACACAGCCATCTCTAGTGTTTATAGTGAACAGTCAAAAAAAAAAAAAACCAAAAAATATCCAGTGAGTTTCAGTTCTCTGGGTGAAAATGCCTCTCACAGGAGATCGTCCAGACTGGTTCGAGATGGTAGAAAGTCAATGGTAACTCAGATAGCCACTCGTTACAACTGAGGGATGCAGAAGAGCATTTTTGAATGTACGACACAAGCAGAAGAACTTTCAAGCAGATGGGCTACAATAGCAGGAGATCACACCCGGTGCCTCTCCTCTCAGCTAAATACAGGCAACTTTAGGCTACAGGTTGGAGTTGCCAAATCTGGACAATAGAAGATTGGAAAAACCTTGCTTGGTCTGAGGAGTCTTGGATTCTGCTGTGACATTTGGGATGGTAGGGTCAAAACAGTTCTAAACAACAGGAAAGCATGAATCCATCCTGCCTTGTATCAATGGTTCAGGCTGCTGCTTTTGGTGTAATGCTGTGGGGAATATTTTCATCTCTTGACACTTTGGGCCACTTAATTCCAACTGAGCGTCAATTAAGATGACACCGCCTACCTGAGTATTGTTGCTGACCGTGTCCATCCCTTTGTGACCACAATGTACCATCTTCTGATGGCTACTTCCAGCAGGATAATGCACCATTGTGCTATCATGTCAATATGGACCAAAACTAAAATCCAGAGCAATGTTTCTAGCACCCTACTGCATCTATACCATCAATAATTAAGTCAGTTCTACACTAAAAAGGTAAATCCGGTCCTGGAAAGGTGTATGCTACGTAATAAAATGGTCTGTGTATACAGAGAGGTTTTATGACTTCGGTGTATATTACATTGGTTTAAAGACCAATAAGAGATTAATTCGCCAGTAAATATGCAATACACGACCTGTTTTCTTGGTTATGTTGGTTGTTATGCAATATTGTGTTAAACTTAATGAATTTGGTCGCTTGGTCACATCAACCAAACATCACATAACTCATTTTCTGATCCACAGCTTTACCATTAGCACTATAGTAACGTTTTAAATGGCTGCGTCTCAAACCACAAATAAACTCCCTAACTAGTATGTCAAATTAGTGCGCCAACATTGTGTCATTACTTTACCCTTCAGTATAATGGTTTGCGGTTTGAGATATAGCCGATGTTTGCTGTGACTTCGTAACACCATGATCAGATCAAGGATTTACCCAATCAAATCGACAGACACACCTTGCGTCATGTTCAAGCGTTAACCTATTGGCTGAACCTCTGCTCTGTCTGTGCGTCAGTGGCCAATCAGATTCGGGTCTGACTACGTTGTGTTTAGTGTTCAGGAGAATCTGCGAACAGTGAGTGAACTCCAGCACCTGATACCAGGTAAAACAGCCAGTCTTGTTCCCTACGCAGATTTGATTTAAAACTAACGTCATTTATTTAGAATCGTTATAATTATGCGCATGTATCTTTCTAAGTGAATGGAAGTGGCTGTAGAGATGATGTCATTTGAAAGTTCTCTCTCTGTGTGGCAGGTTGAAGCATGGACCTTGTACTGAATTTTGCAGACTCTTACTTCTTTACTCCATACATCTATCCAGCTTCATGGCCTGAAGATGAACCTCTGCGACAGATCATGGGACTGTTGGTGGTGACCAACCTTGGTGCTTTAATATTGTATCTTGGTCTGGGTGTGCTGAGCTACTACTTCATCTTTGATCACAGTCTGAAGAAACACCCTCAGTTTTTGGAGGTCACTAACTTTTATTTAATCACTCAGATAGCATGCAAATAATCTTATTTAGCCAGAAGTTACTCTTCCAGTGGTGATTGCATTCTGAGTAATCTTCCAATGCTTTTATTCTAGCTTTGATGATGTACTTCTCTCCGCCAAATGTTTTGATCCGAATTCTACCTACCAAACTTTCTGACCCGACTCCTGTCTGCCAAACCTTTTGACCCCACTCCTGTCTGCCAAACCTTCTGACCCGACTCCTGTCTGCCAAACCTTTTGACCCCAGTCCTGTCTGCCAAACCTTCTGACCCGACTCCTGTCTGCCAAACCTTCTGACCCGACTCCTGTCTGCCAAACCTTCTGACCCGACTCCTGTCTGCCAAACCTTCTGACCCGACTCCTGTCTGCCAAACCTTTTGACCCCAGTCCTGTCTGCCAAACCTTCTGAACCGACTCTGTCTGCCAAACCTTCTGACCCGACTCCTGTCTGCCAAACCTTTGGGACCCCACTCCTGTCTGACAAACCTTCTGACCCGACTCCTGTCTGCCAAACCTTTTTGACCCCAGTCCCTGTCTGCCAAACCCTTTCTGACACCCGACTCCTGTCTGCCAAACCTTCTTGACCCGACTCCTGTCTGCCAAACTTTTGACCCCACTCCTGTCTGCCAAAACCTTCTGCCCCGACTCCTGTCTGCCAAACCTTTTGACCCCCCACTCCTGTCTGCCAAACCTTCTGACCCGACTCCTGTCTGCCAACCTTTTGACCCCCACTCCTGTCTGCCAAACCTTCTGACCGACTCCTGTCTGCCAAACCTTTTGACCCCACTCCTGTCTGCAAACCTTCTGACCCGACTCCCCTGTCTGCCAAACCTTTGACCCCACTCTGTCTGCCAAACCTTCTTGACCCGGACTCCTGTCTGCCAACCTTTTGACCCCACTCCTGGTCTGCCAAACCTTCTGACCCGACTCCTGTCTGCCAACCTTTTGACCCCACTCCTGTCTGCCAAACTTCTGACCTACTCCTGTCTGCCAACCTTTGATACCCGACTCCTGTCTGCCAAACCTTTTGACCCCACTCCTGTCTGCAAAACCTTCTGACCCGACTCCTGTCCCCTCTGCCAACCTTTTGACCCCCACTCCTGTCCTGCCTGGCAAAACCTTCTGACCCCGACTCCTTGTCTGCCAAAACCTTTTGACCCGACTCCTGTCTGCCAAACCTTTTGACCCCACTCCTGTCTGCCAAACCTTCTGACCCGACTTCTGTCTGCCAACCTTCTGACCCGACTCCTGTCTGCCAAACCTTTTGACCCCACTCCTGTCCGCGAAATCTTTTGACCCGACTCCTGTCTGCCAAACCTTCTGACCCGACTCCTGTCCGCCAAACCTTTTGACCCCACTCCTGTCTGCCAAACCTTTTGACCCCACTCCTGTCTGCCAAACCTTCTGACCCGACTCCTGTCTGCCAAACCTTTTGACCCGACTCCTGTCTGCCAAACCTTTTGACCCGACTCCTGTCTGCCAAACCTTCTGACCTGACTCCTGTCTGCCAAACCTTTAGACCCGACCTCTTTACTCCATATACCTCTCCAGCTATACCTATATCATTGAACCTCAGATCATCAGACTGTTGGTGGTGACCAACCTCGGTACTATAGTTTTGTATCTTGGTCTGGACACTTTGAGCTACTCTTATTATAAATGGCATACAAATAATCAGATTTACTGAAAAGTTGTCTTTCAAACATCTCGGCCTGTCTTCTCTCTACAAACTGTTTTTCTCTGACTTCTTCTATCTGCCAAAGATTTCAATCCGACTTCTGTCTTTTAGGTGGTTTAGTCTGACTGAAGTCACTCACTGTAAATTTATGGGTAGTTGTTGGGGACTCACTAACAGTTTGGGTGAACCTTGTCTAAATCCACACCATTTTCTGTATTCATATGTATTTAATGATTATGGTTTTCTTTACTGTATTGCTCCAGTTTTGATACGACTCCCATACTAACACCATTTGCAATCTATAGATGCATATTGAATCTTTATTCAAGGTAAATGCTCGTCTAAAGTAACTGCTGGTACGTTGGACTGTAAAAAGTTGAACCAGTCCACAGCTCCAAGTACAGGGCAAAGTCTAAAGTTTATTCTTTTTGTTTTTGTCTCACAGAACCAGGTGCAGCGGGAAATAAAGTATGCTCTGACTTCTTTACCCTGGATCAGCCTTCCTACTGTCGCCCTGTTCTTCGCTGAGGTCCGAGGCTACAGCAAGCTGTATGATAATGTCAGTGATTCTTCACTGGGTAAGACTACATGCTTCGGTCTCTGACCTAAAGCTTAGAGTCAAACTGTGAGGGAACCACAGTATCTCCTAATGACTTCACATGGAAAAAAAATGGTATAAATAAGTCATTTTGTAGGACGTTTGTTAGTTAAAAATTTCTACCTGAAGTTAAGCTTAAGAAGAACAATTGTTGTTCTGTAAGGCCTCTCTGTGTCAGTGGAGTTCAGAATAGTCCCCAGCCAACCCATGTGGTCTGGAACTGACACTGACTGAGGGCTATAGAGGATTAACACAACATGTCTATTGAGGATTAAACACATGCTATTGTTTTGTGTGTTTTTAGAATGACATTTAGAAGCTGTACTGCCAGTAAAAGGGTCTACTAAAGAAAGTGACATAAGTATACAGTAAGTCATAACAGGGTTGGCACGTCAGTCACATTGCATGTCCTTGAGAATGGTCCCATTATCTAAGTCATAACAGCCACTGGTCCTATACTGGGAAAGCATATAGCTGGGATCATTATCCAGAGAAAACTCCAATCGGAGCTGAGGCAGTTGATTGGTTAAGCTTCTTGCTTCAGGGCAGAGCTGGATTTTGATCTTGCCCTCCTCTGCCCCTCCTGTAATCTTTGGAGGTCCAGAGCTTAGTCATTTTTTTCAGCCAAATATGTTTTCCTACTTCATTAACTTTTGTCCTTGCATTTGCCATTTTTGTCAGAGCCCTATTCTTTTTTGACATCATGCCCCATTCAACGACCCCCTGCTTAGGGAGGCGTGGTGGGACTGGTGGTTAAGGTACTGGGCTATGAACCAGAAGTTCTAGGGTTCAGATCCCACCACTGCCATTGTTGGGTCCTTGAGCAAGACCCTCAATCTACAATTGCTTGGATTGTAAGATTATATGAGTTGTAAGTTGCTCTGGATCGTCATGTTCAGCCTCGATCGATAGGCATTTCATGTTGGGTCCATGATCCCTGGCCAAACTTTCCTATCTCAGACACAGTGTCTGTGCAGTATCTGACCAGGCTGATGCTCCTTTGGTTGTTGTTCTCAGGTTGGACCGGCCTGATCTTCAGCATGTTCTCCTTCCTGTTTTTCACTGATATGTGCATCTACTGGATTCACCGGTTCCTGCATCACAAACTTATCTATAAGGTATTCAATGTCTGTCATCTATTACTGAGGAAGCAGTTTTGTATTACAATCATACTTTTGGCAAGCTGTGTGTAAAAATGATCGGCAAACGGAACGCTTTATTTGTTTGTGTTGGTTATGTCACTCAGTATCCCATCAGTGACCCAGTAGTAGCAAAATTATCTTAACTGTTAGTATAATTAAGTGGAAGTGCCCCCTCGTTTGGCATGTTCTCCACATGCTTTCCTCTGGGTAGCGCACAGAACATTTCAGGAGGTGACCTGGCTGCTTCATAACACGCAAACAAATAGAAGCATCCTCATTCATTTTCAGGCCTCACACACATTACTAACACTTTTGTGAAATTCTTCCCAATCGGTGCAGCGCTTCCATAAACCTCACCACATCTGGAAGATCCCGACGCCGTTTGCCAGTCACGCTTTCCACCCGGTGGACGGCTTCTTTCAGGGTTTGCCCTACCACATCTACCCCTTCCTCTTTCCCCTGCATAAGGTCCTCTATTTGGGCCTGTACGTGTTTGTTAATGTATGGACCATCTCCATTCACGACGGGGATTACCGGGTCCCGGGCCTGCTGGAAAAATTCATCAACGGAGCTGCACACCACACTGATCACCATCTCTTCTTCGACTACAACTATGGGCAGTACTTCACGCTGTGGGACCGCATTGGAAGCTCGTACCGACATCCGTCAGCCCTGATGGGACAAGGACCGCTGGACTTCATCAAGAACCAAAAGGCTTCCAATGGTGCATCGGGGCGTGCTGATAAGAATGGCAAAGTGGAGTAGGTTCCCATATACATTCACCCAGGACTTTATTAGGAACACCCACTAATTCATGCAAATCAGCCAATCATGTTGCAGCAGTGCATTAAATTGTGCAGATACATGCCAGCAGTTTCGGTAATGCTCACCTCAACCATGAGAATGAGGAAAACTGCGAGCTCAGTGATTTTGACCATGGCATGAGTGTCGGTTGCAATCATGGGGCTGCTTTTTCTGTGATTATTAGGGGTGAAATGATGCATCACGAAGCGAAAAGGGCACGATGCGCATCAGAGTGATGATGTCACATGGGTTTTGTTTATTATGACATCTAATGCAGCTACGTCTTTTGAACACCAGAGGGCGTAATGATGCGTCACGCTCCCATGCGCATTTAAAACTCTTTCTAATTTCTTTTAATTGCGTGCCTTACTTGCCAGATTGTTTTCGTTTTAAATTTTGATCCATGAATTTGAATTGCTACTCTTCATAAGAAAAAACAAACAATGTTTTCATGCAGATATTTAAGAGACGGCGAAGCTACAATAGAACATTTTGTTTACAACTCTGTTTCTTAGTCATTTCTAGTAATAATTGCAGGGAAATAGTTTTTTTTTTTGTTTAAAATTTTGAGAAGCCTAAGAAAATGTGCATTGCTTTGCATTGTTTACACTTTTGAAATAAAACAAGGATTGTTTCTTATCGAACGTAATTGGATAATTGAATTGAATTGAAAATTGAATCGTGAGCTCAGTATCATGAATCAAATCGAATTGTGAGCAGAGTGCATCATTACACCCCTAAGAGCTGCTGATCTCCTGGGAATTTTCAACACCACCGAGCCTTTAGAGTTTACTCAGAATAGTCCAGTGAATAAAAAACATCGGAAAAGCCTTGATCATGAAATAAAAGGCTTTAGTATCCTTCTGTTCCTCTGTGGTGAGCATAAAAGCATCTCAGAATGCACAACACTGCCTCGAACCTTGAGGCGGGTGGGCCACATTAGGGAATCCCTACCCAGTATTGGTATAGTGTTCCTAATAAAGTGTTTGGTGAGTTGTATATTGAGCTCCTGGCTTGGGACTGAAGAATCGATGGCTGATCATCACTGGAGCGGATCGAGAGCAGGTTTATGAAAACAGGAGCGGATTCAGTTCCAGATGATTTTCTCGTATCGCCTATGCATACGCACTTTTATAGTACTACACTTACGATGTATTGTCAAACCATTACAGCAGAAGGTCTGTTCGCTTTAACACAACGCAACGTCTTTCTGAAAATGCACTGCATGTCGTTCGTTTCAGTCATTCTGCTCTAGATCTAAACGTGGTTCAGGACAACGTTCTGATTTTGCTTCATTAGATTTTTATCAGTGCTCGGAGAATATATAAATAAGCAAAGTACAGCCATCAGCTACTAATTGCCAACTAATAAAGAGCAGAAAGCAGGAGACCTCTTAAAATATTAGAATAGACTGTTTACCTTTAGTGTCTTATTTTGATCAGGATTGCACTGGGTCATGTAAACATATTGGACATGATGCCAGTCCATTGCTGAGAGTAACACAGGCGTCCAACTAACACAATCTTAGAGTGTATACTCCCTGGACAAAACATTAGTCACCTTGTGTATTTAAGGTGGTAGTAACTTCAGGCTCCTGCAGATGGCGTTGCACAAGGGTGTGCGACGGCATTCGTAGATTGAGAAGAGGTGGTACAGTGCAGCGAACGTCTCGCTCGATGTGTGGAAAAGGGGTCACAAAGCAGATGTTAACGACTGACAAAAAGGAGGATTGTATTTGGGTGTACCAAAGGCCATAGTGTGAAAGAAGCTGAATTTGCAGGTGTACCGAAGCGTACAGATCTACAAGCAGTGGCGAAAATCAGAATTGTGGCTGAAAGACGAACCTATGAGGTAGGTTTCATTCACAGGTGACTAAGTTTTTGGCCGGTGAGTATACAATCCAAGCAATTCAAGAGTTAAGGGGCTTGCTCATATTCCGAACAGTGGAGGCTAGACAGGGCTGAAACTTGAACCGTGGACTTTCTGGTCAGTAGTCCAGTACCTGCACCACCACAGTAACAATTTAGAGTTAACAATCCACTTCCTGTCATGTTTAGGGAGGTAACCAGAGTACTAGTTCAGAAACAGTAACCAAGACCATTCCCGGGTCATGGCACCAACTTTTCACCCGTGGTTTGACTTTAAAATGCCATTTGCACAAACTGGTAGTTTTAGACTTTGCTTATTTGTCTTCAGTACAAACCTAATGAAGCAAATTTCTGGAACCAAACATGTTTTAACATGACAACTACATTTGGAATTAAGTGCAGGTTTCCTTTATGTATAAACTTTTTTTCCCCTCAAAATAATCTACATATCTGACAAGCCAAGTCTAACTTTGCAGACTGTATTATTCACATTATGGGTGGTTTTACAATTGGGTAGTTCTTTTTCCAATCAGGTAACATCCTGTTATGTACTTATATAGAAGCTCTTTGTGAAGTATCTAGGATGTGTTTAATTTAATGTGCCAATAAATACATGGTTTTGCCCTTCGATTTTATTTTCTTATGAATTTTATTTCTGAACCGTGCACTTTTTCTTAGTAGGCTTTTTAAACAACAAAAACCTTTAGTCCACATAATTAAAAGAAATGACTAGAAAAAGAGGCTTAATAACAAAATCAAAGGAATGTGTACTTATATATAAATCCTTATTCTGCTGCAGTTGCAAGAAATTAGGAATTTTAAATGCGTATGGGAACGTAACAATAATATGATTGCACCTTCTGCTGTTCAAGAAATGCAGTTGCATTAGATGGCTTAAACAACGCGTGTAATATTTTTAGGCTCTATAATTCAGTGACATGTTTGCATATTATGTATATGTACAGGCATTCTGCTATACTCCTAGACTAACATCAGTACTTTCAGTATTATATAAATCAGCTAATGCACTGAAATTATTTTCTAAAATGGAAATTTGAACCTTTTTTGCCTGACTTTTGATGATTTTTAAATGATTTTCACTGCTGCTGCTTAGACTAGCTTTTTTTTAAATACTACATTGAAATTTCCTGTATTGCATTCTAATAAACAGGCTGAGAAATAATTAGACACTATCATTATACCTTTGCTTAAACAATGGTATATGTCATCTAATGATGGCTTAAGACTTTTGCACAGTATTTTTAATACGATGACCCTGAGGTGGTCACTTGTTGGTTAAAGGTACATAAAACCAAAAATATAGGTCCACATTTTCCACCAGATAACTTGGAGGACATAGTTCTGAGTGAGTGGAATATGCTGTAATAAAAAAAATTCTCGTCAGGGGTACCAGGCTTAACAGATCATTAAACCACTGATCACATATTGAGAGCTCCTAAGGACTACTTAATCTCAGACGTTAATGTGCATGTTGTTGAAACAGCCAGAAGAGGGCGCTGTTGAATCAAGCATTTTTTAAATCGCTCGCACACAGCGTTCTTCGATTCAGTCAAGAGGTTTGCTCACAGGAGCTTTTTGATGGGCCTCCGTTTTAAATGCTTTCAGACGAACAATATGTTCAGCCTGCTTATTTCGTCCTGCTGCGTTCAATTTACACGGCGTTTTAGCAATTGTCAAATTGCAGCTTTTTACATGTACCCTAAGCAATAAATAAAAGCGTAATCAGATGTACTGTGCTCTTAAATGTTCAAATAAAACCAGCATGATAACAGCTGAGGCAATCACTATAAACCGAGTGGGGAAAAAAGTCCCGGCCTCTTAATTTGTATCTATGGCAACAGGTCTCAACTTCCGACACCTCACCATGCGCGTTTATGTAGAAACCGCAGCCTAAAGCGACACAATTC
Organism: Ancistrus triradiatus; assembly: GCA_025084515.1. Lineage (NCBI taxonomy): Eukaryota > Metazoa > Chordata > Actinopteri > Siluriformes > Loricariidae > Ancistrus > Ancistrus triradiatus. The sequence goes on along the minus strand of JAJAGP010000660.1, from coordinate 87,942 downwards.
CCCTGAGGAAGCCAGTACAGGCTGATGGGCTCTTGAGACCTGCGATAGAATCAGGTACAGTCCATCAGGACTGTGGTTGCCTAGCGGGTAAGGTACTGGACTATGGACCAGAAGGTTCAGGGTTCAAATCCCACCTCTGCCAAGCTGCCACTGTTGAGTCCTTGAGCAAGGCACTTAACCCACAATTGCTGGGATTGTAAGACTGTATCAATTGTAAGGGCTAAATGCTGTAAATATAAATATAACATCTGATCAGAAACGGGCACGTTACTGATTTGACAGGGTTTACTTCAGCAGGACTGTACTTCAGCACTGGGAGCTGGAAAAGCTGGACAGCAGCCTCCTCGCACACCCACTGAGGTATACACATGACACAAAACATTATGACCACCTGGGAAGAAACAGCGTTTAGGCGGGTGGCACATGTCAGACTGACATCCACATAAATATTGGGACACAGCAGAACATTGGCCAGAGGGTCAGTTCTTCCCACTGTGCATCCTGGTGATATCGCTTCTCCAGGTAAATGGTGACCACGTACCCGGCTGTCCGAGTGAAACAGGGCCACGTGACCACTTGCATTGCTCCAAGTTCCAGTTCTGACACTTGCTTGTCCATTGTAGGCACTGGTCAGTGGTTATGCAGCCACATACTCAGCAGGGGGTGATGCACTGTGCTGTGACACATTCCTCCAGTACCCAACATCTTTTTTAACCAGCATCCAAAATGTGCCACAGTAGCCCTTCTGTTGGTTTGGCCCAGATGGGATAGACTTTGCTGCCCTCATACATCAATCTTGGCATGTCTTGGGCATTCAAACCTATCTGTGGCTCTTGTTTGTCCCTTTGTGGCCCAACGTTGGTAGCAGAAGCGACTGGTGGGGTATAAAATAGGGGAAGCACACGAGTACAAATATGATTGCTTGATTTTACTGGCAAGGGATAGCATAGTGATTCTTATATCCCTCCAATGGGGGCGGCATGTTAGTTTAGCGCAGTCGTCTTACAACTCTAGAGATCCCTGGTTCAATCCTGACCTCGGACTCTGCCTGTGTGGAGTCTGCATGTCCTCCCAGTGTCCGTGTGGGTTCACCCCGGGTACTCAGGCCTCTTCCTACATTACAAAGACATGCATTAGGTCACTCTAAATTGGCCCCAGTATGAATGTGTATGACTAGTATCAATATATCCTTGCTGCTGTCGTGAATAGCCATTGATGCTGATGTGACACTAACAAAGGAAACATCCCTCCAGTGTTTGCGGTGTTGCCTAATACACTACAAAGCTGTATTACGTAATCACACATTTGATCTTTGGAAGGATTGTACTGCATATTGTAAATCAATTGTAAGACTTACTGGTGCTGGTGTTGAAGTTTGAGAAGTCAGTCAAGATCCTGATTTATTCTGAGAGACTAACGACAATAGGTGTAGTGTTTGTAGGGACAAACAAAGCATGCTGTCCAATACGCTGTGGTTTTATTTATTTATTTATTTTCAAAACACACCTGCCCACACACCATTGACTGCCAGTGAAGCCCTCACATGGCTCAGAAGGGTGTGTTCAAAGCCACACATTTTAAGCTTTTGCCCCGTCTTTTTTAACTTATACACTTTTACTCCATAGACTCCCAGAGACACACAACCTTCAGTGAGTGTCTATTAGCTCTGTGACTGAAGCTGTGAATCCATTTAGAGCCGGGATGTTTGATTTAGAGGACTGACTTCGTTTGGCTTTTCTAGCTTCCAAATCCAAGGTGATAAACCTTTGGCTCAGGTTGGTCATTAATAGCTTCATCTTTTATTTAAGTCGTTTTCAAAACCAACAGATTTTATAAACTATTTATAGCCTTCATTTTGGCAGTGTTTTACTCATTGTAACTTGGCTGATTTTGAGGGCGGGCATCGTCGCTAGGTTGTGTGTGTATGCAGCGGAGTAATACTTATAGAGCGTTGGTCAGAGTGCCATTATCATCAATAAAGTCACGGAAAAATCGTCTCTCCGCCAATCAGATTGCGGGGTCGGAACTAACTGGGGTATAATCAATTTTAATAAACACTCAGTGAGATATTTGATTGTTTGATTCACTGAAATACTGAATTCCACCCAGCTGAATGAACAGTATAAACACTTTGTCAAGTTTCATTAGTTGTTTTTAATGAAACTGTAGGAGAAGCCGGGCTTCCTGTGTAGTCTTAAAGCAACCCGTTTTGGTCAGTTGGTACTCACTACTGCTGACTGGGGGCACACCACAAGCCTTGCTCTTTCTGTCTGGCCTCTGTTACAGTTGACCGGGTTTTTACGTCTGCCCATTTCTCCTGCATCCAACACACTGAGCAGCCTTTTGTTTTCTATTACAGGCTAACATATTTCAGACCATGACATGCACAGCTGGAACAAGATAATCTGCATTATTTGATCTGTGATTGGTCATAATGTTTTGGCTTATCAGTGTATAAACAGAGCTGCTAGTTTCCATGCTTTACACAAAATTGCACATTCAAACAACGTGCAGTCTACATCTGGACGTGTTCATATACAAGCTCTGTAAGAGCAGGGAAAAACAGATGCACAATTCAATCGATCAGGGTGTGTTCTGCTAACCTGTCAAACGTGCTCCAGTGCATGAATGCATAGTCTTTGGAAGGAGAATTGAACAGAATTTAAGGCTTTGCTTTTTTCAACTTTCAAAAGTCTTCGCTTTATCTGAAAAGACTAGGCTTCCTGAAAACCCACTGATGTTCCCTTTAATATAAGGCATTCTGTTTATCAACACATGTTTTTGTATACTGTGGCCTGTAGTTTCATATCTACTCATTTCTTTCAACACAAGTTGAACATTATCAAACAAATTGACTAATCTAGCTAGCTAATGTTTGTTGAGATCGGGGGGTTGCCCCATTAACAGGGTCGCTTTATGAACTCATGTTGCTTTCGCTAATTCCTTCCAACAGCATGATGCAAAAACATTACAGTCACCCCAGTGAGCGCAAAGACTATAAAGACGCTTCTGGAACATCTAGGTGTAGTCTTAAAGTGGAAAAAGTTACTCTTATGGTTGTATGTTGGACACAAGGATGTCCAGACATTTACGATGAGAAGCTGAACATTCACAATGTTCTATCTATCTTTATATATATATATAGAGATAGAGAGAATAGAGAGAGGTAAAGATACAAGTATAAATAGAGAGAATAGAGATATAGAAGGAAGAGAGAGAAGGAGATGAGATATATAGATATATAATATATATATATATATATATATAAATTGAAATATATAAATAAATAAAGATATATATATATATATATATATATATATATATATATAATATATATTATATATATATATATATATTATATATATATATATATATATATATATATTGTATGTATCTGCGTTAATTTAGTATATTAGAATATATAAAGGTCTATATATTTCCATATCGTTGTAATAATCCATTGTACAGTGGTGCTTTGTGAAGTTTCTGTATTATTAAAAAAATATGATCTAAAACATCAGAACGTCTAAAAGTAGATAAAAAGAACCCAATTAAAAATATGACACTAATTATTGAGGAAAATGACTCAATTTTACATATACCAGAGTGACAAATTATGTATGATTAGCAGTTAAATTGAAGGTGAAATAAGAGTCAGGTGCTTTCAATCAATGGGATGATAATGAGGTGTGAGTGGGTGGCCTGTTATATTTAAAGAACAGGGCTCTAGCAATGTCTGATCTTCACAGCACATTTGTGAGGACCTCAGAAAAAGAGTTGTTGATCATCAGCCTGGAAAAGATGACAAAGAAATCTCTATAAAGAGTTTAGACTCCACTAAACAAATCCAATAAACAGTCAAACGATTGGACACATATGAAGCAAATTTAAGATCATTGTTACCCTCCCAGCAGAGGTCACAAAGGAACCCAGGGTAACTTCTAAGCAACTAAAGTCAGAAGTATGTTGGAACGCTTTTTTGTGGATTCATGAGACAACATAGGACATTTTGGTTTTAACATGTGAAAACTGTATTGGACAGAAAGGTAAAGAAACATCAGGCATCTGTGAAACATGGTGGTGGTAGTATCATTTTTGGGGCGGCCCATTTTGCAGGTCGGACCTGGCCAAAATATCTTGCTGTCCATAAATAATGTAGAGGAATCAACTTTGAATTATACCTGTAAATTCTAATGTAAAAAATTCTTTCGTAAACAGAACGTGCAGAAAGTATAGTATTAACGCCCCCCAGGCTCTCCCCCGTTATTATCATTTCACTAGATGGCCTATTACCGTACCAACCACTTTTAACAGTACCTTATTTCCTTGTGTTTCAGCTTCATGATCATGGCCATACGTGTGTCATATAATTGTCCTTCTGACTCATACCTATAAACCAGTAACTGTTCTGACCGTAGCCAGGATTCAACTGCCTATTACTTGACTTTGCAGCCTCTTACCCGTGCCCCCACGGCTTACCTGACACACGCAAATTTTCCGTTTTTTAGAACCATACTTTCGGTTCACCCCCTCACAATATGTTAATACTGGCATATACTTTTTCCTTTAACCCCGCAGTGTCCTAAGTATAATACTTTTTGTCTCAGCCGTATTAATTTTGGGGTCTTCTGACTCTAATTTACTACTTAAAGAAAATCTAATGATTGTCCTTGAAGTCATATTCTATCTCAGGATATATCGTCATACATGGTTGTTCAAAACTTTCAACTGCCATGTTCACATAATTTAAAGATGCTTAAGGCCTTTTTGCGTTACTGCATATCCACCGTCGTTTATACCCCCCATTTTAGTTCGGTCATCGCATCTGTGGAAATCAGCACCTCTCCCTACACCCAAAATGATGATCGTCGAATGGTTTGGTAATTCTCTAAAGTTTTATTTACCCACCCAGAGATTCATCGCTACCGTGTGTTTATGTTAAAAAGCTTCACTCATCATTTATTCGCCAGGGGTTCACATCTTTTCTACCGCCCTTGTAGTTTAATTAGATGAAATTAATTTTGTCAAGTGTATTCCAACCACCGAGAGATTACACTCGTTTTTGTTTCCCCTTCATTTGTCTAGGTTCACTTGTCCCACATCCCCCCGACCAGAGCTGTTACTATTCCCAGATTTGACCCATCGCAGATAAAGGTTTTTACCAGATGTTTATTTTAAAGCGCCCCCCCATAGAAATGTTAAAGACAAATAAAAGTGAATGTTTTTAGAATGGGCCAAGTCAACTTCTGGACCCTATCCCACAGAAATGCAAGTAGAAGGTAACTGAAACTGCTTTTTACAATGGAGCATTGTCTCAAAGCAACTTTTACAAGTTTAGATTCATCTCCTATAACTACGTCCAATCCCAAATTGAGCAAGCCTATGGACGCGACAGTGGGTGCAAGGAAAATTCAACTCCTTAGTTCCTTAGTTCTAGACTTTTCTATCTCTCCGGCCCCACGCCCGTATCCTCGAGATCATGCACATTTTACCCTTCCTAATAGCGGCCACCAACCCCCACTCACTTCTTGCGGCTTTCAGTCTGTTTTATGCCACCCCGCCCGCAGTTTAGATTTGTGTGTGCTCTTTTTGCGCGATATTCCATTTCCTTGTCGCCTAGGGCGTTTCGTAAAAGGTTTTGTCCGAGTGCAGTACACCTGATCGTAAAGTAGCTATCGCACTCGATGTCACGTTCCCCAAGTGGCCCCCCCAGTTCTAGGCTTAGCGATCTTATGTCACGAGTGCGAAGCCTTCAATTCGATTTACTGATCGAACTTGAACTATGACGATGACTCCACTACTTTTTTTCTATTCTGTTCTTTTTTTTTATGATGGGGTCGTGTGCTTTTTCACTTCGCCCCCCTTTTTTTTCCGCCCATTTGTTTACAGAAGCAGGCTTTTGTGTTTAGATTGAGTTGTGAGTCCATCGTAGGACATCATGTGTGGGGCCGGAACTGCCGGAACACAGCTTTGGAGAGAAGAAAAGAGAAAAGAAAAGAAAATGTAATTTTAGTATTGATTAAGAGCACAGTTTTCTATTAAACAATCACTGATGATGCCATGTCAATTCACTGATGCCAAGTGTAAGCATGAGACCCCGGCAGCATTAGCTATAGCAGCATAGCTTAGAAAGAGGAGAACTGTAGGAAACACAGCCAAGAGGGATCACATGAGACATTGGCAAATCCCCACGAGCGGCAATAAGACAGCAACCCAAACGTCTCTGATCACCATAAGACTCTTTGACCTATGACCCCCAGCTCTGCCCTTATTCTAAGGCAATGGGATTGCATGAGTCAAGATCACGAGGACCCAAGCCCAGTTCAGCCAGACCCGCCCTACTCGACACATCCCGGCTAGCCAGACATAAGGCAGGCAGGCCAAGGACATGACTCCAACTCTCCGGCCCCCTCCCAGCGACCTAAGCCATGCATCCTGGTCTAAATCTAGTCAAAAGCCTGCGTAAATAGGTATGTCTTTAGTCTAGACTTAAAAACTTTGGAGGGTGTCTGAATTCTCGAACGAAAAGTGGGAAGTTAATTCTCAAAGTTGATTCCATTGGCTGGGGGGCCATGTCATGAGAAAGCCTTTCCCCTCTGCTGTGACTTTTTTTAAAATTCTAGGAACTAAAATGAATGTCCTGCACCCTGCAACGACAAAGTAAGACGAGTTGGATTGGTAAAACTCTAAGGAGGTCACTCAGATAATGGTGGATCCAGGCCATGTAGAGAGGCTTTGTAAGTTAAAAGAAGTATTTTGTAATCAATGCGGAAATGTGACTGGTAACCAAGTGCAGTGATGATTAGCAGAGTGATATGGATCAATTTTTCTTAGTTCGAGTTAGCACTCGGGCAGCTGCTTTCTGAACTAACTGAAGTTTATTTATAATAGATTTACTAGAGCATTCCAGTAAGTAAGGCCGTACACAGTAATCCTAACTTGAGGTTATAAACGCAATGAAACAAGTTTTTTCTGTGCTCATTAAAAGAGAGGATATTTCTAAGTTTTTAGCGTTATTCTACGTAATTGAAAGAAAGGCAATTCGAGTGATCTGCTGCTAATGTGCGCATCAAAGGAGAGATCTGAATCGAATGTGACCCCTAAGTTTTTTACACAGACGGACTGGGCAATACTGGACAGCCATCTATATTTAGGATAGATGTAGCTAACCTGTCTTTCTCACAGCCTGGGGTCCCACTAATATAGAGTTCACCTCAGTTTCTATCATGAGTTAGTAAGAGAAAAATTAAATAACATCCAATCTTTTTATTTCCTTTACACCAGTCCCATCGATTTTGTTTGATTGTAAGGCTCTGTCATTAGGTTGTGGTGATATGTACAGTGTGTATCATCGGCTCATAGCAGTGGAAATTTAATGCCATGTTTACGAATAACTGAGTCTAGTGGCATCATGTACAGGAGAGAATAAGCGGTTGCCAAGCACTGACCCCTGAGGGCACGCTTTACTTCACTTTTGAGAGCTTAGATCTTAGATTATTTAAATGAACAAACTGGTAACCGAGTTCAGTTTTAATAGGAATTTTTTTAAACCAAAAAGTTGCTGATCCCTTAATACCTACAGTATTATTCTAGTCTGTTTTAGTAAAAACATCATGATCTTATAGTGTCAAATGCTGCACTTAAAATCTAACAGAACAAGAAAAAGAAACACATCCCTTATCTGGAGGACATTAACAGGTGTCTTGTATTGATAATTGGGAATTCTTGAGTGTTTGCGTTGAAGGCAACTGAAATGAACTTCTTGGCTTCCTTGAAGATGTTTCACCTCTCAACTCTGATCTGAAGGCTTCTTTCTTCCATTCTACAATCTGATGGGGAGTCCCAGGTAGTTAACCTCTAGTGGGCTGTCACCCTTGGAGGTGGTCCTGAGAGTCCTTGACCAACCATGTTAACTCATGAGTCGTTAGGATCTTGGGAGCCAAGGTGTGACCCATTTGTGAGTCGTTGCGAGTCTCTAGGGTCACATGGGTCGAAGTGCGAATGGCGGTTAAACCGCCTAGGAAGGATCTCAAGACTGCTTTGTAAGTAGCTATATATAATTGGTGTCGTAAACCACCCACACTGTTCAACGATGTTTGTTCTAATTTAACATAAATCACTTCCTTTACTCTTCTTTAAAAACAATGTTATCACGTTCCAAAACTGAACATTGGTATCCTCAAAGGAATATACCTTCTTTATCAGCACCGATTATCAGTAGTCGTTTAACCCACATTCACACCTTGACCCGTGTGATCCTAAAGACTCACATGATGGCAGTATGAAGCAACGACTCGCAAATGGGTCACACCTTGGCCCCTGGGGTCCTACAGACTCATCAGACAGGGTAAGAACTCCTAGGCGACCTCCAAGATGACAACCCCACTAGAGGTTAAATACCTGGAACTCATCAGCTGAACTGAAGAAGCCTTTCAGGTGAGGTGTGAAATGTATTCAAGAACCATGAAGAATCTAGTTGCCTTCAACTCAAGCACTCAACTCTTCCATGACCTGGAGATCCTACACAGAGATATTTCTAATTATTCCACTTTGTTCAGTGTGGAAATTGAATACAATAGTGACCAGCGGAATAATGTGTCTAGGTACACACACTTATACATAGTTCAGCCTAACATGTCAGTGTTAGTAAACATGCATTTGTGCATATTTTGTCAAAACAATCACCTAACACTTGTTAAGCTTTAAAAGCAATTGGCTTTCAAGAAGTTCGGAGTGAATTCTCATCAAGCCACATAAGCCAAATCCAAAACTTACCACAAATATGTTTTCTCAAGTTGGATGTTGAGTTATTGAATGCCGAAAGGTTTGACAGAGCAGACAATGCATGATAAAGCAATTGGTTTTGGTGGTCTGTAGAGCACCCACTGCCTCGATATGAGGCCGGGTGCTCTCCTTCCACGGCATCATCCGCTGCTTAAGCCACTGCTGTCAGCGATGCGCTGAACTAAAGTTCTGGTCTGGTGGATAGACAGTAACACTGTCAGAGTGAAAACAAACACAGGGGAGAAATAAAAGGAGACATATGTCAAGAGATGGAACAAGGAGCAACACGGCTTTGACAAAGTCTGACAACTAAAATTAATCAACCAGTACAATAATATCTCTATCAGGGTTAGGAAGTGGTTGTGATCCATATTTACTGGTAAACAGGCATTAATTTAACAGAGACGTTGTGGGAGGGACCACTGACCTGCTCACCTTCTCACAAATAGTGGCACAGTCTCTTAGGTAAAAGTGAAACCTCTGATGTATTTCACCATGGTGCGATGCTGACAGGCTCAGTGATCGCAAACAGATTCCATAAATGCTTCACTTTCTAAAGTACCAAATTGATTTCTCAAGCGGAATGTAAATTTGAGGGGGGAAGTGAAGCAGCTGCAAAACCGGTCACGACAGACGCTGGTTTGTGAAGGTGCATCTGCAGTGTCATTTAGGGTGATTGTTCTAGCAGTTAACTTAAATGATCCATCAGCATTACAACAGAAGTTAATCTGATTCAAATGGCACAATTGTGATTTGATTTTTGAATAATAAATTATACAGGATATTCATATTTACAGTAGCAAGGCACAAGGTCAATTCATACCCGTACTGGAGATCTTGCAGTTCTTCAGATTCATGTGTAGTTATGTACAGTCGTTGCTGATTTAATCTCTGATCAAGTAAAACCTGATTTATTAAAGTCTGTTGTTTTTATGGCTAAGATGAGGTAAGCAGTATTTCTATTTCAGGACCCGATGTGACTGCTGTTTTTCATTATAGCAGAGTTATTTATAGCAGATTTATGACACATTTGTGTTGGAGTTAAAGTCTGCAGCTGCTACAACCTTCCAAAGTTCTCCAAAAGTCATGCAACCCCACTAAAACTACATTCTGCTGAGATGAAGAACACAGTGAGTGGCACATGGAGAGGAATACCTTGGAACATAATGTTGTCTGTGATGAAATGCTGAACCACATCTTAATAGCTTCAGTAATCCAGATGTTTAGATAAGAAAATGCAGAGGAACCTCAGAATTTTGAACTTAATTAGTTCCGGAAGACTCGGATTTGGTCGAAGTCGGAATCAAATTCCCCATAAGACTAATGTAAATAGGATTAATCTTGTTCCTTGTTTCCCAAATGATTGCTTTTTATGCCTATATTCATATATAATTAATTATTAAAAGCATAAATAAAGCAAAGGAATGTAAAACAATAATAATAATCAATAAATACATGAAATAACTGAAATATAAAGACATTAAAATAAAACTAAACTTTATAACCACTGAGGTGAACGCAGTTTTGGCAAGTCAAGACTGAGGGAGTGTCTGAAATCACGCTCATAGACAAATATAGTATGCATAATAGAATAATAAAATAATATACATAATATGCCAATGATCGTGCCCTAGTTTTTCTTCTTTTTTTGGGTTTAAGGTGATTGGCATACTGTACTGGCGCATTATCGCCACCGACTGGGCTGGATTTCATGCACCATCTTTGGAAGATTGTACCATTAAGTGTTTTAATTAGGGTGCCCATGTTTGAAGTTGGAATTTTTGCTTGAATATGTCTGTTCGATGTCCGAATTGTTCATGTGAAAAGCCGTTCCATTTCAGAGTTTCCACAGTAAACAATTCACATTAGTGTGTGGTGTCATTTTGCTTTTGTATACTTCCACTGAATATTGCATTGATGCAGATGCGGGCATAAAAATGTTTATTGGACAGTGACGGTGCAGTGGTTAAGGTACTGAGTTACCAAGCAGCTCTGCCAATGCAGCCACTGTTGGCCAGTTAAGCAAGGACTTGACCCCACACAGGTCTGGATTATATCTTGTAAAATGACATGGATTGTAAGCTGCTCTGGATGAGGGTGTCTGCTAAATGATGCGAATGTAATTGTAAATTTAGGGGTCAGAACAAAGGCAGACCAAGTCTGATTAACTATGGACCTATATCAACTGACATGAGGCCAGACTAGCATCTGTAGTCATCTGGTGCTCACTGGGTCCTGCTGTTTTGAGACACACATGCTTAGCATGACCTTCAGCAGTGGTGTTTTCAGATAGTATTTTGCATACCAGCACTGACTTTGGAGATGAATTGCCTTCATGTGGTTTGTCTGCTTGCGTATTTCTCACCATCCTCCTCTAATCCTCGAAGGGAGAACAAATCACTGGTGGGTTTTCTGTTTTTCGCACCATTCTTGGCAAATGCTTGTTATGGTTGCATGTGAGAAGTCCAGGTTGGCAGCCGTTTGAGAGATGCCAGAATCAACCAACACCCCAGCACCAAATATTTACTGGTTTTAGTCATTCCAGGTGATTAAGCCTCTGGATTACTAATCGGAGGTTGAGATCCTGGCTCTACCAAGCCACTGATTGGCTCATAAGACCTTTAACTTTCAGATCAATTGGAAGTTACTGTGAATGTGACATTTGATGCAATAAATGTAAAGCAATACTAACTGATGCCTGTCTTCATAAAAAGAATGGTGGGTGGAAGTAGCAGTAGATGGCACATGGTGCCATCCTGTTAAGTCTCAGCAGTATATATGCCAGTGGTGGCAGTGATAGTGGTAGGAATGTTTTCCTAACACATATTGGACCTGTGAAGCTCCAGAAGCTCAGTGGTAAGATCCAGCTCCTGGAAATGGTGGTGCCTGAGGGCCTCTGTTCAAAACAAGCAAGCCAGCCTTTATGGAATACTCCAATGAACTGGCACCCTGTCCCCTTTGAACTTCAGTTTAGGCTTTAGATCCTCACTTGCAACACCGACCAGAATATGTGGAGGTAAAAGAGGATGATTTTTATTAGGCCTATTCACCTAGGGGCCATAAGCTGTGCTTAATTTTGCCGATACTTGTTGAAATAAGATCCAGTACCTCTCATACTTAGAGTGCATGCATCCTGGCACTTATTTATGTGGACCCAGCAACTCTGTGTTGTTAAACAGTGCTCTGTAAAAGTCTTAGGCCCCCATTAGATTAGATATATCATTGTTTTAGTAATGGTATGATAACCATATATCATTATTTTTCAGTCCGTTTCTTAGAATACAACCTGAAAATGCAGGAAATGCGTTTGCGGTATTATTTTTGGAAAGGTGTCAGCCAAGAATCTACTTTTCGGGAAGGGAACAGGATGAAAAGGCTAAGATATGCTAAAGCTCACAAAGACTGGAATGAAATGACAGTGTTATATATGGTCAGTACAGCATTGCTAAAACAACATATGTAATGGTGGCCTAAGACTTTTGCACTGTACTGTATATGCAATAAAATGAAAATAACCAATATTAATAAACAAATTGTAATTCATTGATACTTACCTGTATGTAAATTACTTTCCAAAAACCCAAACGGCTGGTTTTCTTCAATGCTAGCTGCAGTCCTAGTAATTAGACCATCAGGCATGTTTTGCGTGCTCATGCATCAGGAGGGCTAGCGAGGATTGGAAATGGATTGGATTGGAAGTGGGAGGAAACCAGAGTACCCAGAGTAAACGCACACAGACATGGGGAGGACATGAACTCCACAGGTGGAGTTTGAAGTCAGAATTGAACCGGGGAGCTGTGAGGCAACTATGATAACCACCGCACCACTGTGCTCATATTTCTCATTTAGTGACCTGCACCATGTTTGGATCTCAAATCTGTTGAGCATTTGAAAATAGGTTTGGATCAGTAGTGGTAGCTAAGCTGCTGAACTACTAATTGGAAAGGTGAGATTTTAGGTCCACTCTTGGACCCTTGAGCAAGGCTCAAACTTTCAGACTGCTCACATCTGCATAAGGAGATCAACTGCTGCTTTGATAAGAGTGCTCACTGCTGTAAATGGAAGATTGTTCAGCTGCCAGACTGTGTTACCAATGCAATGGTAATGGCAGTCTGAGATCCTGACAATGCCACTCTCCACTCATACATAACTGGTCCATCTCGCTAGCAATTGTATTCGCTTCCAGTCAAAGCATTGCTAGCCTGTGACCTCAAGCATACAATATAAAGCAGTAATCACCCTCCTCCATCATGTTTAGCACTTCTAGCTTTATATTTTTATACGGACAGCAGTTCCCGGTGGCCGTGGCTGACTTTATGTTTCTTGGAAAGAAGCATGTGTAAGTTTTTATCCTCACAGATTGGTAGAAGTGCTACTATAGGGGGAAACCTGCTGAGTTAATGGAAACTGGCGATGAATAAATGGATAGAAAATATGGGGCAAATAAAGAAAAGCAGGGCGCCTCTCATTTTTGAACATTTGCACAGCAGTTATTACAACATGCCACGCATCTCAGAACAGAATTCCTAACTCATAATACCTGCCTCATTTAAGCTGGTAACTTGGTGTACTTGTACTCTCGTTGTACTTGTACAACCAAATCAGAGAATTGTAGAACTGGCAGACAGTGCAGTATCGCTGTAAGTTTACAAGCTCTATAAACTACAGAAAATCAAATTAGGGCAGCATGGTGACCCAGTGGTTATTGCTGACATCTCAACTCCACAGATCCAGGTTCGAATCCTTGGCTGTTATGTAGAATTTGCATGTTCTCCTGGATAGGCCTTTCCAGGGGCAGTTCTAGACTACTTGTCATACTGAGGCACTGAATTAGAGGGGCACAGCTGTACCACTTTGGTTGCCAATCAGTCATAGAGGCACAACTGTGCATAATAAAATAAATAAATGAAGTGCTTTGACAATAAAGTGGGCGTTACTCTTCCGTGTATGAAAAATGAAGAACAAACGAATACAAATTTTTTTTATTAATTGCATTCATTTGTTTAGGCTAGTGTAGCGAATGCTTTTGCTGGTTTATTGAATGCCTTTGTTTTAATGCTCTGTTATATACTTTTGGTATATACTTACTATAGGGTGGCTGACTTTCTTTTAAATTACTTCATGTGTCAAATGCCAAGAAACCATTCACAATTTTGGAAAGATGCTGCGGCATTATGGGAAATGTAGTGCTTGCTCAGCAATCCACGATAAAATTTCCTTTTTACTGCCATGATTTTTGTGGGGCACAGCCACATGATGTAAGGGAGCAGCAAGCATGGAGTGATCCGGCAAGTGGGCAGGGAGTGAAAAGATCCTGGGACAAATGAACACAACAGTGCTCCAAGTGCTCCACTAATACCACAGCCTTCAAAGTAGAATATCTATACAAATGAAAAAGTCTTACCTTGTCTAGATTATCAGTTGTCTTATTTTGCCATTTGCAATCCTCGCTGTCCATTAGCACTCCTGATGCGTAAGTGCACAAAACATGACTGATGGTCTAATTATGCTAGGACTCCAGTTACCATTAAAGAAAATGAGCCATTTGGGTTTTTGGTAAGGAGGTTACACACAAATAAGTATAATTTGATTAAAATTTGTCTATTAATATTGCTTACTTTAATTTTATTTTAGATATAAAAACACAGCTGGATCCACACTCAAGTGAAGGAACGCATGTGCTCCAAATAGGAGAGGTACCGGATCTTGTTCCGGGAGAATCCAGCACAAATTAAGCACTGGGTGCAGCAACATTTCAGCGAGCAAGTCTGATGATGCCCCTGGGCTCTGAACCCCTGAACTGTACTGTACTGAAACTGTACAATTTAAAGGAGGCTCTAGTACCCCTTTAGGCCGCCTCTAGCTTGGATGCAAGATAGATACGGTTGGGTATTGGAGGCAGACAGGTACTGTGTGGTATCTTGTGGAACAGAGTTGTTTACAATTGGGCCTTTAGATACTCATCCATCACACCAGCAGTGTGTGGCTCCACAGCAAAGGCAGGATGGAAGTGCTCACCACAATGTCTCCATACTCAAACCCGACCATCATCGGATCCCAAACAGAACCTGGATTCGTCACTTAAGACAATACAATTCCAGTCCATAGCAGTCCAGCTTTCTCGTTTAATGACACCACTGCAAACGGAGGCGACAGTGGCTGGCTGTCAATGGCAGGGTATCTAAGGGGTGCTGTGACAAATTTCCTTCTTCTAAGTGCATGGAAATGGTCCGGGCAGAGACGGGGGTGTGTAGTAAAGGTACCACCTGTGTCTGGATGGTGGACAATGAAACTGTGGGAGCTGCTCGTGCTTGTCGGTGGATCAAACGATCTTCTCTGCGGGTGGTCTGTCTGGGCCGTCCAAATCCATTTAGCTGTGTACGTGTCTTCATCAAAACATCCCTCTTTCTGTCAGTCCAATGTGCGGCCCCTCTCAAGGCTGGGCAACTGTGCAAAATGCCTTTAAGTGCATCATAGAGGCATGTCTAGCAGTCAAAGATCTCTCACCAAGAGGTGCAATACCCAAAAGCAGCCTCCGATAGCCTTTTTATTGGGCAGCAGGGAAGCACTTTATCATTTAAAAGCACTTGTCACAAGACCCAGTGTCTAATCAGACCACACCTGGAATCATTTACATATCTGTCTGAGTCAGTACTGCATTCCGACTTTTGCAGCAACCCAACATTTCTGTGTGGGTGCATTTTTTTTGTCAAGGAGTACATTTTGGAATTTCCTGAAGAACACTGACTACACCTGTAAGCATTAACTGACAGCTGCAACTGGTAAGGCTGAAGATCCTGGCCCTTTAGGCAAGATTTAGCAAGGTATAACAGAAACTGGTAAAAAGTATGGAGAGGAAAAATACTACACTGCTGTTCTTTTTCTTGTAGAATTGGTACATCTTGCACACAGATCCGCGGTTATAAATCTGCGGCTTCTTTGCCACCAAGACTGGCAGAAGGTCACGAGTGTGACATTGCATGTTTACAGGCTGGCAGGGTTTGCGCGTGTGCTGTGGCTCACTGCCTTTCGCTTCCTATCCAAGCTTTTGCTTCCTTATGAGCTCGACTTGACACACTTTTCACTGATGACTACTGTTTACTATTCAATTCCCACACGAGGTATTCCACTGATGGAAAGGAGCTGATGTGTGTCACCGAATATTATTATTATTCTTTTCTTGTAAATGAGCTTGAATATGCATGTGAACGAGTGTAATGATAACAATGGGCTGATGGGAGAATTATGCAATTTGCTGTTTAATTTATGCATTAATTTAATTATTGATTTGTTGCCTGTATGGTAATTTGAGGAGTTTATTTCATTTGAAAATCAACTCGACTCGGCGTCGACGCCGCGCGTGTACACGTGCGTGTGTGCGCGAGAAAAAGTGCGAGTTTATGAACCCAATCACTGAACTTGAAAATGGTCTTTTATTTCATGCTGGGTGAAATGGGTTTATTATACGGTGGATGTGCATGATCGCGTGGGATGCTTTGTGACTCATTTGTTTTCTGGCAGCTAGCTGAGGTAAAAGAACACATCATTTAAAAGTTCACTTGCTGGCATCGAAATACTCCATCAGATGCCAGGGGGGGTAAATGCTTTATGGACAACGACTGCGCATTGTTTCATGAATATTATGATCGTGACAAAAAGCGGCGAGGAAATTAGACATCATTTTTTTTGTCTCTACCTGAATTATCTGCACTCTTTTCTTTGAATCGGTGCATGCTATACTAAACAGACCTGTCACTGCGCCAATTCTCCACTATCTTTTAATTACAGAGCAGGACAAAGCTCCTATTGATAACCTCACGCTGCTTACAAATGTGCCTCCAGAGAATGGATTTCAGTCCAAATAAAAACATTTTTTTGCCATGGATATTTGAATCAAGTGATGCAGCTTCGTTGCAAGAAATTTGTTTTTGTCTGGCCGTCGAGTTCATCGCTATGCTCGTGTTATCACAGATTAAGTTCTTCTATATTTGATGGGGGATACGCATTGATCTGGAAAAGCCTGAAAATGAGAAATCAGGGCTGCATCAAATTGTTAATGTGTGTTCCTTTCATAACAGAAATATCTAGGTACGAGCAAATATTGCAATTCATGTATCAAAATATTGCAGATTATGGCTCACACCATTATTGCAGTGACGAGTCTATTTTTGTAGCAGATTTTTTACACAAAGGTTGACGTTTCACCAATTTATGCAGAGACAAATTATTAAGATCAATTAAAATGAGAAACGCATGTCCTACCCCTATGTGGGGGTCCGGAGCCTATCCAGGAATTCACTGGGAATTCTCTGTTTCTATAACAATTAAAGGTCAGAGTCCGGTGCGAGACACTAAATGTAAAAGAGATACCATACAAATTCAGCTCACTAAGACTAGCATTAAAGGTAGGGTCAGCATTTTAAAACAGCCTTTTAAATAATAGGTCAGCTTCTACTCACGTTGATGCAACTGTGAATAGTGTTAGATAAGAAAAATCCCTGTCCCTGTCATATCTCAGGCTCTGTAAACCAGAGAAAAACCAAAATGGGGTGGCCCACTATCATCCAACCAATCAGGACTCCTCGATTCTTTACTCTAAATCTTGCAGTTTTATCTCATGTGCATATCCCGGGTGCGACTTTGAAGGGATCAGAGACAGGGGCAGATCACTGAACATCAAAACCAACCAGCAAAACACTGACTGCATCTTTAAACATTAACTAGTGGCTCAGATCTGTAAAGCTGTGGTCACGTTAGACTTTCGTGAGCATAATCACATTCATTTAAACTGAATTCTCTGCACTGGGCAAAGTTATGCAGACTTCCAGGACGAATACATTACATGGAAATTTCAGAGTTCAAATTGAGTGAGCTTTGACACGCAAATCCACGACCAATAGTGCGACAGTGAGAAGTAAAGAGTCTGTCACCCCATACTTTACTTTGTTTTTATTAAATGGATGCCTATCTGGCTGAGTTTTCTTTCCATAAATACACACCCACACACTCACCTCAAAGAGTATCAAGTGTTTAAGTGATGTCACAACCATGCTCGTGTTTGTTTGGGTCTCAACATGACACGACAAACAAAGGCAAAATGGATCAAATGCCAATTGTAGCCATGTGTCAGCACAACATTTTATATAACGAGTAACGATTTCTCAAGCTGAGAATATGACGCACCCGCAACCTTTTCTCTTTCAAAGCCCTTCTCCTACTCTGCGGCAGACAAAAAGCTGGAAGCACGCCTCTCCAGTGCTTCCTCATTCTCACAGCAATGTTGCTAGCAAAGACTACGCCAAAATGCACAACTGTTTGCATCATAGACATAATATACCTAGACGGCGCATTGGCCGCTGGTGTCGTGCACCAACGTCGCCGCCATATTGGTCCAGGCACCTTCTCAATTCAATAATTCTCAATAGATTGTATTGTAAAAAACAAGCATGATTCTAGTCTAATAAATAATAATAAAATAAAACAATAATAGTAATAGATTAGCAATAGTACATAGTATATCTAGTATAAATAATGTAATAGTTGTATAATATAGTATTCACTATTTTACTGTATTATATTACTATTTGTACTACATAAACTATATTTACTATTGCTAATCTATTATTTCATCAATTATATTATTCATTACACTACATCTTATTGTATTTATAAGCTAATTATATGCTGTACTGTACTGTATATTACCTTTGAGTTTATCTGCATCATCTCACAAACAGAAAGCAGACTGACTAAGGCTTACTCACGATTAGATTTTAATTAGTTGATTTCTTTACATTTTTGTCAATGATGGTCAATTATAAGAACTTAAAGATGCACAATTTAGGTTCTTTTTTCAGTATTTCAATGTGCATGAGCTGAGTTCTGACATTACATTAAATTATAAAGAGACGTTTCCACACGTATTAACCATGCTTCACAAAAACGTGAGTTTTTCCACCACGTTAACTTACCTAACGCTGATACATGCTCCTCTCTATTGAGATTCAAAGCAACTGAAATCAAAACTTTTTTTTGTACTAAACGTAGGTCAAAAGCCTTAAACATGAATTAATTAGTAGTTGTGCATGTTTACAAGTAAAAACGCAGCTCCTCCGTTCACTTGTATTTGTGTACAAGCCAGTCTTGCCTGGACCAATATGGTGGAAAAGTCTTATGTGACCACGGCTTAAATTTGCAGTGGGTTGAAGACGGGGATTGAGGACGCTGAAAAATCTCTGTCACAAATGTGTTGAAATTTGCTTAGCCTGTTGAAGCTCAATAACACAGTGTAGTTCTCCTGGTAAGACTGGATTAATCAAGCTAGTTGTCATTTTTGTCAGCTAGTTGTCAAATTTGAAGTACCAACAATTGTGATATCATGTGTAGTGAATAGGGTTGGGTGGTGTAACGGTATTCTGGGATACCGCGGTACTCAAAAATGGTGACCATATTTACACAAATGTGACGCATAAAATGTCTGTTTCACATGCTGGTTTTATCTATTTAAAGCCCCACTAGAGCAGTCAAACGACAGCAAGAGTTGTCAGACAAAGACGCTGTTATTGACACAATGGTCACTAGATGGCGCCAAATAGATTGGTTACAAGATAAACTTGCATTCGCTCAATGCCACAGTTCAATATATATTTCCGTGTTTATATTAGGTGTGGTGAAGAACGCCTTTTGTCATAATGTTCTGATTATGTGTTTCTTTGTGGCACAAAAGTTTCAAAGGCATACATTAGGAGCACACTATAAACCGGACTGACTTTGAGCAGTGCTGGAGAATATTGCAAGATATATTTGAAACGAGGACATTTTATTTAACAAAGGGGGTAAGTAGAGCGAATTTAATTGAAATTGAAAATAAGATATTGTACTGTCATTTCCATATAAGCTTAATAAATGATTTATAATTCCTAGCTTTTTCAATACAGTGATCATAACAGCCCCATCCATGCCTTCACATCTCCTTTAATCACCTACCAGTTGCCTTGAAAGAATATTTTGAATATAATTCCAGTAATGCATCACAAGTAGCATATTGTGTTATTCCGTGTCATGGTTTGCTATCTTTTCCCTGTTTTGTGTGGAAAATGGTCAGTGAGAGATGTCTGATGTTCTAATTCTTAAACATTTCAAGAGTGGGAGTTCGAAAAGAGGCAGCGGCACCCTTTTGCGTCTCGGAATCTAGCCTTTATCTTTCCATATAATATGTATAGCATGTCCATTACATATTTAGAGGGGCCGATAAAACCACTTGACAAAAGAAGTGTGATGTGTTGTATCACATGACTTGTGTGGCTCAGACACCCTTCCCCATCAGCACCTCAGAAACTCGCATTTCTTATCAGAACTAAGTTTCAAAGATTCTATCATTTGTTTTGTTGGGACAAAGGCTCAGCTACCTGCCCTTTCATTACACCTTCATTCGTGTCACACTGCCGCCTACCACTTCTGACTGATCACAAAAAGATTACAGGAGCCATGGGAAATTACACAATTCCATCAGCAATACAGACAACGGTGAGAAGTAAACATCATCTGACTTTTATTGTAATGTAGTCGATCACCCCAGACTTTACTTGTTTTTTTATTAACTGGATGTCTATCTGACTGAATTTTCTTTCCATAAATACACGCCCACACACTCACCTCAACGAGGATCTAGTGTTTAAGTGAGGTCTCAAACAAGCTGATGTTGTTTAGGTCTCAACATGACATGACAAACATAAAATAGGCTGTTGTAACGATTAAAAATTACATAAAAGGGACTGTGTATTGGTGAGTGAGTTAAGGCACTGGTTTATGAACAGGAAGGTTCAGGGTTCAAGCCCGAGCAATGCCACTGTTAGGCTCTTGAGCAAGGCCTTTTATCCACAATTGCTTGGATTATTCACAGAAAGATTACATCAGTTGTAAGTTGGTCTGGATAGCATCTGGCGAGTGACTAAATGTAAATGAAAGAGTACGCAAGTCCACCAAGATGTGGTGGATGGATTCTGTTATACCTTCAGAACTGCCTTAATTCTTCGTGGCATAGATTTAACAAGGTGCAGGAAATGTTCCTCAGGGATTTTGGTCCATATTGTCATGCAGTTGCTGCACATCTCCCATTCCACCACATACCAAAGGTGCTCTACAAGATTGAGATCTGGTGAATGTGGAGACCATCTGAGTGTTCAAGAAACCAGTTTGAGATGGTTTGAGTTTCGTGTCAAGGCTCATTACCCTGCTGGAAGTAGCCATCGGAAGATGGTACACGGTGCTCATAAATGGATGCACAGGTTCAGCAACAATACTCAGGTAGGATGTGGTGTTTAATGTCCAATTGGTATTAAAGGGCCCAAAAAGTGTGCCATACCCCCGCATCAGCCATTACACCAGCCTGAAACGTTGATACAGGGCAGGATGGATCCATGCTTTCACGTTGTTTATGCCAAATCCTGACCCTACCATCCGAATGTCGCAGCAGAAATCTCATTTCTGAGACACTCAACTGAAGACTCATTTTTGTCTTCTGTTGTCCAATCTGTAGCCTCAGTTCCCTTTTCTTAGCTGACAGCAGTGGCACCCGGTGTGGTCTTTTGCTGCTGTAGACCATCTGCTTCAAGGTTCAACATCTTGTGCATTTAGAGATGCTCTTCTGCATACCTCAGTTTCTATCAGCTTGAACCAGTCTGGCCATTTGTCTCTGACCTCAAGAAGGAATTTTTGCCCAAAGAACTGCCCTCCCTGAATATTTTCTCTTTATAAGATCATTGGTTCGAATGGTTTCAGTTTGTGTTTGTATTCAAATGCGTTTAGAGCCATGACATTATTTTACACGTAACATATAAATGCAACCAGGACCTTTTAAAAAAATTAAATCATTTTGAAAAGGGTTACATGAAACAAACTTGTTCTCCAAACTGGACATATTTTGCAGAGACTTCAAAACTCCCGAGTTACGATCCACAAAAGGTGCTCTACATAGCCCTCCGTCCAAGAGTGAAAATTAGGCACTTCAGTGTAGGTGGCAGGAATGGCATTTCTGGCCAGTTGGTGCCTCCTCAAAGTGTGTTGATCTAGTCAAGTCAAGTCAGATTTATTTATATAGCGCTTTTTACAATGGAGCATTGTCTCAAAGCAACTTTAGATTATCTCCTAATAACTACGTCCAATCCCAAATTGAGCAAGCCTAGGGCGACAGTGGCAAGGAAAAACTCCCTAAGTTCTAGGAAGAAACCTTGGGAGGACCAAGACTCAAAAAGGGACCCAACCTCCTTGGGCGGCGTAGATGATAAATCTAAGAGCGAAACTAAAGTCATGGAGTCAAAGTTCGAATAAAATGTGAAGTATGCACATCGGCATTAAGTGGCCCGAGTATGATGGGGCTGGAGCTGATGACGGAAGCAGCTTGCCCCATAATATTGCTGCAATTTGAGAGGCAATGGCTGTCTCTGAGAAAGCCTGTTTCATGTGACACGGGAGGTTGAAAACTGGAAGGAAATGGGATAAAACTAATACAAATTATGAAAACAATATTAAAATGAATGATAATAACAACAACAACACTAATAATGAAAAAAGTACTGAATGTGGAATGCAATGCAATTGATCTTTTTTAACGAAAAAATAGCAGCTGCCAATTAGCTGTTGTCAAGAGTTGATGTAATCATTTTAGCTGAAACACAAATGTTCATTCATCCAAAAAGATTCTGTACTTTAAATTACTTTATGGTTTAGCATAATACTAAACTAAGAATTTAATCTATGCCAAATAAAATGCAAATCATGCTTGAAATTGTGGAAAGGTTTAGGTTTTATTGTTTGGAACTTGGCCTAAAAATGAAGAAATAAAAAGCTCCCATTTATTATTTGATCATGATGGATCATTGCTGTTAGTTTTGTAAGAATGGGGCTGCATTCGTAATGACGCGGAGCGCTGCAGGAATATAATTCTACGTGCACGTTGGCTGTAGAAGTTAAATTAGTTGCAAGGTTGAACTGTATGAAAAGCCAAGTCTTCACTGGTAATTATTTTACACTTATTGTGCTCACATCCCACATAACATCTGACAGGCTCATGCTAGAAGGAGCAAAAAGAACAGGGCCCTTTACACTGCTAATTGATCTCTTTTACATAAATCATCAGGAAGTAAAAAGCATATTCTCTTTGAGCAAAAACAAAACTTGTCGAGCAGCTCCACAGCAACACGCAGCACTGGCGGTTCTGAAAGAGAATGACTAAATTAATCGGCCCTTTAATTACGCCACAGATCATCAAAGTCATCGTACGCCATTCTGTCTGCTGCAATGACTTAAAAAAGTCCCTTTATGATCAAAAGTCAAGGAGATGATAAAGCATATGAAATGAACAGGAACAGGAGGCCACTTACTGACAGATGGCACCTGCAGCAGTGGGCATCATATGATCCAGTTCTGACTGCCAGGAGAATTCATTTCAGTCTGTACTGAAGTATCTCAGGTTCTGCTCCTAAATGCGCTTTTAGGCTGCTGTCAAAATACAGAAATGAAATACCATGCCTGTCATGTACCTGAGATATACCTACAAATTGAACCTCCCAGGATTAGTTTAGCCAAAAATTCAGTTTACACTGTATTTCCTCATCTCAAACCAAACTGATCAGCCAAGTGCTTCTTTAATAAAGGAAGTTTTCCTTAATCCTTACACCCTTACATTAAAGAGTTATGTCAATCAGTCTGTGAAAGTTCATCATATTTGAATTTAAATGATTTCATTTCTTGCCTTTGTATGTATTCTTGTAAAATAGGTATTCCAATTATTAAATGTAATGGTAGCCCCACCCCCCAACTTGTGTGTACAGTATTAAGTGTATGCTGTGTATATATTCTCTCACACAAGAAAAAAAATGGGCCAATACAAAAATTGCTACATATTAAGCTTTTAATCATTAACAACAAAATCTAATTTAACAACAAATCATTGGTCAGAAAATTTGCAGCAACTAAGAAAATTTTCTCCTGTGACCTGGGCTGTTGGAAACTCTTGGGAGAGGGAAAAGCTGGAACTGAGAAATTCACTTAAGATTCTAGATTTTGCTTTGTAAAATGTGCCTTTGTTGCTTCTACAAAAGTAAAGTGAAATCTAAAGCGCCTGCTCCTCTTTCGGTGAACTGCACAAGAGAGAATAAGATAGTGACAATGATAGAGGAGAAAACACAGTAATTAGGAATAGTCAGTAAAACTTATAATAATAATAATAAAACTATATAACAACTAGTCTTCATGTACACAAAGACATACTCTTGAAAAGATTTAAATGGTTGATATAAAACTCAAAAAGACACATCTGGGTGTTCAAAATCTTCCAGATTATTTTCTGTCTTGTTCCCCCCCAGTAGATTAGTCATAGTTACTAATCTGCCAAACCTGATGCAACCCATCACAAGCCTGACAACAAGCCCTTAAATAGAATCAGGAGTGACAAATATCTACAGGTAGAGATATACAATATGCAGTCTTGCGAGTCCCAAGGTAAACAAGTGAGAAAATTTGCTCTAAAAATATAATAAAAATCCTGCAAGGGTTACTGTCAGTAAGCTCATCTTCATCGGCAAACTGGAGCTATTCTGAAATGTACAAGACCCTAAAGGTACAGCAAATCCCTATTAAACTATCAGCTATTAAGAGAATAGATCAAAGCTGTGAAACAACAGGTGACCATTGGGTTCCTTACCAAGGCTCTTCTCCCCCAATTATTTAGTTTGCTGGTGCAGCCAAGTCCTGGTTATTCCAAATGTCTTTCATTCAGGAATTATGGAGACCACTCTGCTCTCGGGAACTTTCAGTGCAGCAGCATGTTTTGTAGCCTTCTCCTGTGCCTACACAAAATCCTGTCTCTGAGCTCTACAGGCAGTTCGTTCCTCATGGCTTGGTTTTTGCTCTGATATGCATCGTTCACACAGTCAGTCGTGTGTTTTTCCAAATCTTGTCCAATAAAACGGAATTTATGACAGGTGGACTCCAATCAAGGTGTAGAAACATCTAAAAATGATCAAGAGAAATGGGAGGCCCTCAGAGCTAAAGTGTCAAGTGTCACTGCAAAGGGTCCAAATACTAATGTCCATGCAATTTTTTTTCCTTTTTAACAATTATGCAAAAAAGTTCTAAAATTCTGTTTTCACGTTCTCATTATGGATGCCCCATTTAGTGCAGATTGATGGTGGAAAATTAGATATTTTTTATTTTAGCACATGGCCTTCACAAAAAAGTGATTTTCCGAATGCATTGTATATATAATGCATGGTTTAAAATATGAATATATACATAATATGACAATATTTTATGTGTAATTATAGCATGCGTACACATGATCCTTCTATTTTAGGCCACTAAGTGCGGCTTGCAGTGCGTGTAAGAAGCACGAGGCACAGATGTGTCAAAGACTAACAGATGCAGAAGAGCACACTGCTCCGGTCAGACCAGGAAAATCTCAGATTAGTACTGTTGCAGTTTCTGAGGTGCTAAAAATAAGCTTTCAGAGCCATATGGGCAGAAGAGACTAATGTGGATGGTTACCACAGTGGAAGACCGAGTGTGCAACGTAAGAAAATAACTGGCCACGGTCCAGAAGACATCATTTCATCTGTGAAATATGGTGGGTATCATTTTATAACTTACTTTTCTATGTAACGGTACAAGCAGAACTGATACACTTG
Source organism: Ancistrus triradiatus (assembly GCA_025084515.1). NCBI lineage: Eukaryota > Metazoa > Chordata > Actinopteri > Siluriformes > Loricariidae > Ancistrus > Ancistrus triradiatus. The sequence goes on along the minus strand of JAJAGP010000660.1, from coordinate 62,473 downwards.
TCTCTATTGTCTAATAACACAACAAAAAGTGGTTTGAGGCAGGAAAGCAGAAACGTTTTGACTGATCCCTGCTGCGATTCCTCCTGCCTCTTCATTGTACAGACATTCTGAATGTACAGTTCACTTTCCCATTGGAGTAAATGATCTCACCCGGAAACCGAGAGACTTGCACTTCCAAAAAACTGCTGCCATCATTATAAGGATCATTAAAATCTTAAACCTACACTGCTGTATCCCCAAAATAGTCAGTAGTGTTCACTTTTTCCTCTGTAGGATACAGTATGTTTACTTGCATTGTCAGCTTCATGAAAGAACATATGTGAGCAATGGGTGTGGTTATTTCATTGTCTCGATATCCAAATTGACGCCAGTATTAATTGACACCTTGAAAATGCACTGGAATGCAAAAAGTGAGCCTGGGCTTATTGTCTAACATCAGAAGTCAACCTCACAGTCATGTTCCAAAATCTAATGGAAAGCCCTCTTAGAAGAATAAAGGCTGCTGTAGCAGGAAATGTGGGGAGGAAACTACACACTAACACCCATGTTTTCTGGATGTAAATTGAGGACAAGAACCTAGTGACTTTTTTCTTTATACAGTGACTAACTGTCCCAACTTGCTCATTCCTTAATCTATTATAATCAATATTTTGTTTATTTAAACTACTCTCTTATATGCTATAGTTTTTATTATCCATTTTACTATACTCTCTAGTATTTTGTTTATTCCATCTTAGCCTATATATTATTCGATTCTAATTTTAAGTAGTATATTTTCTTTACATACTGTATGTTCTTTAATTTGTACATTTAACATCCAGGCTGCCCAAGGAGGTTTGGTCCCTATGAGAGTCTTGGTCCTCCTAAGGTTTCTTCCCCATAATGTTTGGGGAGTTTTTCCTTGCCACTTTCTCCTCAGGCTTACTCAACTAGGGCTTTGAGCCGATTTGTAAAGCGGCTTTGAGTATGCGGTGTTTTCAAACGTACTTATATAGCACTTTTTACAGGTGTCCACAAACTTTTCTCTATATAGCACATCTTCCTCTTTGGCCAGTGTATTGTGCTGCTTATGATGCAGCTCCAGCACATAAGCGTATTGACACAACTGCAGTTACAAATGACAGAAGTTCACAAAGTGCAACGCTTGTTAGAAAATAGTTTTCCATGAAGACACCCGTCAGAGTTTTGCTGAGAGCTGGAGGCGGCAAAATTTGACAGAGGCATCCGCCTCGTAATTCTCTGTGCAGGAAAAACCATACATAACATACAGACTAATGTCCTTCCAGGCCATACCATGTGGGATTTATCTTCAATAACATCTCAGGATCTGCAGTCTATTTTGAGAGCGATGCAGGGACACGGCGTGGATGGCATGTCAGTCAATTCACATGCAGGGGCAAATTAAGCACAGCAGGCAGTTTTATCCTCACTTATCCTAGTCAGCGTCTGGAGCCTAACCTGGAATTTACTGGGTGCAGACAGAGGTACACTCTGGACAAGGTGCCAGGCCTGTCATGGGTTCCATAAACGCACCACCTGAACTACACAGAGCAGTAACTGACATTTCCACCAGTTTGCTCTTACAACTGAGCCATTGGAGCTGCAAAATTTAGGGCACTGAGCGAAAATCTAGGAAGAACATGCCAGGCAACATAATGTACCCAAAATGGAGGAACTTAAGTCCCTGGACTGTTGGAGCACCAAAACTACCTGCTGCGCCACCAGGTCATAAATCTGGGAATCAGTCAAATAACAAAAGTGGCAGGAAAAACACGACATCAGGTAACAGTAAGTACAAGTGTGCACCTTAGTAAGAGGTGGCACCACAATGCTGTGGTGGCCCAGGAGTTAAAGTACTGGTCTATGGACCAAAAGGTCTAGCGTTCAAATCCCACCTTTGCCATGCTTATGCTGCCGAGTTCTTCAGCAACCCACAATTACATGGAGTGTAAGACTGTATCAGTTGTAACTCATTCTGGATAAGGGTGTCTGCTAAAATGTACCGTACTGTGCAAAAGTCTTAGGCCACCATTAGATTTGTTTCAGCAGTGGTATAATGACCATATATAACATACTGTTGAGAACTGCACCTTAAAATTTCAGACTTGGATTTGTCACGCCATAATACTCCTTTCCAATGATCTTCATTTCCAATCTTTGTGAGCTGTAGTACGTCTTAGCCTTTTCACCCTGTGCCCCTTCTGAAAGATTGGTTCTGATCCTGATCAAGCTTCTTCGATCACACTAAGTACTTGCCACTGTAGCTTACAAGCTGTTTATTTGTTTGTTTCTTTACAGTATTTAAAAGCATACAAATTTCAAGTTTTTTCTGGTTGAATTCTAATAAAAAAGACTAAGAAAATTATATATGGTCATTATACCATTGTTAAAACAATGATATGTTGAAACAAAATGTTGGCTTTTGCACAGTACTGGAAAAGTAAATACTGTAATGCAATTGCCAGCCAATATAACTTTTACGTAGAATAGCTATGCAAAAAGAATGAAATGTTTCACCCCAAAGATACTCGGAAAAGTGTAGGATTGCAGACTTGTTTATAGTTAGGCGCCAAAGTAATTTCTCATTACTAATAACCAATGCATACACTGTTTCTGCTTACATGACCAGTAGACACAATCTGTTAATGTTTGGTCCTGATCTGCAAGTACATACTGGCATGAAAGTGCCTCATTATGGACTTTGATTTGCTCCCGATACACGACCATGGACCGATTCAAATCAGCGAGAGATCTGCTGCTTTCTAATCTTTCAGCTAAATAAGTCATAAGCCTTTAAGCAAGTCTTTCAAAGAGTGACAGAGCTAAGATGCTTACGGAGCTTTTATATGCAAAAGACGTTAGCAGGCCTGTTTGTAAATCTAGAATGCCATTGCTTGATCAAAGAAAGAAGGTAGACATAAAATCTTTCTTTCAAGCTATTGCATGTCGGCCTATTTGCCCATAATTGGTGGGAACACACAGCCGAACGGGTAAATAACAGAAGACGGAGAGGCATATAAACATATTTGAGTCAGCTCCATGCTGAGTATGTGATGATGGCTAAATTGATACACTTCCTCGTTGGAGGTCTTCTTTTAAAGGAAGGCTATCTTGTAAAATGTCATGGTATTTATCAGTGCAACTAAATGTCAGCCCGAGCTACCTTAACTGACTCGCTGACCTATGCACAGCATAGATTTTCCAGATATTATTTATAATAGTGAGAGACGTCCTTGTGCCTATCCAAATGTTAAAACAGAAAAGATTCCTGATGCAAATGTTACATTATGTCACTAATTCAAATGCCAGCTGAATGATATTGTAAAGAATTTCACTGGATAACCTTTAATTGGGGCTATGATGCTGCAGAACCACCAGACAACACTTCAATGCACTTTGTTCTAATGGCTGATATTTCTAAGTGATATCCCACGCAAGTCCATTCTCATTACTAATGACTGTCTCTGCTGGAAGCGCCTTCTTCTATACGCCTATAAAACAGCGGTGTTATAAGTAAATTTATCACCTCCAGTATCACACTTTTGCAACCGACGTGTGCAATACAGTGATGTAATGACACATTTGATTTAGCAGCTTTACACATGCTTTCTATAGAGCTCAAAGAATTGTTCAAAGGCCTTTGCTTAAACAAAAGAGAGGACATAGCCTAGTGGTTAAGGTACTGGCCTACGGACCAAGATCCAAGGGTCAAATCCCACCTCTGCCAGTCTGCCACCATTGGGTCCTTGAGTAAGACCCTTAACCCACAATGGCTTGGGTTGTATGAGTGTCTGGATAAGAGCATCTGCTAAATGCTATGAAGATAAATGTTTATATAAAGCAGCTGAACTCAGTAAGTATTAGTTTCCTTGTGCTTTTCCTGGTGTGGCTTGTGATGCAGATCCAAACCTCTGTTTATACAAAGCACCAGTTTTGTGTAGATGCTACACTTGCCACTTTGATTGGGTTGAGCTTATGAACCAACTCTGACATTACTGCTAGTCAACAAGAATGCCAGGATGAAAACGTATACAATAACAGGGATTAGTCCACTGCAAATAACTTTGATCTAAATCTGACTGAGGAGATAATCCTGAGGTCCTTATTGTCGGATTGTTCGTGTCTGGGTCAGCCTGCTGCAGGCCGCTTCTTTCTCCATCTTGCCTTAAGCAGAAGAAAACGAGTCGTGTCAAGTCCTAACCAAAGACTTTGCGTGTAGTTGTCTTTTTGCATGGCAGACTCCGTGGGCTTTTCTGAAGCTTTCAGACTTTTAAACGAGGAAAAAAGTCTGGTAGCTTTCTTAGCCGGTGTATCAGAAAGTTTGCTTTGATTTGGCAGATCATCACACGCTCAGAGGAAGAAATCAGAGATTGTTGGCCTCAGTCCTTCAGATGTCTCATTTGATCTCTGGCTCCCTGGCTTCCTTAAGATAATCCATGCCTCCTGCTTACTCACGCCCTCTGTTTCCTCACCGCACTGCAAATCGGAGTCCTACCCTCGCTCTAACCTTAGCACTCTCTCATTTTTTATCTTTCTGCAAAGTATACTAACCACACCTAGTCCTATAGCTGCTTATCTGACATTAAAGCAGATAGCCGTTTATAGGAAGTCTCTAAAGCATGTGTCACTATATCTTCAGTCTCTCACATTTTCTGAGCATTCACTGAAATGTGCATAATCTCCATAAAACAGTATAAAGGAGCTCCATATCCGTCATCATGAGAGACTCTGGACTGGGGCGGCAGACAGTTTGATTTGAGATTTTATCAAGTAAATGTGATCTGACCATCCGGAACAGTGGACGGTCAGTCATCAATCAACCCTACCACCATCCAGTTCGGTCTCGGCCCCATTACATGCTTCCTTGATTCATATTTAATGCAGGTAAGAACCGAAAAAAATAGTCAATCCAATTTCCTTGTCTCTTCAGAAATCCTCCACCTCCCAAACTATGAATAAATAGCAGAAATGATCGACATACAGCCCACAAGATCTTTATTATTTGTCGGAAAGTCCTGCCACTCCAGTCACACTTGAATATTCCAGATACTCCCATAATCTTAAATTACTACTATTTCAAGAAGGTGGAATATATTGGGACGGTGATGAATCGTGTGTGCATCGTGGTAACAAGGCGTTATTAGATCGGCTTGACAGGCAGATCTCTTCTATACACCCGAGCGAAGACAAATATAGGAGGAGATGCTGGCTGGCTTGAATATATATCAGGTAATAAAACCTGCAGTGAAGGCACACCGGGTCTAGCAGGTTTCATGCCATCAGCTGTCTGAATGGAAATCAGGCTTCGTTATTATAAGTGCACACTTAAGTAAAAGCCGGAGACTGCCACTACGATGCAGTGCTTTGAAGAGAGCCACTCAAATAAGTCATGGCTCCTTCAGAACAGTCATCCAAAAATTTTGGGGAGGATTGCAGAGATGGATATCTGTCATACATTATGCATTAGCGACTGTTTGTTTGTTTATGACTTTTATTTAACTTCGTATCAGCATCAAAGTCAATATTCACTACAGACATGTGATTATATCAACACGCTAGCCATGGGCCAAATTAGAGTGACCAGTTAACCTAAAGCACGTCTTTGGACTGTGGGAGGAAACCCGGGCACCTGGAGTAAACCCACACGGACACTGGGAGAACATGCAAAGTGCACACAGGATCGAACAGCTGTGAGGCGGCTGCACTAATCACATGCACCACCGTGCCACCCTATTAGCTACCGAGAAAAATTAAACCAATGATGATTTAAAGAGGTACAGTGGTACCTTGGTTCTCGACCAACTCGGAACTCGTAAAATTCGGTTCTCGACGCATTTTGACTAGAAAAATTTCAGCACACTTGCTTACACTTGTACGAGTCAAGCCACACGACTCGTTTCAGCCGAAACTCGATTCACGATTCAGTACGTAGTGGTTCAGATTCACAATAGCTCTTGCTCAGTGAAGCTCTCTATTGTATTAATCGTTTCTTTTTTTTCTTTATTTTTACATCAATAGTACTGTGTTGTTATTGCAAGAAACTCTCCATGGGTCCTAAAAAGAGCCAACCGAAAGGAAAACAGGAACTGAATCCTCCAGAACACAGGCTACATATCCAAGTCCTTAGATATTTACTTTAAACAGCATTGTTACTTTGAATTACAACACCAGCAACTAATTGTTTAATTGTGATCGGTGAGGGTAATTACTGTTGAAATTGAACATTCTTTGCTTGAGTGTAATTTTGCGTCTGTGTGTCTAGTTTGATCGAAACTGGCTAACTAGCATGCCAAACACAATGGTCACCTGTTACTTAAGTCTGTCAGCACATCTACCTTTCCCTGTACAAACCTGGCAACTGTTGCAAGTTTCCCTCTCAACATGAAATCTCCTGACAACGAGGAGACAGTGAGGCTAATTTGCTTCATGACATCTGAGAGCACGCATTCTTGGGCTGAAGAAGGATTCGGCAGCTCAGAGAATGCACACATTGCTCTGGTTTGTAGCTCTCGTTACGCTCTTACAATATGAAGAAAATGCAGTAGTCAGTAGCACGACAGCACAATCCTCCAGCAGACCCGATAATTACTAAGAGTGTGAGCGCCAGTGTTACAGCCCTGTCCCTCACCTTGATCAGATACTGGTCTGTGCAGTTAAAAATCAACTAATGGTATCACATGGACTGTATGTGTCGCTGAGGTGCTAGATTACATTCTTTTCAGGCAGGATTAGTCCACAGAAGGTGCCTGGGTGGTACAGCGGTCTAATACTACAGGCAGAGCCGGAGTTTCATAACTGCGATAACTCAGGTTTGTTGGTTGCTGGGGTGGTGGGTTGCCAATGTCTCATGTGATCCTTCTTGGTCGTGTTATCATCTGGTTCTTCTTCTTCTAGCTCTGCTGTTATAGTTAATACTGCCAGAGTGTCATGCTACACTTATCACTAGTAGTACAACACATGTTTTGTTAGACTCTGCACTCTTAACAATAACTAACTACATATTCTGTTTTCTCTCTGAGCTCAGGTATGCGCCATTTAACAACCACATGAATTTTGTTGACTGGACATTACCACAGTCACAATCTTTTTAGGCTACTACAATGTGCACAGGCTAAGAAACTGTACTGACCCTTCATTCAGAAAAATTGTAAAAAACAAAAAATTGAATATCAGTATCGTGAATGTTACAGCCCTAGTTATTACCCTATTAACAAAGACAGACATGTCTACTTGTACAAAAAAGTAACATAGCAAACTAAACATCACTAACGGTGTAATAGCCAATAGCTATTCAAGAAATAAGCCATCAAGTAGTCATATTGTAAAAGGTCAGTTCACTGTGTTTAGTGATGAACTGCTACAGGTATGTAAAGTAATTATCTTGTATTAAGGAATAAATTGGGTAATGACTAAATAAGGGCATGACATCTATTAATTAGCACAATTTTGTAACCCTTATGGTACAGCGTAACCCTATTTCAGCATACCCCATACACTGCTGATAACTACAGTCTTGCAAGAAACACTTTGCGACCCCTGATCACATGGGGTTGATTTTCGAAATGAAGTTCACACGACATGTGCAGACAACAAACTTTAATCTGATATTTCTGCACATTTTAGTCGACACCTCAATCGATTTCTGTCAGAGTGGATCATCTGTAAAGGTGGCCAGCCACTTGTGCAGGCTTAATTGTATTTTTCAGTTTACCTAATTTCCCTCCAAGATGGATTAGTGCCCTGTCTGGGGTTGTTCCTTTCTTTTTCCCTGTGCTACCAGCTACTCACCGATTGATTAGGATTAAGAGGATAAGAAAATGATTGAATGAATGAGTTTCCCAACTTCTTCTATAAATCATGCAGGACGTTCACATCAAAGTGTGTGCCAACTTCTTTAAAGTACAAAATCCGGGCCGAACCTTCGCACAAGATCATATGTCCCTTTTCTGCCCCCTTAAACTCCCCTTTCAAGCAAACTCTGCCTAGACATATCTAGCCGAATGCAGCTCTACATGTCCCTTCTCAGACCAAACCGCACTTGGAAAATGCACTTGAGATGATGCAAGCTGAAGGAAACGCAGCTCATTATTTTCAACCGTTTACTTTACATGAACATCTGAGAGGACGGTGTGACTGACTTCAGTGCAAAGAACTAAACCCAGCGCACTCTAAAGATGGGGGCATAAAAAGGGCCGAGTCCTCATTCTCCACATGGAGGAGCACCACTGAACTGCCACTCATGACGAGCTTTCTGCCGGCTTTACCCTGAGCACAGGGCTAAATGGATTCACCGAGACTATGTTAAAGGAGAACAGAGTCCCTCTCACACCTGAGAGACGCCGTGGTGAAAACACTGAGATTACTGCGCATTAAAGAGACTCTGCCAGCCGCTTTAGGGTCTACACTGCTGGCACCGACGTGCCAGAGACCAGCCGAGAATGGCACAGTCACCCGTGAACACACTTCTGCTGCAGCTGTCACTTATGAAAAAGAATGAGGGTCGGGTTTCCTATTGTAGATGTGCCCGTGCTGGAGTGAGATAATGGTGCACAATACACTGCCAACTGGAGGGAATCCTTACCTAAGAATAGCAAAATATGACACTTGGCCAACTATCTTTGCCATGGAATGCTCCATTTGATACATTGAAGCATTTTCAGCAGAATTGTTTTTTAAATTAGTGCTGCGTGTTATTGGTCATCTTCTCTGTGGTTTCTATAAATAAGTCAACTATACTCACTGACAAAAATAAATAAATAAAAACCCACATAGAAATGTTGGATTGCTGCAAAACTCCGCATGCAGTTAAGATACAGTGGTTTTACAGAATTTTCTATATTTCTGCATAAATATGACCTAAAACATCATCAGATTTTCACACAAGTAGTATCAGTGTCAAATTATGACAGTTACCACAATTCTATGAATATGAACATGACTGGCCTGCTACTTGAAGCTGGTAGGATGCTGCACAGGTCCTGGCTTTGAACATCACCTCCTGTGTGGAGTTTGTTTTGTTCTAAGGGTCCATGTTGACTGCCCCTAGTTGTGAATGAGTGATTCTCTGGGATGATCTAGTGCCCTGTCCAGGCTGTTTTCCACCTCACAGCCAGTGCTCCTGTGAACTACTCAAATCAAGTTTATAGGTGACAGAGGCAAGCGAGAGCTCCCTAAATGTGATAAGGAACAAACCTTGGGAGGACCAAAAGTCAAAAAGAGACCAACCCTGTTTGGGCAGTTTAGATGATATATGCAAGAATTTAACCAATTACCTAAATAATGCATTTACAATGATAGTTCAAATACAGAAGCTAAACAGAAAACTAATTTAGAGAACAAAGAAAATCGATTAAATATAATAATATTATTATGAGAACTATAATAAAAGAGAGAATATAAAACTATATAATAAATAATAAATCATATACATAAGAGAATCAGTGAGGCATTTTGCATTATTTAGTCCAGTAAACAGAACCACTAAGGGTTCTCGTGTTGTCAGCAGGTATTTTTGGTGGTATGGCATCCTCAACTCTTTAATCTACGCTGATAAAGGACCAGGATGAAGTGGTTATTACAAATGACTGACTAACTGATGTGGTAACTAAAGATATGTTAACAGGTTTGATCTAATTCTAATCACAATCAGCCACCTGAGCTGCGTTAACCGTTTCAGAGTTCACTGGTACATCAAATAAGCTAAATTTAACACAGTAGTCTGTAGATGTTGAGGCATTCCTGTAAAGACGCTTTGAACATTTCCTCCTCTGTGCAATTGCTAGGCTGTCATGTAAATAGCTTGACTGTGGAGAGCCTGTCATCCAGCTCTGACACTCCTCCCTGCCCGTGACAGTCTGCGAGAGCGCCTATGTCCTGGCGATATCCACGCACCTGCTGTTGTTTCAAATCAGCCATGATGTGATGCGGTAATGGTGCAATTCAATCACCTCGCACGTGTCTCCTTCACTTGACATTAAATGAGTGGCCACCGTTACGTCCGCTCTGATGTTAACTCACTCCTGCAGCCACGTTCTCCTTTCATCTGCTGACGCGTGCTTCAAAGTCGTGCTTCTTGATCCGGGTAGAAGGCATGGTGTAATTTTAGCTCGGAGGAAAACAACCCAACCCTGTAAACAACATTTTGATATTTGTTTTGTGTTATCAAGTGGCTTAGATAACTTTTTTCCAAGCAGTTCAGACAAAACACCCCATATCTGAAGTGTTTACTTTTGCAAGCAGCACAGAAAAAAGAATAAGAGACTTGGATTTATATGAAATGTCAGCCAAGGCTTGTTGTGAATACCATCTTTTTCCATTTTCCTGAATAATAAATTGCTCAGCATGGCAGTTCTACAAAAAATGAAATAGACTGAATGAAAGAAAACAGCATGGTGGTGCAGCTGGTAATGTCAGTGCAGCACAGCTGCAGGGAATCAGAGTCAGCAAATGACCTGGTACAAGCGAGGGCTAATGCAATTGCAAGAAGACGTTTGTGAACCATATTGGGATGACTCATAAAAGGTGGTCTGATCCAGGTTATAGCAGACGGTAAACATTCTGCTTAAACTAAAACTAATATTTATTTATTTATTTTATTTAACAGACACCTTAGTTGGAAAAGTATGCAAATACTTTTATTTACTGAAAGTGTTTATGCCATTTAGATCCTTGGCATCCACAAAATTATTTGCCCCATACCCTGATGGGAAATTTGTGTGTTCCAGAAATAATCATAAAATACAGGCAACACAATAGGTATTGGTATAAGAGTACGGAAAGAATGTAAAATATACTCCCTGGACAAAAAAAAAAAAAAAAATTAGTAACTTCAGACTCCTGCATATGACGGTGCACAAGGATGACTGGGCTATAAATACCCATGGGTTGTGTGCCAGTATTCACTAATTGAGAAGAGGTGGTACAGTGCAGTGAATGTCTCATTCAATGTGTGGAAAATAGATTCTATTAACAAGATAATTTGACTGTGTAGCAAAGAAAATAAGTAATTATTATTATTATTATTATTATTATTAGTAGTAGTAGTAGTAGATATATGTGGCCTATAATATTAAGCATAACCTAGATGGATTTAATGCCTAAAATGACAAAAATAGCTTTTCTTTTCTTTTTGTTCTTCTCAAACCCAGTTCCTCCATTCTTCAGCCTTGCTCTAGTACAGAGAATCCCTGTAAATAATGTGAGTTCTATGTGAATGAGAGAACTGTCACTCTGAAATGTTGCTATACTCCCACTTGCTTGGCTCTATGAAGGTGAAGATAGACAGTACATATTCACATTTCCTCCCCACTTACTCATACTGGCTGAGCTTATCTTATGCATGATCACAAACGTTCGGAGCACTGTTCTATCCGAGCAGACTAAGCTACCAGGCATTTCAAACTTAGAAATTTGTATTCCACTCACAGTTTTCCTGGAATGCTTTCATGTAAATGACTAAACACAAACAAGTAAGTCATGTTGAATTTTATGCTTGAGGGATATTATTTCTTAAGTTTGTTTTAATAGCCTTGTTAGTATAAACAGAAATAGCTCCAAAGTAAATAATCTTAAACTACAACTAGGATTACTTGACATTAGATCACTTAATTGTACTTGAACAAAGACCTACTATGAATGCAGAATCTGAATTTAAGGGTTTGTATGATTTTAGCATGTTGTCAAGTCTCAACAAATTTAAATGCATTCCCTGCTATTTTCTCCAATCCCACTAGCAGATATTCAAACTGCCCATTATTGATGATCGGTATGATTTCTGGACCAACAAAAATACCTTAACTGCTTTAGCTTTTGAAAAGTCCCAGATCCAGGACATTTAATTTTGGCTGTGTTATCAGATGAGGATAACCAGGCATAAAGAGTAGTTTCCACTACTATGCTGAGGGCATGCAATTGTATACAGTATAATCAGACAAACTAAATGACGTCCTTACTAGTAAGCTTGAGTATTGTGTAAAGTAAAATAAATAAATAAATAAATAAATAAATAAATAAATAAATAAAGACAGGATGTTTTTCTGTTAGTTAAAACAGATAAAACTGAGGTATTTAGAAACACTCAGAAAAAAAGCCTTAGGTGTCACAAGTGATTTGGACCGCAACTTTGATACATACATTAACGGAATTGTTTTCTTACAACAATCTAATTCTGCCAAAAATATTCTTTGGTAGATGCTGAGAAACTGGTTCACGCATTTATAACCTAGATTGCATTTGACCCTGGTCAGCTTACTGTAATGCTCTAGTGACTGGACTCAACTTTTTAAACAATTTCCAGGTTGATCATATTAGTCCTGCTCTGTCACCTTTGCACATTTTACCTGTTAGATTCCATGTTGATTACAAAATACTTCTGGTAACAAAGCTCTATGTGGCCTGGCCCCACAACACTGCATGCAAAGCGCAGATGTCTCTTTAGTTTATTATAAAAGTTATAAAAGTCAAGGAAGAGAGAATGGAACCCGTACATGCCCCTCCGCCACACACAACTACAGAATAACTCTTTCCATCATTGTTTGGGATTCAGACACTTTCAATCTTTAAGACTGGATTAAAAACATACTCATTTCTCAGGCTGTCAGTTACCGGACTCAGCTGGGTTTCAGTCCTGGCCTGGGTTTGTGTAACCTTAGAGTAAGGTCAGAGTTGGGGATTCACTGTCAGAGTTTTGTTGTTATCCAATAGGATGGGTACAGTCTTCTTGCCTCTCAGGTGCAATCTCGCAGGTTAGTTGGTTGTTGGACAGGAGGGCCACTGGATAATGGCTGTTAGATCATCCTGGTTACACAGTAGTTAGTGCTGCCAGAGTCTCATACACTTTGCACAACTGTGTCCTTAACATTCTTAACTACACACTCTGTTTTCTCTCTCCAAGCTGTTTTTTTTTCTGGCACCCATTCCAGCCATAACAGCTCTACTCAGACCACATCTGAGAAACCTCTCTCTCACTTCCCTCCTCCTGTTGACTGAGAATGCAATGCCACCAGAACTGCCACCTGCCAGATGATGAGAAATTCAAGTGACTGAAATTTATACTGGACTAGACAATGCCAAGAGACTCACTTATGTTCTCAATTTCATCATATTCTATTTTATTATATTAGGTTTCATTTATTTTTACTTTTCTTCTTACATACATTTTCTAGGCTGCCCAAGTAGGCCGAGTCCCTTTGAGTCTTGGTCCTTGCACAGTTAAGACTGTGGGCCTAGATGCTTGTAACAATGCTCTTTCATAAAAAGAGTGCTATATAAATAAATCAATCTAGCTTGACTTCTTAATTTCATAATACAATCTTTTGACTAGAATCCCTGCTTGTTATCAGAGCCAGTCTCAAAAATCTTATGGACAACAATGACGGTCAGGAATTGGACGTTCGGATTTGTTAGCTGTATAAACACAGGCAGTCGAGATTCTCTGTAGCCATACGCTCTCCTGTTCCTGCCAAGCACCAGATAATAAGATGGGCACTCTTTTCCTGCAAACACTTGTGTCAACATTGCTCTTTGCACAGAGCAGGCTGAGGCTTGCTATTAGACATACTGTATGCTGAGGGACTGAGGGACTGATGTTGAGGCTCTGTATTTGAACTGGCTCAAGGAGTAACACATGGCCGGCTGCATACAAGGGCAAGCGGGCGGACTGACTTAAGCTAATTTAAAATAATGGAGGGAAAAATAAAAACAAAATAACAAAAAAAAAGAATAAATAAAAAAGGAGAATGCTCCTGTATTTTTGAATCACTGGTGGAAAGTCCAAGACGTCAGACGGTTTACTAAATTTATTTTTAGGCTGAATGAAGCATAAATATGGATTTTACTGGATGAGGAAAATGACGAAGGGCATTTGAAATACTCTTGGGTGTAACTACACTTGGCAGAATATCTAGCTGCAAGAACGATTTAGAAGGATCTGCATTCCTGCATTAATTACTTATAAATTGTGGTTCATACAACTACAGAAAAACACAACCCTGTTGATACTGAATGCACCATATAAAAATCCACTGTGTAGGTTTAAAAGGAAGTGATTTCTAAGCAAGTCTGAGTGTGATCTTGTAAAGAAAGTCCTGCTAAAGCCGAGATGCAGTTCACTTTAGATTCATTACACATGGTATATAAAGTGTTATATTTCATCAAATATTTTGTAAAATACAACATTAAAGAAATAGCCTAAAATTATTCATTATTATTGTCTTATTCAAACTAAGGCAATGTAACCTCTCTAAAATCTCTACTAGGGGAGGAAAGAAATGCACAAGTCTGGAACAGATCCAGGATAAACCTGCATCTCTGGTAAAATAATATACAATGCCTTAGGTCGTAAATGTGCCATCTGAACAAACTTCATTATTTCTGGATCAATGAGCTTTAAACAGGAGTCACCACTGTATGAGCTATCAGACATGGTTATCAAGAAAGGATGATGTTTGATTCACAGATCATGTTTTGTCTTTGAATCACAAAAAGACCCACAAATAACTGCTGAAATCAGAATATGACTGCTGTATATTACCAGCATGCACATAAACACGCTCAATCGGAACAAACCAGCACATTTATAATTGACCACTTGCAGCACACTTGCACAGCTCACAGTGTCTGCAAACTCATTTTTTAACACACTGTATATGGTTTTACTTCAAGATTAAGTGACAAGGGTAGCACCGTGGTGCAATGGCAAGGGTTTCAGAGCTCCAGGGATCTCTAGTTCGATTCCCGGCCTGGGCTCTGCCTGTGTGGAGATTACATGTTGTCTGCGTGGATTTCCGACAGTTAGTCCGATTTCCTCCCATCGTTCAAAGCCATGAATTACGTTAACTGGTCTCTCTAAAGTGACCCAGTGTAAGTGTTCACTCACACACACACACACACACACACACACACACACACACACACACACACACACACACACACACACACACACACACACACACATACACATACACATACACATATACATACATACATACATACATACATACATACATACATACATACATACATACATACATACATACATACATACATACATACATACATATTAGTGCTCTGCGTTGGATTGGCCCCCTGTTAAGCACCAACTGACACAGAATTGAATTAAATTGGTATCGACTGTGGTGCCCTAGTGGTTAACACTGGATATGTGGAACAGAAGATCCAGGGTTCAAATCCCATCTCTGCCAATCTGCCACTGTCGAGTGCAAGACTCTTAAAACACAGTTGCTTGGACTGCATCAGTTGCAAGTCACTCTGGATAAGAGCGTCTGCAACATGTCTAAATGTCAGTTAACTCTAATGAATTAGTCAGGGTTAGGGCCAGCCTTGCTTTATTTTCTGCCTCTTTTTTAAATTAGTATGGAAAAAGTGGTTTCAAGTGTTTTGGGATAACATAACTAACGCTGCAAGAAGCCAACTCAAATATGGAGCCCCATTTCATTTCTATACTGACATGGTCAGCCCTAAGAGTGTCAATTTGAAAGGTTTTATTTAAATCCATTTGCAGAAATGCTGGTTATTCAGCTAGGACTTTACAAATAATAATGAACTTTATTAAAGACACATTTAAAAGCTGCCATTACTTATAACGTAGACAGAAGTTATGATGTATTGAGAAGTGTAAAACAGCTAAAGACCACTGGCCATTGGTAGTCATGTCTGCAAGCTTTACCATTAAGACCAGGAGGAAACCAACTTGGACCAACATGGAAACTCTTATTGGCTTGGCTAACTTAAAAATAGCACTCCAGCATCCTAAACACAACTTATGCAGGTCGTTTTGCTGTTTTTTTAGTTTTAATAAAACCCAAAAACAGATCTTTCAGTATTGGAATTGGAATTGGAATGCTTTAGGTATGTTGATTCATTTTAAACAATAACATTACAGTGCTGTGAAAAAGTAACTGTGTAACAGTGGACTGTGGTAGCTTGGCGCATAAGGTACTGGACTATGGACCCAGAAGTTCGCCCAGTGGTTCAAATCCCACCTCTGCCAAGCTGCCACTGTTGGGTCCTTGAGCAAGGGGCCCTTAACCACAATTGCCTTGGATTGTAAGAATGTATAACTTGTAAGTCGCTCTGGATAAGAGTGTCTGCTAAATGCTGTAAATGTAAATGTAAAATGACCAAAATTTAACATAATGACGATTGTGGACTCAAAAATTTCAAACTTGGATTTTGTCACTCCTGATCTTCATTCCAATCTTTGAGAGTCTTAGCATATCTTAGCCATTCATATAGTTTCCCTCTAAAAAAAAAAAAATTGGTTTCTTAGCTGCTAACCTTTCTTGATTTCTGATCAAGCCTACTTCACTGTCACTTCACTTTGGCATCCCATTGAATCTGCCAGATGCTGCTACTGCTCAAGTCTAAAGGGAAACATACTTGCAACTAGCCTATAAGTTGTTTTATGATTTGTTTTTTCCAGTTATTTTTAATACTGCATACAGATATTTTCTTTTTGTATTCTAATAGAAAGAGTGAGAAATAATTATATAACAGTGGGTCAAAAAAGTATTTAGTCAGCCACTGATTGTGCAAGTTAATCCATCCTACTTAGAAAAGATGAGAGAGGTCTGTAATTTTCATCATAGGTTAACACTTCAACTATGAGAGACCAATGAGAAAAAATAATCCAGGAAATGACAATGTAGGATTTTTTTAAAATTTTAATTGTAAATTGTGGGTGGAAAATAAGTATTGGTCAATTACAAAAAGTTCCAGCTCAATTCTTTGTAACATGACCTTTTGTTGGCAATTGACAGAGGTCAACGTTTTCCTGTAATCCTTCAATAAGTTGGCACACACTGTAGCTGGTATTTTGGACCCATTCCTCCATGCAGATCTCCTCTAGAACAGGTGATGTTTTGGGGCAACACAAGACTTTCTACTCCCTCCACAAAATTTTTCTATGGGGTTGAGGTGTGGAGACTGGCTAGGATACTCAAGGACCTTGAAATGCTTTTACGGAGCCACTACTTCGTTGCCCGAGCGGTGTGTTTGGGATCATGGAACGTGGCTGGGTCTTTCCAAGCATGACAATCTTCAATGCTCTCACTGATGGAAGGAGGTGTTGTGGCTTAAAAAAACAGCCCCAAAGCAATGATGTTCCCCCCCATGCTTCACAGTAGGTATGGTGTTCTTGGGATGCAGGTCTGGTGCAGGTCTACAATTTTCTTCCTGGTGTCCCTTCGACAGCTCCTTTGGTCTTGGCCATGGTTAGTTTTGGAGTAGGACTGTTCTCATAGTTGAAGTGTATCTATGATGAAAATTACAGACCTCTCTCATCTTTCTAAGATGGAGAACTTGCTCAGTCCAGTGGCTGACTAAATACTTTTTTGCCCCACTGTATGGGTCATTTATAAAACTGCCAAGTCAATGGTAATAATCTAATCTAGTGGTGACCTGAGACTTTTTCCCCAATACTGTGGGCATGTCATTTTGTGTGTTTTTTTTTACCTCCACCGGGAAAAAGATCACTTTTTACCAACACGCACCACACACCCCTCATGTCCTGTGACTGAACCAGGCTCTGACACCCTGTTTGCATTCACACTCTTCATCAACACTAAATATTTAAAGGCTACATATGTAAGTAACACTCACTTTATCAGTGCTTGTGCACTGAGGCCTAGTTCTGAAAACATGGGATTAAACAAGCCATTCAGATTAGGTTCTACTTCTTGAGTTACAAGGAGACTCATTGGAATTACCGTGCTCTTCATCTGAGGAACACCACCTACTGTGTTTGTGAAGGGGTGCCATATTGTCCTCGCAAGTGCTAGATTATGCATTAAGCATTATGTGGAAGCTTAGACCTAAGCATGGGAAGTGTTGTTGCTAGCTGCACAGACCAGCACAAATTGATCCCCTGCCTCAGAGGACAGAAGAACAGAGTGGATAGTACTGGAAGTTCAAGCGGGACTGCGGTGGTGTAGCAGTTAATGTACTGAACTATGGACTAGATGGTCCAGGGTTCAAATCCCACCTGCTCAAGGCTGCCATTGTTGGGTCCCTTGAGTAAGGCCCTTAACCCACAATGATCTGGATTTTAAGGTTGTATTAATTGTAAATTGATCTGGATAAGGGAACTGACAAATGTAAATGTACATACAGTAGTGCTTGAAAGTTTGTGAACCCTTTAGAATTTTCTATATTTCAGTATAAATATGACCTAAAACATCATCAGTAGATAATGAGAACCAAGTTAAACAAATGAGACAAAAATATTATACTCGGTCATTTATTTATTGAGGAAAATGATCCAATATGACATTAGTGAGTGGCAAAAGTATGCGATCCGCTAGGATTAGCAGTTCATTTGAAGTTGAAATTAGAGTCAGGTGTTTTCAATCAGTGGGATGACAATCAGGTGTGAGTGGGCCCCCTGTTTTATTTAAAGAACAGGGATCTATCAAAGTCTGCTCTTCTCAACACGTTTGTGGAAGTGTATCATGGCACGAACAAAGGAGATTTCTGAGGATCTGAGAAAAAGTTGTTCATGCTCATCAGGCTGGAAAAAGGTTACAAAACCATCTCCAAAGAGTTTGGACTCCTTTTTGGATTGTTACCCTCCCCAGGAGTGGTCGACTAACCAAGATCACTCCAGTAGCAAGGCGTGAAATAGTTGGCGAGGTCAGAAAGGACCCCAGGGTAACTTCTAAGCAACTAAAGCCCACTCTCACATTGGCTAATGTTAATGTTCATGAGTCCACCATCAGAAGAACACTGAAGAACAAGGTTGTGCATGGCAGGGTTGCAAGGAGAAAGTCACTGCTCTCCAAAAAGAACATTGCTGCTCATCTGCAGTTTGCTAAAGATCACAGAGCTGAAGCTGTTCTGTACGAATGAATTGGGTAAATGTACCTCAAATAAATGACCAAGTATAATATTTTTGTCTCATTTGTTTAACTGGTTTCTCTTCATCAACTTTTAGGGTTTGTGTGAAAATCAGGTGATGTTTTAGGTCATATTTATGCAGAAACAAAGAAAATTCTAAAGGGTTCACAAACTTAAGCACCACTGTACATTTCATAGTAATGTGTTTTTGTTACATTCTACAGCTATTCATAAGGTTCATGTGCGCCATATCCGAACATGCTGGTGAAGTTCCAGTTAGCTTTGAATAACAATTAAACAAATAAAACCTATGTTCTCTGGCTTCTTCTCATCTGTTTCATTTGTTTTTAAACAGACTGTCAGTGTCTGACCAAATGTAATACTGGGGAGAAAATAAATAATAATTGCCTTGGAATAGAAACTTTTTAACTTAAATGCTGAGCCAGCAGTGTGTTGTGAATGAGTGTGCAATAAAAAAATAAAAAAAAACTATTTTACTACGTTGTGTACCTACGGCTGATTGGGGGGGGGGGGGGGGCAAGCAGAGGGTAAAAGCTGTGCCCCTCTAAATTCTGACTGTGAAAACGTTCTGGCCAAGAGGAGCCAATTCTGGACTGGAGCTGACTTTAGTTCACATTAGAGAGGGACTTTTTATAACCAGCTAGTTTAGTCGTGGGGTATTATTATAATTTTTGCAAATTAAAATGAACAGATAAGAAGCAGCAGTTCCCCTTTTTATGACTGAACACACAGAAAAAACAGAAGAGAGGAACGAGACAGTCAAAAAGGGTTTCTTTTAATTTAAGGAATGTTTAAGGGAAAACGATACAAATGTTGTTCTATACATTTGTTTGAGATACTGAAAAAGTGGATTTATTGTGTGTCATGACTTGGCTTTTAATTTCTATTATGTAATATTCAATGGTCACGTTTTATAAGAAGTGAATTATTAATTTGTTTTTTTATTTGTTTTAAATCCAGCATCAATGGCCATTTCAGACTACTCAGACCACACACACACACACACACACACACCACACACACACACACACACACCACACCACACACACACTCAGGTTGGACCAATTTAGCGTAATAAATTTTTTTAAGCATGTCTTTGAAACCAGATAAACTCATGATGACACAAGGAACAGGACAAGCAGAACTCCACACAGAAAGGACCCAGGTCACTCTGCCCTGGATTGAACCCAGGACCTTCTTTGCTGTGAGCAAAGGTGCTACCCACTGAGCCAGCGCTCCCGCCCCAAGTAAAATTATTTAAAGTTATTTTTAAACCTCTTGATTACTGGCTTTTAATTCAAATTAAATAACTTTTTAAACTTTTTTTATTTTCACCCCTCCAAGTTAGTCTCCATGTTAAGCAGATTTTGCCACTTACATCCCTAAACCACAGTTTTAGCTAACACAAAGTGAGGGGGGTAGCAAAATAAATGCCCACCCTGTTCCTACAAGGGTAGGGTCCATACATAATTAACACGGAAATAGCTCAAACGTGATCTCGACAAGGCCGATGTTCCTGAAAACAGTGTGCACTTACTACCCCCGTCTCCACACTAACAGAATGCACGGCGACTGAATGCCAAGTTGTGCAGTTAATTATACGCTGTTGCTCTCATTTGTTAGATTCTTAATGTTTAATTTATGTCCTTTTAATTAGTGTTGTCCGTTTTTATAACCAGTTCTATTCATTTAACAAGCAGGAATGGGTCAGGCTAAATTTAGCGCTGAAGGTAAAATCGTTCTTCGATGGTGAACTGCAGGTCTCCTAAACAACCAGACATGCTTTGGCTAAAGCTCTGATCATTTGCAAGTCCCATCAATTACTCTTGAATTTTAGCCATTATTTCAGGTTTTTTTTCAAAGTCATGCAATGAACAGAAATACTGACCATATAATGACAAATATTGTTTGTTTTTAGTGTTAGTTATACACCATTTTGTTAAACGAGACAAAGTTTGTGGAGCATCTAGACTTTAGGTCCATGGTGGGACTTAATGGGCATCCACCACGCGACCTGACCACTTCTCTGTGGGGTCATGGTTTACATTGGTGCCAGAAGTCCCTGCCAGGATTTTTCTGAATTGCTAAAAGGATGGCCATCTGAACTGTAACCCACTGAATGTAACCCTTACCTATGATGCCAAATGGTGCCCAACCACAGTGGCAGTAGAATTGTTTTTAACAGCTTAATATGTCCACACGTTCACCCTGCACTTCCCTTCTATCTGGTAAGTTACCTAAACTCGTTTTATTGTGATTCTAATAAAGAGGGAAATGGTTGATTACATTATTATTAAAGTCATTTTATCAGCTTCCACTTACTGTATAGAAGCACTTTGCAGTTCTACAAATTACAGACTGTAGTTTCATCTGTTTCTCTACATACTACTTTGTTACTCTCCTTAACTCTGTTCTCTAATGGTCAGGACCCCCCCCAGAACCACCACAGATTAGATACTACTTGGGTAGAGCATCGCTGGAGGCTGAACATTTTTGGTTGGTGGACTATTTTCAGTCCAGCAATGATTCTGAAGCATTTAATAACTGAAGCAGCACTGCTGAGTCTGATTCAATCATACCAGAACAGCCCACTTTAACACACCACCACCATGTCAGTGTCAATGCAGTGTCTGAGAATGATACCACCCAAATAGTACCGGATCTGTGCTGGTCCTGACCATTAAAGAACAAAGTAAAGGGGACTAAAAGTATGTGGAGAAACAGAGACTACAGTATATAATTGTAGAACTAAAGTCATTCTATATGGTAAGTGAAATTGCTATGGACAATGAGTTTAGAAACAAGGAGGTGTAACTAATATAATGGCCAGCAAGTGCAGTGTTATGTTCTAGAAGTTGATCCACAGATAACGTGCAGGAGGGACAACCAGAAAATCTCCCGCACCACAGTTTATGTTGAGATTATTGGAACTAGCTGGGTTTTAAAAATGAAAGAACAAGGCAGGAACCCTGATTATTTTTCTCTTGAAAAGAGGATGTTTCAGTAAGCAAGGTCTGACAGTAACCCATTTTGGTAAATTAAACTAAACGCCATTCCGTTCCTTCACCAGTCTAACTTACATTATTGATAATAATGTGCGATGAGACATTACATCAAAGCGATGTCTATTTAGAGGCCAGATGAAGGTGGACCGTGACTTAAAATAGACTAATAATGGTAGCTGTAAGGTCTAACCAATGGTAATTAGTGTCATGTCATCCTGTTGTTTGGCTACGGCGTTCCAGGAGATCCACTCCAGGACGAGATGAATAGCAAAACGTGGAGTTGCTGCGAAGCTCGCCTTTTTCACCCATTTCGCAAGCATGTCATAGAGCGCTTGTCTCGGCTCTGTCTGAGATTTAACGTTGATGAACGCGAATAAGTCTTTAACCAGAGTTGCATCAGCATTTCTCATTCAGCTTTTATCCTACGGCCTCAGTCACCTTTCAGATGCAAGAGTGATAATTATGAGGTGCTGTCTTAAATCCCGGACTGAAACAGACACTTGCCTGTTGTAGGCTTATCATTTAATGTCAGTAGACAAACGAGGCATAAAAAAGGCTGGTCAGTTGTTGATCTCACTCTGGGAACGGAGGACAGCAAGCGGTTAACTGCGCTATTGGATTTGGTTTATAAAAGCAGACATTAAGTGTGAGGCTTTGAATTAAAAATTAACTGGACCTTAAAGCCCTGAGGGAAACCACAAATACTAGTGGAACTGAAAACTCACAGGAACTCAGGATACTGATGGAATCTGTAACACAACAGGTTATTAAGGCATAGGAGGCATGACCTTAAGACCCAAGTATTGAGGAAGCACTAGTCCTTTGAGACATTACTTCCAAAAATGCATATTTAATCCACATCCAGCCAGACTGAGCCATATTCGGATTAGGGGTGAGCAATATGGTAAAAATATATCGCAATATTTAAAAACATTTTTCATCACACACTGTTTATACGATACATGTGATTGCAGACAAAACGCATCAGTAGAGACAGATTCTTAAAAACTACTATTAAAATATTATCCCTTCCTTCGTTAAGTAGTTTTCATTCAAAATGTGCTGCGCTTCCTCGAATTAAACAGGACTAATTCCACTCTATCATGAAACACGCAGCTGGTCAGTGTTCTTTAAGCCCTGATAGACGATATGCTTTTCTGAACACATCAAGTATGTCACAATAACAAAACTTATCATGATATGAGAAAATTGTCACATTGCCCACCCCTAATTCCGATTGGATTAGTTTATCAGCAGGATGTCTGTCAACGAATTTCTCATCTCAGTGCTAAAACTCTTGCACCTGGTCTGTAACAAAATTCCTGCAAGATGAGCAAGTTTCCGGCGGCTGTGTTCTACGAACCTGGATGTTAGCATCAGTGTAGCTGTCTGAAAGAACAGATCCATAAAGGTACATTTAAATATGCACATTATAAAGTAATTCTCTATACCTGTAGATACAATTAAAACTACCCCTTGAAACAGCCGGCACCATCTGGCTTCTCATTTTTCTCCTTCATGGCTGTCCAAGTCTGGTGAGAAGAGTTCTCCCAACATCCAGTCCAATTATATAGAGCAGTTACCTTTTTTAAAGCCTTCGTTTCAAGATTTAGAATGTCTTTGACTTTCATTCGCTTGGTGCAAGATTTATGGCGAACACCAGCAGTTAAAAATTGCTTTACATGTTCCAACATGAGTTTATCTGCCTGCAAAATCGCAGGATATGTGCATCACAGCAAAATCATTTAACATTGAATGCCCATCTGATCAATGTCTGCTCACTTTAATGACCGATGTCTGAATTCTAAAAATTTAGAAAAGGAAAATAATCTGTCTTTTCATTCTGGACGTTGAGGCCATAAACAGTTGAGCACCTCAACAGCCAATCAACTATACTGATCCACAAGCAGAGGCGGGAGTTAAGAGTTTAAGATTGGAAGTTTTGTTGTGAACATACCCTTTATATTTACATCATAGTAGCACAAAAAGACTATGGTAATGTCCGGTCAACATCCATTTTTCACAGAACGTAACGTGGTCCTTAAATGCTGCATACCTGCATTAGAGTATCACTGAATTTGGTGAAAAGCAGTATGCAATTCAGCCTGTAATTTCCTCAGGGGAGAAAAACAAAACTCCCAGACAGTGAAATTAAAATGACCGAATACCACCCTAGACCCATGTAATTTTAGTCCCATCTGAACAGGGCTTAGGACAATGTCATCCATCTGTTTCTCTTACGGCAATGTCTATCAAAGGAAGTTAGTGAACATCTCTGGTCAGACTAGGTTCATCCGTTTTAATTCTCATCATGAAATGTGTTTTTCCACTTCCCACGGTTGCTAACTTTGGAAAAAGAAAAGGAATCCGAGAATGGCGTGCATAATGGCAATGCTATCAGTGGAGATTTAATACTGCTCGCTCTGAATCATCACGTCCCGCGAGGGTATTTGAAGTTTCTCAACGTAATGATGCCTGGCATCTTAGGGAGTTCAAAGTAAATTGGCCTGGGTTACAAAACAAATCTCACTCATCAAAATAGAGGAATCAGCCAGCTATGCTAAATAGAATTCTCATCACTGCTCAACCAGTGCCACAAATAGGTTATCGCGGATAATTACTGTGTAGCTTCATTACCTCCTTATCAAATTAGGTTTCTCTTTCTCTTCAAGCTAGATTTGAGGCTGATTACGAATTTAACCATAAGCTCGCAGAAACTCATGAAAATGGAAAAGCATTTCGAAGTGGAGTGGAAATTACTTCGCTGGTTGGCTGCGACTTTCCAGGAGACCCACTCCAAGCAGAGATGGAAAAACACCGGTCGATGTGAAGTTGCGGCGCTGCGGCCTATCTCTTTCCACAAGCATATTATGGGCTGATTGTCTCTGCTCCATCTGTGATTTAATGTTGACAGAGGTGATGAATAGGGCTCTCGCCGAGTTGCATCAGCATTTCTCATTGAGCTTTTTATCACACTCTTAGCCAGTCACCTTTCAGATCGAAGAGTAATACCAGCAGTCTTTTCAATTCCCTGACTGAAAGTGACACTGCTACATATTTTATTGTTTTTATCTATCACATTCAGTCCACAGCAGCCGTATTCCGCATGGCTGTCTCGGTGACGACAGACTGCAGCGTTAATTTGTCACTGGCTGTCTCTGGTTGCTTACTGCCTCGCACAGTGATTCAAGGTCAGAGTGACAGGCATGTCACAGCTGGAACCACCGAGGACTGGCCAGCTGTAGTGCAGCAGAACGGAGTGATGAAACAGGCAGAAAGATAGGAAAGGGGACCACAGCTTGGCCAAGAGGGAAATTAAAGCAAACTGATCGTGTTTATGTGCTATTTTTTTAAAAGCAGAAAATTAAGGTTTATGACCTTAGCCTAGAGAGTATATATTCTGTCCATCGTTTATTTATCATTCATTCAGTCCCAGCGAGATAATAATCGCTTTTGTGATTGAACGCTGGACCCATGCACATGCTGTGTAAGAGGACAGATCCTTGGAGTCAGTACTGAAAGCATTTCATCAGCACTAAATTGGCTGCCAATGTTCAGGGTGACCCAAAGAGCGTTTTTATACACACACTAAAGACTGTATGAAAGAGAGTCAACATGTCAAGT
This sequence comes from Ancistrus triradiatus, assembly GCA_025084515.1. Lineage (NCBI taxonomy): Eukaryota > Metazoa > Chordata > Actinopteri > Siluriformes > Loricariidae > Ancistrus > Ancistrus triradiatus. The sequence goes on along the minus strand of JAJAGP010000660.1, from coordinate 36,971 downwards.
GTACTTTATACAATATTAAAACATTGGAAATCAATGGCGTATTCAGACTTGGCTTTAATGCCTAATGATTGATGCTTAGATTATTACTTAACCATGCTGTCATTTAACAATTAAACGATTTGTTAACAGACTGACAGGGTCTTTCAACTGAGCAAAATAACACTTTCCATCCATTTTGTAAAAGGATTTTGCCTTAATATTTGTTTATTATTGGGGCTAAGGTACTGGACTTTGGACCGGAAGGTCCAAGGTTCAAATCCCACCTCTGCCAAGCTACCACTGTTGGGTCCTTGAGCAAGACCCTTAACCTACAACTGCTTGGACTACAAGATTGTATCAGTTGTAAGTTGCTCTGGATAAGGGCGTCTTCTAAATGACTTGACGCAAATGTTCTGTATGAGGAGTTAGGGATAGGCAATATTGTGACAAATTTTATCATGACAGACGATACACTTTTCTGAGCATATCAAGGATATCGTGAGTGCTTAAAGAACACTGAAAAACTGCAAGCTTCGAGTGCAATTAATCATTTTTAATTGGAAGAAGTGCAGCACATTTTGAATTAAAAAAATAATAAAAAAATCACTTTGCCAAGTATGGGATAACAAGAATAGTAGTTTAAGAATCTGATGCATTTGGTCTGCGATCATGTGTATCGTGATAAAGATTGTGTATTTTGAAAAGGTCTTTAAATATTGTAATATTTTTACCATAATCGCCCACCCCTATGATGCGTATCATATATAATGTATACAATTTAGTATCAGCAGTTTGATTTGTGCTGTTGTAACGAGATCACAGGCATGGTTTTAATGTTTTAAGTAATCAGTGAGAAAGGGCATGAAGATATGCAGGGAGTTGGGGTGAGAGTAGAGGACATGGAGGACAGGGTGAGGTGGAAACGTTTAACTCGCTGTGGCGACCCCTAAGGAGGAGGAGGAGGAGGAGGAGGAGGAGGAGGAGGAGAAGAAGGAGAAGGAGAAGAAGAAGAGAAAGAGCATGCTCACACCCAGTGTACCCAGTTGCCATGTTCGGTGCCAGAGCACGCTTGTCCCTCCTCTTCAATCCCATGCTGGCCTGCACTCACATTGCGCTTAAACACTCTAGGCCCGAGCATGATACCAATATTTGTGTGTCTTTTGCTTCCAAACTCCACTGGAATTACTTTTAAAAATAACTCGTGCAAAACTGCAACGTTTGATTGAACGAAACAAAAAGTGACAAATCACATGCATTATGCATCTTGAATTTTCACTGTGCAATATAGCAGTTGCATGTCTGCCCCGCACCCACCTGGGTTTACTCTGGTTTCCTTCCACAGTCCAAAAAGTGCATGTTAGGCCAATCGGTGTTTCTAGGGTGCTCTTGGTGTGCGAGTATGAGCGCGTCACTAAGCTACGCTGGAGTGACGCCCTGTCCAGGGCTGTTCCTGCCGTGCACCCTGTGCTGCCAACTAGGCACTGGCTTTTCCCACGAGCCTGACCAGGATTAAGCAGATAAGAAAATGAATGAATGAACGAACATAGTGCTCAAACATGCCTCATTAATTTGCCCAAGTCTATGACTTCAAGCGGGGCTGAGCATGGTTCAGTGTTGTGTGCCCGGGCATGGTAGGGAGAGATCATGCTAGTCAAACGAACTGGACTTTGGGAGTCAAAAGTGCTCGGGTAGAATACAGATCGCCTAGTGATTACACCCTTCATTTCTTTTAACAAATGGCAACAGCTGTTTTTTTCCCCCCATTATAGATGCCCAATCAAATTCTTAATAATTATTAACCAGGAAAGCCACACTAAGCAGTAGATCTGTCACATACTCTATCCTAAAGCACCTTGAGCAAAGGCATGCTTAGTTAATCCTGACAATCGCTTGTAGCTAAAGCGGTAGACGATGTTTCTAAAATTTTGGAACAGATTACATTCACTTATGCTCTGTAGATGTTTCACATACATACATATATTTAATACAGGTGTAATGAGGTCAGAGTGTTTTCCTGGTGGAAAGCCACAGTAAACTAGAACACCACAATCCATCACTAGCCTCGGCTCTCTCATTATTAGATTACTTCGAATCCATTTGGAGGAATTACTGGCACGTATATATTTACTCATCATGGTAAACGTTTAATCAGTTTGCTTTTAAACTGTATCTACTATACATACACTGTCATTATGCCTGCAATTAATCTGTATACAAGTCAACTGATCATGCTTTATTTCCAGAATACGTTCTCCAATGAAGAATGTTAGATTAATGAGTGTGATTCCAGGAACTCTTGGTACCTAAATGTTCAGCCTATTCAATTTTCCTTTATGAATCACTAACAATATCCATTGCGAGCTATTAGCTAGAGACCAGAATGTATTAACATTGCTTCTCAGTTCCCTCCTCGCTTCTGAAGTACCCGCTAGTGTCGTAAATACAATAGGAAATACGTCGCACTGCCACGCAAAAGACAGTTCATTATTGAAATGTGTTTATGTGAGAGAGCAAGCATTCAGAGCAAGGAGGGGCTAAGTGAATCAATTAAAAAAAAAAAAACTTTTAATTAAATTTCTTTTACTTGCAGCAGATTAAAAAATCTGTTTGCTTAAATTTCACAAGAAAAGTACACATTATTTTGAATTGCTATTCTTCAGAAATAAAAAGGAATGTTTTCACTTGGTTATTGCAAGCTCCTGGTCTTGTAAGAACCATCAGGCTTACAGTTATTTAATATAAAACAATTTTAATCATTTGTTTCTAGTAATTTATTTTAATTGCAGGGGACAAAAATTTTTTTTTTTATAAAAAAAAAAACGTATTCAAGAAAATGCAATGTTTACACTTTAGAAATAAAGAAATCATAAGAAAATCGACCCCATCCAGATTGCATAACAAGAAAATGCACGATCTAATACGGACGTTAAGCGAACTGCAATTCTGTGACCCTCCCCCCCTAAAAAGACCTTTATTTTTATCAACTGTCCTACAAGTTTGCTGCAAGATTGTTAGCATTCCTGGAACTAAAACTTTCCATAATGTCAACGGAAGCATTTAGGAAGCAGTTACATACAGTAATATGATGGCCCCTGTTGAACTGGAGTTCATCCATTGTAGCTATTGCATTTCAAACGAGACGACTTGCGAGAGGGTAAAGACGTGACACAGACAATTTATTAGATGAAAGATCCCCATCACGGGAGCAGGCAGCACGTGCTAGCAGACGAGGGATCCCTCAGCCTCCATGTAAAACCCACTAACAGCGGGATGACAGGTGAGCTCAGGCACATTTCCCCCCATCACTTATTGATGACGGAATGCAAGAATGATGCAAGGCATTTTTTTTGAACGGTCCAGATTGAGCACGCATCATATATGATTGTTACAGCCTCAAGGCTCAGTTGATTCCACTGAGCTATTACATGGCCATTCAATGCAGTTGCATTTGTGCAGAGTGACAATGCCTACGCTGAGAAGTGTGATTGATTTTTCCAGTGCCATTAAACAAAACCTTCTCAGAGTGAGCTTCCACTTCAACAACAGACGATACGATCCTGGTTGTGATGCAACCAACAGTACATGCAATAGGTTCCAATTATAATGTCAACCTTAATCTGTCAACACGCATGATTCAGCAGCAAAAAAAACCTAGCGCTCAGGATTTCCATCTGCTCTCTGTAAATATACCCATTTACAGAGGTAGGTAGCAGAAAAAACAAAACAAAAAAAAGTAAATAAAATTAAAAAAAAAAGTTACACAAGTAAAAGTACTGGTACTTAAAATTACTTGAGTAACCCATTAAAATATTACATCCCATACAAATTAAGACCAGAAAAAAAAGAAGTGTATCAATATTTGCATTACATTTTGCAGAACCTTCTCTTTTTTAAAAATTATTTTTGTCTGTTTTAACACAAACTCTTAATGGTTGGGTTCACAGTGGCTCTGGCACCTGTTCCTGGGGAGCATGAGGTGTGGGTGTCACCAGACCATTACAGGCCTGGGTTGTGACTATCCACCGACCAGCCTCCTGTCCCTCAGACGATTGTTCTTAAATAAGCAGATTTAACAGTGACAACACTGCAGCCTCTTTGTTGAATATTGTTGTCCTTGAAACCATTTATGCAACTGTAATTGCACTAGTTATGTAGAACAAAATACTCTATATATAATCATAAATACACAATGCACTGTTTAATTATACAAACTGTCATCTTGGTTAAGATGTCAGCATGTTAATATTATTTAGATGCAAAATGTATTTGAAGAAAAAGTGGCCATATTGCTTCTATAATTTTTGGATTAGCTTTTGTTTATGAAAGTAATAACTAGAAAATAGTAAAACCTTTAAAAAAAAATGCATGATGAAAATTAGACTAAATGCTTTTGAAACTGAATTGACTAAAACTAGATTAGACTGTTTTTAGTTTGTCGAGTTGTGCTGTAGTCACGACTGCTAGTTTGAGTCAAGAGCAAGACTTTTAGTAGTCAAATATGAGCAATGAGACCGAGACCAGATTAAGATTTTTTTCCCCACTATACTATACAAGAAAATGAAACATTTTATTTGTTTGTAATTCACTTCACATTAATTATAATTATTAATAAAAACAACATTGTTATATTTAGACTAAAATATTATTAATAAATTATATTACAGTCTTACTATATACTATACGTCAAGTCAAGTCAGATTTATTTATATAGCGCTTTTTACAATGGAGCATTGTCTCAAAGCAACTTTACAAGTTTAGATTATCTCCTAATAACTACGTCCAATCTCAAATTGAGAAAGCCTAGGGCGACAGTGGCAAGGAATATATAGGAAGAAACCTTAGGAGGACCAAGACTCAAAAGGGACCCAACCTCCTTGGGCGGCGTAGACGATAAATCTAAGAGCGAAACTAAAGTCATGGAGTCAAAGTTCGAATAAAATGTGAAGTATGACATTAAGTGGCCCGGGTATGATGGGGCTGGAGCTGATGACGGAAGCAGCTTGGGTGGAGCTACTATACCATACTATAGTCAAACTAATGTAAATGGCAGTGTAACTAGAAGCAAATGATAGTGATGATTCGGTTTCCCTTCTCCTCTCAAACTTAATCACAAGTCAACTGAATATAGCCAACAACATCCATTTGATCCATTTTTATTATTAAAACGTGAGCTTATGCAGACGTGGTAAAGTAGAGCAAACAGGTGAAAATGCACACAGTCTTAACCTCAGCTTATTCAAAATAAAACGTCTTCACTGATTGGATGCTGAACAAGAACAGGAACTTGGTTTTTTTTTCCCCGTAGACAATCAGAGTGCAGAATTTATTATGCATGTAGAGAAAGGACTTACATCCTGAATGATGGGAGGGTTGAACCATTCAGTAACAATAGAAAAAGTCAGTTCATAATTAACGTTACATCAGAGAGACACAGATCCGGGCAGGTACTCAACAATAGTTTCCAAGTCACCTACCTCAAGACCGAGACAAGACAGAGACTTCATGTTTATGGTCTCAAGGACTACAACACCATCATCGAGCAAAACTAGCAATTAAATTTTAGTCAAAAATCTAAGACTAAATCAAAAAACACTGAAATGGACTGGCACCCTGTCTAGTGTTGGTTCCACCTTGTGTGTAGTCCTGCCATTTAAGCTCCAGCTCTCTGCAAATCTGACGTGGGTGAAGTAGTTATGAAAAATACAGGTGTTTAGTGTCAGGATACCTTTTAGGTTCTAGCTGTAGCCCGACCAGTTTGTCCATCATGTATCAGGACCGATCAGATGCAGTTCTATTATGAAATGAGGGATGTAGGCAAACAAGCCACTCCAACAGTATGAGGGATCAGCTCTCACAGCTAATGGCAAAAAGCAATAAAAAGCACCATTTAAAACGCCAAGTTACATCATTTCAAATATGTAATCCATCTCACTCTATTTTTTAATGAGCATTGAAAAACAAATCTCTTAACGCACCCGCCTACTGAATTACTAAACTCTGCATTTTCCTATGTAGATGCTTTATTCACCCTAATTTAAACTTTCTGCTTAGCAAGCCATTTGTCCATGCAATTCCAAGCCACACAGAAGAGTTAAATTTATCTAATGACTATTTAATCTTTTGATAAGAGATCACCCGTAAAGTTACTTGCACAAGTGCACACAGCGTTTAAAGAAAAAAAAAGAAAAAAAAAAGGAATATAAAAGATAATTGGCTTGAAATCTTTGTTTCTCAGAAAGCAGCATTTCTTTCCTCTAGAAAGGTACCATTGATTTTCAGATCATATTCACCAGTCGCATGCTAGGCTTCTAATAGGCTGTGACTCAAAAACAAGAGGAAGGGGGTGAGACCTCCGATAATCACAGACCTGCCATCATTTCAGGAAAATAAACAAGACTTCTTAATGCAGCAATTAATCTTTAGCCCAAGGAAAAGGTTAATCATGTAGATGTAGTGTGGTCAGCGCCATCCCGAGTCTGATCCAGCGTCCATTTACTCGAGAAAAGCTTAGACTGAATTCATTGTGTGGGCAAACTAGTGTCCCCCGGTAGACCCAGTGCAATTACTCTTGGCTCCCCACGCTGTTTTATCTGCTCCCTCATACATCAAAGCAATAACTTCTTCAAAAGGCCAGCCCAGGCAAAGCTCTCTGTGGGGTTGCTTTATGGATGCGCTTTGGGAGGCTCTGTCAAGACGTATTATCTCTGAGAATTAATAAGACAAAAATACTTTGCGTCACGCAAGCAACTCCAGGACAGTTTTCTTCCAAAAAATGTCACCTTCACTTCTGCTGTGCCCATCATTTCAATAAACTTGCATTAGCCTGCTGTGCTCAGTCCAACTTGTCACAGTTGCATCGCAACACCAGTACAGTCACTTTTATCGATTAGGAGTAAGATCAATAATGCAATAAATCCGCACTTCCATTTTAATGACTACAAATACCAACCTCAACTAATTCATTATAAGGTACATCTGATTATTAACTCAGAGAATTAATAGAGGTAGAGCTACAACAGTCATCTGGATATGATTAGCTGAACAATTTCTCATCTGTGATCATTTTCATGGGGTGGTCAAAATTTATACACCTTCCCAAAAATGATTGATAAAGTTCAGAATATGTACTTTTTCTATGACTGGATTTCATTTAACTACACACACACACACACACACACACACACACACACACACACATCTTATGTATAGTACTGTGTGAAACTTTCACCATTAGATATACCATTGTTTTATACTGTATATAAGTGCATGTCTCAGTCTCTATCAGAATGCAACCAGAAAATACTGGAAAAAAGAAAAACAACAGAAAACGAAAACAAAACAGGAGTCTATAGGCTACAGTGATATTTGGTGTGGCCTCCCCTTACACTCGAGCAATAGCAGCTTCATCAGGATGCCAAGCTGAACAAGCTTGATCAGGAATGGTCTTTTTGGAAGGGTAGCAGCCAAGAAACCACTTTCTCAGAAGGGGCACAGGACGAAAACAGATGCTCACCAAGACTGGAATGAAGATCAGTGGAACAGTATTACGCAGTAACAGATCAAAGTTTGAAGTTTTGGGGTCATCAGAATGGACTAGAGTGACAGAATACTTGTAGAATTCTGTCAGAATTGGCCACCAAGAGCACAAATCAGACCTGCCTCGTGTCAACGGTCCGAGCTAGTGGAGGCGGCGCAGTGGCACTGGGAATGTTTTGGGCGTGTTAATACCAATCAATCATCTCTTGAACGCCACAGCCTATTTGAGTATTCTGGCTGACCATAGACAATTTACCCAGCTACTAATGGCAAACTGGTCTCATGAACATGAAACTACGTTCAGTTTTCTTCAGTGGGATTCCCCATTACCAGGTCTCACTCTAAAAGAACATCTTTAGCATGTACTGGAACAGGAGATTCGCAGCACGAAAGTGCAAAAAAAAAAAATCTGCAGGACTTGCACGATGCAATCACGTCAACTTGAGCAGAATCTCAAAGGAATGTTTCCAGCATCTTGTGGAATCGATGCCACAAAAAGCCGAGGCTGTATTAGTATGAGTATGGCGTTCCTAAATAAAGTGTTCAGTGAGTGTATACACGCAGTCTAAATATTTAAGGGCCCAGGGAGCCGTGAGCAGTGATCTAAGTCAGGATCTGGGTTGATGAAGAAATATTGTACAGACGTTTTCCACAGCTCACACAACCGTGCCCACTGATTGCTGGTTCTAGTATGTATGAAATTGGCAACATTTGGTCCACTTTATGCCTGGAGTGAACAGTAACAATATCTCTTGATGTATCATTTAAAACAAATATCCGCCCTTTTTTTATCAATTGCGGCCTATCCTGATGGTCCCCATGGATAACATGTAATGGCCCACAATCTTTTGACTTAGTTTGAACTTATTAGACTGTAATCCAATCACCATTACTGCGTCATGAGTAAGACATCATAAAAACAAAGAGGAAAAACAATAATTAATTAGCAAGGACGTTCCCGGCACACATTGCACAACGGAGACAGCTGAAAATACTTCCTTGAAAAGAGGGGGGTTCTGGGTTAATTGTAGCCGCCACCTGCCTTTCTGGGGCTGACACGCACTGTCTGGCTGTCTTTCCCCCTCATCTGTAGGACCTTGCAGTTTGTAGTGATTGGTGATGCGGGACACTGACAGGCTCCATTTTGTCAAAGCACTCCTGTCACAGCCTGTTCTAATGCCTGGTAAAAATAATTCCCCTTGTTCCACTCCTGAAGGTTTTCAATAAATATAGGTTTGCGCTTGACGCAATTGCTCTTTGCTTAATGGTCTTTCAGAGGGAAGGGGTATTTGTTGGGTAGATAAATGCCAACGAGCAGTTGTCTAAGCTGGCCTTTGAAGAAGCATGAGGCACCCAAATGGTGACAAAACCACCAATGCTTATAGGTCGACGCTACAGGCATCAGGAGTTTTTAAATCCTCAGGGGACTGACCTTGGAGCAAGTGAGTCATCACTCCTCAGAACTCAATTAAAAGCACCTTACAGATTATTGGCGCGTGGGTGTTTGTTGTTGTTGTGAAGGACTCCTGCAGCAGCCCAACATTACAATGACACTCCACGCTCTGGAAATTGATGTCTTACACTTATTTGCCGTATGAATACACCGTATTCTTTAACAGGTGGAATTGGTGTAATTCGTTACCATTATTGATTTGTTACTGTCGCACCAGCTTGAATAATGAAGGTGATTAAGGCTCCTATTTTCTTGATGATACCGCCATTAGGGGTACCAGTGGGAAGTGGTCATGAGCAGCAAATTGGGTTGGCTTTCCTTCCACTGTCTTCTTGTTTTTGTGTTTTGTATTGGTCGTCCTGGACAAACTTTAGCAACATAGCCTCAGGCAGTGTTTAGTACTAGAAAAGTTCACTTTATTAGGTTCATCTCCTTGTTTCTACACTTGCTGTCCATTTAGTCAGTTCCACTTACCATAAAGATTCACTTTGTAGTTCTACATTTACAGACTGTAGTCCATCTGTTTCTCTACATACTTCGTTATTCCCCTTTACCATGTTCTCTAATGGTCAGGACCCCCACAGGACCAGCACAGATCAGGTAACATTTGGGTGGTGAATCATTCTCAGCACTGCATCAGAACTGGTCTTTCCTTTTTCTACTTCATCTCCATTGTGTGACTTCACATTTCTGCATGAAATGCCTTTGTAGCAATGTAGAGTTATTTCATGTTTTGTGTGCAACACACATTATTACTTACAAGTAACAACTAACCCAAAGGAACACATGATACCTAATTTCTGAGGATACATCATACAGTACTGTGCTCTACAGTGCCACTAATGGTCAGCAAGTACATTGCTCACAGCTCAATCTCCAAGTGCCCTGGCTTTGGGTTCAGACTCTTCTTTTCACAGTGTTACCTGTACAAGAGTAAACAAGCTTGGTTCAGACTGAGGTTACTCGCTCTGCGTGGAAAGTTGTCTGTCAGAAACAAACCTTTGACCCTTAGACTTTCTGTCTAATAATGGTACTGGACAGTGACGAGTGAAAAAGAAAATCGATAGTTGCTTTCAGACCGGGCGGATCATAGCTCAGATTTTACACTGCAAGCCAAAGTCTGCAAGTAATACCAAGTTTGTAAAAACAAATAAATTAAAAAAAAGATGATTTTTGATGCAGAAGTCATGACTTCTTTATTTTCAGAAAGCCTTGGTTAATTGAGTTAGATTCAAATGAAAATGTGTTGGTAATTAAAAAAATGTGCTGGTGAGACAAAACACTTAATTGCATTTATGTTTTTTGAATAACATATATTGATGCTTCACTTGTACAGTGATTACAGATTGCTTGAGTAAATATTTGTTGAGATAAAAATGTTATCATTGGGAAACAAATAAAGATGGAATCACTTTCACTCAGCATCTGCTGGCAGGGTAGAAATTCAAAATCAGAGTATGGTTTCTGCTAAATCCATATTTATGTTTATTATCGGACAAAATTTTGTAAACTGAACCATCATAAAATGGGGAGTATCTGTGCATGTGCTTCCCCTATATATTGTATAAAGTCTGTCTTTTTTTTGTTTGATTATAAGTTTGTGAATGCTTTAGAATTTAGATTTCTGCATAAATGTCCTAAAAGTAGAACATTTATTTGAGGAAAATGATCCGGTAGTACATGGCAAAAGTAAGTGATAACTTTCAGTATCTGGTGTGCCCCTCTTATGTAGCCATAGCCAAGCATCTCCTGTAACTGTTACGCCCATTCCTCTGTACATAACAGCTTCACCTCTTGGATACTGGTGAGTTTCCTGATAAGAACTCCTCGCCTCAGGTCCTTCCACAGGATTTCTATTCGATTAAGGTCAGTTTGAAAAATCTATCATGTTACAGATTCTCAAATTTACTGACTGACAGTTAGTTACATGGTTCTGCCACTTTGAGGGGTTGCCCAGGCATCATAAGAGAAGCCATGTATCCATGATGGGTTCAGTTCCCACCTCTGCCAAGCTGCCACTGTTGGGTCCTTGAGCAAGGCTCTTAACCCACAGTTGCTTGGATTGTAGGACTGCATCAATTGTAAGTCACTCTGGAAAAGGGTGTCCATTAAATGACATAAATATAATGTAAAAATGTATAGAACGAAAAGTGCACTGTCCAATAAATGGAGTGATGTTTTCTTCTGTGCAAAACTCATGCATTTATTTCTCATTTTGACACCTTGCGTAAAGAGCAATCAATGAAATATTAGGCTGACGCAGAAGATGACATGTTCATATGTTACATATATTTTTTTGGTCTTCTGGACTACTGAAAGCATTTTCTCCATCCATTAAATAATGCATAAGGTCCTGCAGGATGTGTCATTGATCTCAAGAGCCATGGTAGAATAATGATAAAGAAGTAAGCACTGCATGTTATTCCACCCTGGATTGTGTATTGGTTATTAGGTATTTGTTCAGCAGAAACTGAACACACAGAGACACTCAGAGACACACAGTCCCCAACTGTCAATGTTTGGCTGAAATGAAACACTTGGTGCACGAGACCTTAAACAACAAATCAAAAATACTGAAAAAGGTCTGTAAATACCTTTTTGATTTTCTCAAACTTCTCCTGCCCAGGTGTTTATTTCAGGACTTTCAGCCAATACCTTTAGAATTTTCTAATTTCTGCCTAAATGATCTAAACTGTCGGGTTTTCCTATGTCCTAAAACAAAGCAGATACAGAGAATTCAATTCAACAATTGAGGCAAAAATATTCCACTTGGCCATTTATTCATTGAGTAAAATGATCCAGTGTTACACATCTGAGTTCCAAAATATGTTAACCACTAGGATTAGCAGTTAATTTGAAGGTGAAAATAAAGTCTGGTGTTTTTTGGTTAATGAAACGACAATCAGACTTGAGTGGGCACACTCGTAATAAAGAACAAAGACCTATCAAAGTCTGATCTGAAGTGTATCATGGCACAAACAAAGAAGATTACTGAGGATTTCAGAAAAAAAAAAATGCTGTTGATGCTCATCAGGCTGGAAAAGGTTACAAAGCCATTTCCACATAGTTTGGACTCCAATCCACAGTCAGACAGATTGTGTACAAATTAAGACCATTATTATTTGGTCGATGATCACACCAAGATCAAGGTGTTTACTAGGCCAGGAACTTCTAAGCAACCAAAGGCCTCTGTCACATAATAAATAAATTCTAAGCTCACCCTTTCTGAAATTTGTAACTGCAATCTGAGCTCAACAAGCAGATTACATTTCCAGCATTACTTGGCAGCACAGTCCCTTCCGTTAGGAACATGGATCATAGGCAGCAGGAAGCTCTTTGAATGCATTCTCAGATATTCTCGACCTTGAAACACTTACAAAAAGATTTCAACATGAACGTCGCTAGCTGTCTCCTTGACCCTATGCCTACCAAATTCAAGCTTTCTGCAGACTTGAATGGCACTGTGGATTTTGTTAGTCAGTCACTTCAACAAGGGATTTACCCTCCGAGATCTGAAAACAGCAGTTACCAGGCCTCCACTGAAGAAGAACAAACTTTAGCCCTCAAATCTTAACGATTCTAGACCAAGCGCCAATATTCCACTCTTGGGCACAATCACGGAGAAGGTGTTATTTCTTCAATTACGATACTACTTAAACAGTAATGAATTGAATGAGACTTTTCAGTCTGGCTTCAGAGCTCATCACTTCACAGAAACCACAACCAACGTCCTAAATGACCCAAGGTTAAAAGCTCTGCGTTATCCTGTTGTGTCTCTCAGGGCGTGATTTTGGAAAATATCTGTATGCTTCTGTTGCCATCAGTAAATTTAATATTTTCTTCCCTCAGTATGCAGAGGACACAATTAAAGCTCAGGAAAAAAAAAATTAAGAGGCCTCTCCGGACATACTTAAAATCACCATCCCTACATGTACGGCAATTCCGTTCCAGTGTCTGATGAATTCCGACACAGACACACCTGACTACTTAATGAGCTACTGATTAGGGGATCACCTGAACCAAATCTTATTTACTGAGCAAGTACAAGACACATGAAACATGGGACTGAAATACTGATTTCAGCCAAGAAACTCCCTCAGCTTTACTTAGGTGTATTATTTAACGCAAGGCAGCTAATGATTTACAAAAACAAAATAACTATGCTCTTCCTTCGAGGTAGCTTTGTTTGTGCACTTTCTGTAATGTGAGCTAGCCAATCTCCTCATGGTATAACATTTAGCATTGGCCAACTAACTGTACTGAGAAATTCAACTCGCTAGATAAAAATGTTATGTATAATTTTCAAAATCACAATTTGTAATCAAACAGAAGTCTCACTTGAAAGCGTGAGCGTTCTAAAATGTGTACTTGCATGACTATGAGGGTCTGAGAATGACTTGCGTTCATTTATTACAGCCCTATAGTTCCAGGGCTCGTATCATTTTCCAGAACACAAAGTCTATTTGACAAAGATGTTCTCATTTTGCAAACAGAGGGAAAGAGAGCAAAATAAATGAGCTCCAGCGTCCCCGTAAAAGGTTTTTGAATATGATGAACAGGATTCTAGATGGTTTAACAAATCATTTGCACATACTTCAGGGGCCAAACACGGCTCGAGACTGAAATGAAATTTAATGAAATCCTTTTGCGGTAATTTAGGTTTTACACATTTCAATAATCCAGGGAGGGTGGGCAGCTATTTCAACCACGAGTGAAATTAAGGCCAGATTTAACGTATCACTGCCTCGATCTTAAGTGTGTGCTGTACTTTCTCAGGTTTATTCCACTGCTAAATGAAATGGTGGAAATGTCAAGCTGTGACCTGTAGAGCCAAGGGTTGTGACACGGTTTCGATAATACAGAGATACATTTCCTGGGCAATGCTCTTAAAGCGCTGGGCTTCAACCAGGACTGAAAACTGTACAGATGCAAGTATGATGTTTCAGCACAAATTCATTTAGAGATGCTCATATCACTTTCATTTGGATAGCACCACCAGTTTGTTTAGTTTTTAAAGCCATGAATTCCCTTTCGGCTTTACGCATGGCAGAAGGTGTAGGGTGGTACTCGTTTATCCATAGCAAAGTCACAGCTGGGACTTAATTTCTATAGCGTCAAGGAAGCTCAAGGTTTTATGGGCATTTTAGTGCACATTTAGTTTATGTCCTCCAGTATTTTGTTTGCTTCTAACCTCTTTGTATTTTCTACATTCTGAAATGATATGATTTATCATCATTTCAGTAGAACACCTGTCACAGTTTGGTGGGGGTTCTCCCTTTAAGAAGTGTGGTGGGTCAGTTTGGAATCTTGTTGAGTTGTTTGATCGATTCTATTACGGAAATGTAGTGTTACATTAGTGTTCATCTTCTGCAGTTTATCATGTTTCTGACTTTCCCACTCGCGCTGCATCAAGTACAATATTTCCTTTAATTCATATCGGGCCAGCTCAGATTAAAGAAGTAACATTTCTAAAAATGGCAATAAATCTGTACCGTGAAAGACCTGTCCGGTAGCTTGTACAGAGGGTCCAGTACTTTGCATCATCTAATAAACTACCCATCAAGCGTGACTTTTCCCTTGAGTGGGTTTTCACACTTGGACCAAACATCACTTTGTACCTGGTATTGATTTTGAGGTCCTCTGATACAGGGTTGCATCATAACAGGTTTTCATTACATGTGCGATTTAAGGTTATTTACTTTAGCCTGACACTGACCCAGTGACTTTTAAGTCCATTGATAACGTGATATAGGTACAAATAAAATACCGGTAATCGGAATGCACGGTTATTCCAGGAAATTACTTGCATAATGAACATTTAGATAACAGGAGCCCAATAGCCATTCATTTTAAATGGGAAAAGTCCTACCTGGTTCCTCTACTTAGAAACCCATAATGTGAACGATGCCAGGCTGCCCATCTGAGAATTGGGCAGGACTCAAGTCAATAGCAGAATACCCTTTACCACATGTACCACCGCATGCAAATGTAAAATGTCTTCCAGCTGTTTCTTTTAGTGCCAAATGCTGCTGTTAAAAACAAAAAAAGAAGAAAACCCCTAAACAAACAAACAAAAACATTCATTACCTTAATGAATAAAATAAATGTGGCGGTGGAGGCAGAGGTAAGAAGCCATTCAATAAAAACTAAGCAAGCAATAAAATTGCTTTTTCCTGATTGACAGTCATTATAAAGGATAGTGGTTCAGATAATGGGGAAAATTCCCCATATGTTATAGTTGTAAATCAGATAACCGGAGGTCAGAGAGCAGGATTCGGCTATAATTTGATGTTGTATCACTTGGTTTTAATGGCTTCTTTGCACATTTATGAATCCATTACTGTTATCTGCCAATCACAGCATCCCATTGGCCAATCACCATTTTCAGATGGCCCATAAATCAGTACCCATAATTGCTCCCAGGCTGAACACCAACTGATCAATAAAAACCTGAAATATTCTAATATCAAGTTAAATATATACATAAACTTGCTCTCCCTGTGTCTGCCAGTGCTTCCTCCAACCACATATTAGGTCGACGGCGTCTCAACAGTGCTGTGTAATAAACTGGAACCTCGTCCAGAGTTGGTTCTCGCTTTGCACGCTATGCTTCCGGATAGGCCCTGGCACCCTGCAACCCTGCATAGGATTAGAACGGGTAAAAATGAAATTTCATTCAACTTAATCTAGCCATTTTTTCCTGCTTCTTGACACAAGATAAATACCCCTCTCCATTTTATTCATTAAATCTTTTAGCCACTTAAATTATAGATACAAGTGCTGATTACAGTGTTAGAAGTTGATGATCGCCTTCTATGAGTGATTGCCATTCATTTCAAGGCCTCGAGCTTGAACTTTATTACAGAAACATGAAAATGCGTACACACAGCCGACACTGCCTAGATAGCAGTTCTGAATCTGATTGGTACGGCTTATGCTAGGAATTATGCCAAGAACTATATAAGATCATACTGTAGAAGACCTAAAATGTAGTCACAGGTATATGCTGTTTGCCCACATTATGTTCCGTGAAAGAGGATGCTGACTGGACATTACCATTGCCAGATGGTCTTTTTAGGATACTGTAAAATGTGACTATAATGGGTATTTTCACAAGAAAACAGAATGATACGCAAATGTGCCAGAGATAGCGCATGAAAACAGAACTGTTACACACAATCTGACTTACGTACTGTTGTATGTATGTCTATGGTAAAGCCGTAACACTTAATAGGATGGTATGATGGACCTGATATTTTTGTTTGACAGAAGCCAAAAATGTACTGATAGACAGTATATAACAACACGGAAGATCAACCAGATGAACCAAAGACTCAAGTGAATGTGAACCAGTTAATATACAGTCATGGCCAAAAATGTTGGCACCCCTGAAATTTTTCCAGATGGCAATTTGGACATAATTTCACACAAAACTCCAAAAATGGGCCAGACAAAATTATTGACACCTTTTACCAAGTAATTCTGCACTGGTCCTACTTTCAGCAATCATCACTGCAGGACCAATAGCCCTGTTACTGAAGGCCAAACGATGCTGTAGGTCTCTTAAATTAACAGTGGGCAACAGCTGATACAGAACCAAATACCTACTGTAAACATGCCTTAAATCCAGAAGACAGCAAGAATCCAGAGAGTTTAACCAGGACCTGGATGTGATTCAGACTCCCACATTTTTATCTTGGTGCCAAACACTTAACCAGATGTCCAGCAACATGGTGCCGTTTGCTGGCCATCTTTGTGCAGCTTGCCAAAGGCAGCGGGAATAATTGAAAAATAGCGCTCATCTGGCTATCTGAGGACAGACTGCTCCCATGTGTGCATTATTGTTCTGGGATGAAACATGCCGAGTGATGGATGAATCAGCCATGCTGAGGAAACGCACCAGCCTTCACTATTCAAGGGGTTTTTATCATCTTCACCCACAAGCAACACTCCTTACCCTAACAATCTTCTGACGCTTCCATGGTTCACAACTTTAAATCTACTGCCTCTCAGTCTAGTAGCAATAAACCAGTTGTTCTCAAAGTGGGGAGCATGGAGATATCGTGGGGGTGTGCAGCACGGCAGAGGCAATTTTGGGAAAATATGTTGAAAACATTCAATGCTGTTACACATTAAAACTAAGATACATTACATAACACGAATGTATTTATAATTAAACAAATACAACTCAGGGATAGGAATTTGAGCAGTTTGTCTAAGAACATTGATTTCCCATGGTGATCTATAATGTTTTATGCCAGAGAATTTGTCAACGTATGTGAACTAAGAACATATGTTATGGGAACCTGTTGTAGGAAACTAAATATATTAGCTTATGCATACTTATGTGGATAAATAACTTTAAAACACAATTTGGGACAATTAAATTTCTGTGACTGCGCCTTGAAAATATTCTACAAAAGAGGGGCGCTGCAAAAAAGTTTGAGAACCACTGCAATAAACAAAATTGGATATGAATTCATGTGTTTTTTGATCCCATTTTACCTTGTCTTCAACTTGTTTCAATGGTCTCGTTACCAATTTCTTCCATCTCTGCAAAAGAATCAGAACTGCTCATCAGGAGCCTCACAGACTACGTTTTGATGACCTAGAAGTTTAATATCACCGGTGGTGTATGATGCAGGGGGAGAGGAAACATTCTCCGAAATGATGAATTACACATCACTATGCAACATAATGCCTGACGAATCTGGTGTAAAGAAGGTGGAATAAAAGGTCTGAGCCTGTTTTGGGACTGTGATGGCACAGTGATTAAAGCAATGGTATGTGGACCTAAAGGTACAGAATTCAAATTCCACCTCTGCCAAGCTACTGCTGTTGGGTCCATGAGCAAGACCCTCAACTCACAATTGATTGTAAGATTTTTGATTAGATCTTCCATTGAAAAGCTCTTGGACTTGAGTTGCATCAGTCGTAAGTCGCTCTGGATAAAGGCTTACATCTACTACAGTAAATGTAAGGCATCATTTGGGTTAGTGTGGGGACTGTGGTGGATGAGCGTTTAAGTTACTGAACTATGGACCAGAGAGTCCACAGTTCAAATCCCACCTCTGCCACAATGCCACTGGTGGATTCTTGAGCAAGACCCTTAACCCACAATTGCTGGATTATAAGACTATCAATTGTAAGTTGCTAGCTAAATTTTTAATTTAGACTTTTTAAAGAATTGTGTAACTTGAGCAAGGTTCTGTTTCAGCAAAAAGTTCATACGATTTGATTTGCTGGGGTGAAAGAACGTGACCAGTCTGAACACAGCCCTGACCTCAATCCCATCCATTTACTCCCATTGCCATGATACAGTCTTACAACGTACAATAAAAGAAATTGAAGGTTGAGAGGCTTGCTCAAGGACCCAAAAGTGGCAGCTTAGCAGTGCTAAGACCTGAACCGTGGACCTTCTGATTAACAGTCAAGTACCTTAAGCACCAACCATTTTAGTTGGAATACCAACTGTAAGCCAGGCCTCATTACCCAACCTCACTAATCTTGATGTGGCTCAATGGAAACAAGCTGAAAAAAAATGTCATGCTCCACATTTGAAACTCTCATGCTTGTTTTTCAAAGATACTTTGAGTTGTCCACAAACATTTGTCCATACGCTGCAGCACCTCTATTCTGGTAGGAATATAAAAATTGAAATGCCACACCAGATAAGGTTGTTAATCAAAAAGTAAACTGTAGCACTCGTGGCTTATAGAACCAAAACCTGAAGGAGCTAAATCGGAATGGATGGACCATGCCCATCTTTATCCTTGGAACTATTATTCTTAGTCCATTGTTGTCGTCTTGGATACCATCCCCGCCATTAATCAACGCACAAAAATAATGTCAGTCGCCTCTCGAAGACAGTAAGCAAGAGAGAGGGGGTAGAGCAAGTCAGCACTGATTAATTTGCTTCATTCCTGAGGACACGGCTAATTGTAAGATCCATTAACTTGTTATTTAAGGCTGTCTCTGTATCAGGCTGCGTATCAATACAATGCTCTTTATCCAGACCCAGTGCCCTTTCTATAGCTGACATCCTCATCAAAACAGTTTCATCGTCTTCCACACGTTCTGACAAAAGCGTTACCTTGGTGAGTTTAATTTATTCGTGTGTAATTTAACTTCTAGAGCACGGTTTTGTCTAGTATGGTCAAGGATTGGGCAAAAATATGACTTATGTTTGAGTCTTAAATTGAAACTATGCCATTAGTCAGATTTTATATACAGTACTGTGCAAAAGCCTTTCAGTTTTAGTGCTCGCTTCACTTTGTAGTTCTACAATTACAGACTGTAGTCCATCTCTTATATGAGGAGACAGAGGTCCTTGCCCCATATAGACTTGAGCCAAACATGATGACCACATAACAGGTTTGGAGCTTCTCTGAATGATCAAGACTTGTGGAGTGCTCCGAGTCAGCAATGGCAAGTATCTACCAACAGCAGCCCAAAGAGAGACATACGTTCTGACAAAAGCGTTACCTTGGTGAGCTTAATGTATTTGTGTGTAATTTAACTTCTAAAGCACTTCTAGAGCATGCCATTCGATGATAGCATGTTAGGCACCCATGTCTCATCAATGCAAAAATGGTAATGAAGGCTATCCTGTCAATCCAAACCAAATGAAGAACTACCGTGTCACAAGTCACATACATGTTTAACACTGGTTACGTTAGCATTATCACAACCCATCCTGAGAAGGGGCCTGCAGACTTAACTAACCACATTTGAAAGCTTCTAAAACGGATAAACGAACATCAGAACCGGGCCTTGAAGCGGTGGAGGGTCATCTACTCGGCACACTTTTCTTTGACCTCACATGGGAACGTGTGCGTCATAAGTCTAAAAGCAACAATGCTGGCCAAATATGTTTAAAATTAGTGGGAAAATGATAATTGAACTGACTAATGCTTCAACTGTGAACAACAGCCCTGAGAACTAGACTATATTCACAAATGTATCACTCAGTTGCAGACGACACGGAGCGAAAATGAGGTCTCTCTCTCTCTCTCAATAAATGTTATTCACACTGCTGCTTTGTTCCTACTGTTTTCCTTAGCTACCCGTTTGTTTCCCTGCACTGTTCTTGAACTGCATCGTATTGCTGCTTCCCGAGGAAATATCTACTAAGGAGAACGCAAGTCCCTCCAGGTGAGGTCGTCTGAAAAATGCTCTAAATGTAAGGTCATGTAATATCTGTTAAAGAGCCATGGGTATTTTATCACAATCATGCTGGCATGACCTCAATGATTTTATGTCTTCCAAATTTGAAAACAATAGTCTCTTCAGCTTGTAATATTTTCTGTGCAGCAAGTACCAAGGTTGAAATAAAACCTTAAAGGTATCTTTAATTCAGCAGGAATTGCCACAATAAAGCAGGCTAGTGGATACAGCATTTGGAAAAGGTCAGCCTGGGCTTGTTGTTGTGCTGTTACTGCTGGGCCACAGGGGGGCACAGGGAGAGGCCAGCCTTTGTGAGAGAGGCAGATAAGTCCACACTGGTGGCTCCCATGCATTTCTCCAGCCGTTTCACTGCTGTGTGTCATCTCATTACCTTTATCAGGCGCTGGAGCACTTAGGAAATTTTCCTCTTTGCTGCTGTGGAAGAGCGACTCTGGAGTTTCAGAGCATGGGACACTAAAGCCCCCACCTCCTCCTCCTTTCTCATGGAGCGCCAGATAATGTAGGCTGCGTGCCAGGGTGGCCTTTGAAGTCCTATGACTCAGTTTGAGAATTGGAATGGCATTAGAGTGATGAGGTAAAAGGTCTAGAAGTGATTGACGCTTGCCATGCTTTATGAAAAACTCTTCTCAGCTGGTGCTGGTTTATAATGCAATAAATAGCACTGTTAGGTTTCTTAGTCACGTCATATTCACAACCAAGTTGGGGAAATGTGAAAAAGCAGGTATAATGCGTTCTGAAAGTCTTCAGACCTTTCACATTTTATGTTAAAGCCTCAAATAAAATAATAAATAAATTCATAAATAATAATACATTTTCCCTCATCAATCTGCTCTTACTACCCCACAATGTTTTGCAAAAAAAATGTAAAAAAAAGAAATAAGTAAATAATTTTGCTCTGGGGCCTCCAATTTTTCTTGATCATCTTTGAGATGTTTTTGTACATTCTGATTGGACATGATTTGGAAAGACACACCTGTCTTTATAAAGATCTCACAGCTAACAATGCATAACAGAAAAAAACCCAAGTCATGAACAGGAAAGAACAGCCTGTAGATCTCAGAGACAGGACTGTGTGGAGGTACAGATCTGGAGAAAAATACAAAAAAAACATTCTGCTGCACTGAAAGTTCCCAAGAGCACAGTGGCCTCCATAATACTTAAATGGAAGAAGTTTGGAACAAACTGGACTCTTCCTAGAGCTGGTCGCCCAACCAAACATAAGTAATCAGAAGCAAAGTGCCTTGGTAAGAGAGGTGACCAAGAACCCAATGGTCACTCTGGCTGAGCTCCAAAGATCCTGTGCAGAAGGTCAACCATCAATGCAGCCATTCCACCAATCTTGGCTTTATGGCAGTGGCCATACAGAAGACTCTCCTCAGTAAAGGAAACACGAAAGCCAGTCTGAAGTTTGCAACAAAAAAAGAACAAACGCACCTAAAGGACTCAGACTGTAAGAAACAAGATTCTGATGAATCCAAGATTGAGCTTTGTGGCCCCAATTCTAAGCGTCATATCTGGAGAAAACCAGGCAGTGCTCAAAACCTGCCCAATACCATCCCTACAGTGAAGCATGGTGGTGGCAGCATCATGCTGTGGGCCTGTATTTCAGCGGCTGTGACAAGGAGACTGGTCAGGGTCGAGGGAATGCTGAATGGAACAAAGTACAGAGATATTCTTAATGAAAACCTGATCCAGAGCTCAGGGCCTCTGACTGGGCTAAAGGTTCTCCTTCCAAGCACACAGCCAAGACAACACAGGAGTGGCTTAGGGACAACTCTGTGCATGTCCTTGAGTGGCTCAGCCAGAACCCTGACTTGAACCCAATCGAACATCTCTGGAGAGACTTGAATATGCCCATCCACTGATGGTCCCCATCCAACCTGACAGAGGGTCAGAAGATCTGCAGAGATGAATGGCAGAAAATCCCAAAATCCAGCTTTGCAAACCTTCATATCATACAGAAGAAGATTGGAGGCTGTAACAGTACTGAGTACAGCATCTGAATACTAGTGTTTTATGAATACTAATGTGTTATGGTTTCACTTTGTCATTATGGGGGATTGGGTGCAGAACGATGGGGGGGAATCTTTTTTTTTTCCAAATTTTATCACAAGGCCTCAACATAAAATGTGAAAGTGAAAAGATCTGAGGACTTTCTGAATGCATACAAATTCACAACTTCACATTTTGTATGATCTATAGATATATTCATATATTTCTTATACATCTTCCTTTATGTTATTACTCTTGCACTGTTCTGCTTTTTGCACATTGCAACCATTTGCACTTCTGGTAGATGATAGCTGCATTTCATTGCCTTGTACTGTGCAATGACAATAAAGCTGAATCCATCTGTCTGTTTATCCATCTATACATCTTCATATTAATATCACCTGATCTGACCCCCCCCTGGCCTCAATCCGATGAGTTGGGGGAGAAACCAGTTGCTTTGCTTTTGCTTTATTCGGAAGCTTAAGAGAGTTTTAAACGAGATTAATGCAAGACAAAACAAATACTCTGCATCAATAAACCTCAGGATAAACTCAGCTTTTGGCTCCATTAATCTCAAATGTATTGTTGTAATGTATTGCTTCAAATGAAACAAATGAGAATCACCACTAAATCTAATGAGGTATGAAAGAGCAGCCATTGAAAATTCTCTTACAGGTACCCAGCTAAGCTTTGCTCACCCTTTGATTTTATAGCTATTTAAAGCAATTTTGTTAAAATGGGCAAAGTTCTCAATCTGGTGATGGTATTATGTTTGATAGAAATCAGATTAATAACATGACTAGTTTCCTACTAGCTAAAGAGAGTTTTAAATGAGATTACAGCAAGACAAAACAAATACTCTGCATCAATAAACCTCAGGATAAACTCAGCTTTTGGTTCCTTTAATCTCAAATGTATTGTTGTAATGTATTGCCTCGAATGAAACAAATGAGAATCACCACTGAATCTAATGAGGTATGAAAGAGCAGCCATTGAAAATTCTCTTACAGGTACGCAGCTAAGCTTTGCTCACCCTTTGATTTTATAGCCATTTTGTTAAAACAGGCAACATTCTAAGTGTGGTGATGGGATTATGTTTGATAGAAGTCAGATTAATAACATGACTATTTTTTTTTTTTTTAACTGTCAAACAATGTACAGGGGTCTGCCCATCCTTGTCCTTGCCAGTCTTTTATCTGATGAACATTGGAAATTCTCAGTCAGCTTTAGTAACAAGGTTTGGCTGGTCAACTATCAAGCTAAACCAGTTCAGTATTCAGCTAACCTGTCATTTAGCTTAGAAATGCAATTTTATTGCACTTAGCCATCCTTCTATTAAACGTGAGTAACCAGTAAACATTGTAGTTAGCAACCAAAAGCAAGCATGCACTTTAAAGGGTTTTGAACACCACTTTACCAGAATATGACATACAACATGGAAATTCACTTTGTCCTCTGTCTCTCTGTTTTTACTTTCATAAGTGCACTACCCATCAGGACCAGAGAATTAGCTCTAGGTCTGTAATAATGGGAATAATAAACTGGTCCCAAACTCTGATGTGACCTGTACATATCTTGTTCATGAGCGGCTATGGGTAAAATGCTTGGACTATTGAGTGAGGATCTTAGAGCGTCGGGGAAGTGATGCACAACTTGTATGGTACTAAAAAGCAGCCAATGCTTCTTATCCTCATAATGGATGACATCCAGATATTTGGTTATTTCTTTAATGTCCTTCAAGGTCTATCAAAAAGGGGGGAAATAAAACCCTTCACTGGTTCAGTCCATTATACATAAAAAAAAAAAAAAAAAAAAAAACTGTTTGACCAAAAAACAACGCCTCTCATTGCTGTCGCTCAACAAACCCTCAACATCCTAATTGCTCATCATGCCAAAATGAGCAAGTGATTGCACTCATTTGACAAAAGCATTAACTAACACTTAAAAACACTCAAAACAATATCTTATGGTTAACGCATGAGTTAATCACACCAAGTGGCGCCGGATAGAAAATGTAATGCACTCAAGCAGCCTACAAATCAGACCATCACAGCTACTCATTTCAAACAAATTAGATTAACTCAGGGATTTGCATATCCATATGAAAACAGCAGAGAGTACATCAGTTTCATGGAAAGATCAAAATTTACTCTAACCCTTAAGAGCCGCCTGAAAGAAAATTACTGCAATGTGTTTATTGTTATAATTAAATCTAACTTCGCCCGTTGCACCTGCAAGCATGCAATGTGAACGATTAAATCTTAATTCCTGTAGTAGAGACCTAAAATATTATTATAGTGACTGTGTTGCATCCAACCTAGAAACGGTTGGTGATGAATTAGATTAGACCTATAATAAATCATAAAAAAAAAAAAAAAAACTTATATATAAAAATATATATTATATATATATATATTACACACAACACACACACCACACACACACACACACACAAATACATACATATAATATTACATATACACACACACACATATACACACACACACACATATTATATATAATATATATAATTATATATATATATATATATATGTTGTGGTGTGTGTGTGTGGTGTGTGACACACACACACACACACACATATATATATATATATATATATATATATATATATATATATATGTGTGTGTGTGTGTGTGTGTGTGTGTGTGTATATATATATGTGTGTGTGTGTGTGTGTGTGTGTGTATATGTATATGTGTATATATATGTATGTATGTGTGTTCCACACTAGCTCACGGCTGGAATAGCATGGCTACTGCAAATGAGCAAACTACCATAAAATTCTTTCAGGTGGCCAGACTCGACTGTACTTCATAAAGTAGCATGTCTGCCTAAAACTATTAATAACAGAATATGGAATACTAATAATGGAAAAACTAGTTTACTTTGTGTAGCACGTGATAAAATACAATTCCAACCAGACAAAAAGCCAATATAATGTAAAACAACAACAAAGCTACCATTAACTGCCAGGTGGGATTCCTACTATAAGACAACACAAGGGCAAACTGCAATCCAAACTAGTAGGTGCCTACTGAGCTTACTGTAAAATACTTAATATTCAAGCTATAAAACCACTATCAAATGGACATACTAACCCTTATCTTGGGACTGTGGTGGCCTAGTGGTTAAGGTACCAGAAGGTCCAGGGTTCAGATCCCACTTGCCAAGCTGCCACGGTTGTGTCTGTTGAGCAAGACCCTTAACTACGCTAAATGACAAAATGTAATGTATAGTAAAAAGTAAATAAATGGGCCAAACTATCCTAGCATCTAGTAACGTGCCTACCATTTGAGGGCTAAAACAGTCAAATTGCCGTGACACTTAACAAATACTTAAAATAAACAACACCAAACTAAACGCTGAAGTAGGCCAAACAAGTGAAAACATGAAAAAACGGCTGGAGTAGCAGAGCTACCAAAATACTAAAACCAAACAAACTACCATAAATACATAAATGGGGGACAACTTCTATAAAAAGTCAAGTCAGATCTATTTATATAGCGCTTTTTACAATGGAGCATTGTCTCAAAGCAACTTTACAAGTTTAGATTATCTCCTAATAACTACGTCCAATCCCAAATTGAGCAAGAAAAACTCCTTGAGTGTTATAGGAAGAAACCTTGGGAGGACCAAAACTCACTGTTAAAGACTGCATAATTAGCTTAGAGAGAGAGCAAACACAAAACAAATGGGGGGAAAAAACTATGAGAACACTAACAAACTGCTAATGTTAGCTCGAACTGCTGAAGTAGGCCAAAATACTTGCATAGCATATCCATAATACTGAAAATGGGACGATGACCATAAAATATGCTGTACAAATTGAATGAAATGTAGTTTAAATGTTGGGGTATCATGGCTAACAATATTATACTTGATCAAACGACTATAAAAGCACCAGTAAATGGACATACAACCAAAAATCGTAGCATGCCTGATGACACCACCAAATAATACAAATGAATACTATAAATAGTAATACGAACTAACACAAATATAACAGCCAAACTATCAAAACAAAAAACTAATTTGTTACATCAGTTACAAATTACAAACTCTTCTGTGCAGCATCAATAATTAAGTTAAGGCAAAAATGAGGACATGGCTACACCACTTCATACAAGCAACAACACTTACTAGGGGTTCAAAAATGTGTTGTGTTCTAGTGTCGTGATGACATGTAAGCAGGAGGTAAACCCAACAAATATCGAACACACAGTCCGGATTTCAAACTATGTAAGTAACTTTTTACCAGCACAATAAAGCACCAAACAAGCTAGCATGACATTACTCCAAGGAACATCCCTACAAAACATAAACACAAAACCAGACCATAGTAAAATAAATACAGCACTTACCCCCTTCAGCAGTGAAGACAAACTCTGCACACAGTGTAAGATAACTACAACTCATACAAACATTAAACACTCAAACCTTGTTTCTGATAACTTCACTTTTATCTTCTTTTAAAGTCCATAGAAGTGTCCCACCTGTAGCACACAGCAATCTGAAATGGTGATGGCGCCCCCTAAAGAACAGTAGACAAGCAAATACACAAAGACGAGAGTACACACGGGCACTAAAACGCTAGCCGACCACCGCAGGGGTTGTTTGTTTATTGTTTATGATGCAGCAATAACCTGTGAAGGACTGGAGTCCCATTCTGGTCACACTTACATCTGCACCAGTTCTCCAGGGACAGGCACTGGAGCTCCATGACTCTGGGCAGGAAAAGTGTGGTTAATATAATGGAGGGGAAAACACACACACTGCCAGACACAGGGTGCATTAGATGGTGCACACTATGTACATAACGTATTAAGAATAAAACGTACAATTATTTTGCTTATTCCAGTCAAATTACACAACTCCCACTGCTTCAGTAATACACCGTGTGTGTGTATTTTTGTAAATGTTTGCTGTTACACTTGGAGGTGAATGTTCAGGTTCTACAGTTTGGCCAATTACAGGCTCTGGATGTCCTGCACCACCCCTAATGGGCCACATAGGTGCAGTTATCGCTCCTAGTAACCAATGTGAGGAGAATCACGGGCATCATAAGGGCTAACACTAATGACCTGCAACCATTATTTACTCATAAAGGTCTATGCAGTAAAATCCCCCTAACAAGTGGAGTGTGTAACATATCAGGATCGCTCTCCTGGCAGCCTGAGTCCAATAAAAAAAGTGAATAAAGATGAATTGAGTGCAGATACTGGACTTTTTCTTTCCTTTAGCACCCTCTCTTTCTTCGGTTTCTGAGGATGTGCTTGGCTGCCTACCAATAAGCCCATGCGGAGTCCAGTAACTCTGCTATATATAATATATAGGGCATAGAATCAAACTCAACCAATGAACTTGTCTTAACGCAGGAATATTTTAAGATCCTCGACACATGCTCACTATATTGGGTGTAGTACACAACGTACAGTGGTGCTTGAAAGTTTGTGAACATTTTAGAATGTTCTGTGTTTCTGCATAAATGTGACCTAAAACATCATCAGATTTTCACACAAGTCCCACAAGCAGATCAAGAGAAAACAGTTAAACAAATGAGACAAGAATATTATACTTGGTCATTTATTTATTGAGGAAAATGATCCAATATTACATATTAGTGAGTGGCAAAAGTATGTGAACCTTTAGAATTACCAGTTAATTTGAAGGTGAAATTAGAGTCAGGTGTTTTCAATCAATGGGATGACAATCAGGTGTGAGTGGGCACCCTGTTTTATTTAAAGAACAGGGATCTATCAAAGTCTGCTCTGGAAGTGTATCATGGCGCGAACAAAGGAGATTTCTGAGGACCTGAGGAAAAGATTTGTAGATTTGTAGATCATCTAAGCCACCCAAGTAGATTGAGTCCCATTTTGAGTCTTGGTTCTGTCAAGGTTTCTTCCTTATAATGTTTAGGGAGTTTTTCCTTGCCCCCCTATAGGCTTCCTCAATGTAGGCTTAGATATGAGAAAATAATAGAAAACTGTAAAGCTGCTTTAAGACAATACTCAACTGTAAAAAGCGCTATAGAAATAAACCTGACTTTGACGTTAGAGCTGTGTACAAAATCTGTGAGAAATGAGTGCATTTAACTCTGGTGGCTGCATTGCAAAGACGTAGTACTTTTCACTCTGCTTGATCTCCCCACCTGGTGTGTCTGCTGCTCACCACAATTAGAAACTAATTCTCAAACAGCACTGTTATGTGTGTCAAAACCACTGGTCTACTACAGCAGCTAAAGTACACTATATAGAAAAGGTTTGTGGACGCCCAAAACATTACATCCAATATTAGTATCCAGTAATAGTATTAGTATGGAGTTTGCCTCACTCCTTTGTTGCTACAACTGCCTTTCTTGATCTAAATGGGCTTTCCACTATATTTTGGAACATGACTGTGAGGTTGACTGCTGATGTTAGACAATAACATGGCTCACTTTTGCAATTCCAGTAGTGTTGAGGTCAAGGTTCTGTGCAAGTCAGTCACGTTCTCAATCAAAGTTGGCAAACCAATACTCTATGGACTTTGTTTAAGGACAGCAGGGCAGAAAGTTGATGAACTGACTTATAACGACAATGACAAGTGTTGCTGAAATAGCAGAGCTCACTAATTACAAAGGGTGTCAATTAACTTTTGTCTCTATAGATTTTATAAAGGCTGTTTACATAGACGTATATTTCGTTTATAAAACTCCCTTAGATGCACAAGAAAGAAAGGACCCAGGCTCAAAGAGCAAACTCTCCCTCCTCCTGAAGATACCGGACATGCAGTATTATGTATTTCGGCTCTCATCTCTCCTCTGATTTAATATTATTACAGATTGATTAAAGTCGTTGGATTTGTTTTGGAACTGATGGAGAAAAGCGCTGCAGCTCGGCAGGCTGCTGCTGTCACTGATGGCATGACAAAAAATGCCGAAATGTGATGACAGGCCAGCCGAAAGCCATTAACGCTCTAAAATAAGGCTCACATAGAGTAGCATGCTGTTAGAAGCTTTTACTGCCTGTGACATGCAAACGGTACAATGGCATTTTGGCGCTGCACCAGCTGGGTTTGCTCTAGGATATTACCCAAACAAAAATGATGGATAATCTATATTCACAAAGCATTCTTTAGAGAAACACTTCTGTCAAAGTTGCTTACACGTTTATCATCCTGAATCAGAGGTATACAAACTGCTCAAACTGTAGGGAGGATGTTAGAAGTGAGAGGCAGCTGCAGGGATGGAATGAGCCGGATGGCTCGTTAGTATTTTTGTTAATAAAGTTAAACCGTGACAATATATTAAAGCAATATATTGGATTTGGATCAAGTCGTGCTGCACCTCATTGTTTCTACACTCATTGTCTATTTAATCAGTTTTTACCATAGAGGAGCACTTTGCAGTTCTGAAATGACAGACTAGTCCATCTGTTTCTTTACATACTTTGCTAGTCCTCTTTACTCTGTTCTCTAATGTTCAGGACCAGCACAGATCAGGTACTGTTTGGGTGGTGGATCATCCTCAGCACTGCACTGGCACTGATGTGGTGGTGGTGTGTTAGTGTGTGTTGTGTTGGTATGAGTGGATCAGACACAGCAGTGCTGCTGGAGTTTTACCTCAGTGTCACTGCTGGAAAAACATCCACCAACCAAAAATATCCAGCCAACTGCATTCCTGTGAGCACTGATGAAGGATTAGAGGATGACCAACACAAACTGGAGTACAACAGATAAGCTACTGTCTCTGACTTTACTACAAGATGGAGCTATAGGGTAGATGAGTCTAATAGAGTGCACAGCGAATGAACACAGTGTTTAAACCTCCAGCAGCACTGCTGTGTCTGATCCACTCATAACGGCACAACACACACTACCACACCACCACCACATCAGTGTCGGTGCAGTACTGAGAATAATAGTACCCAAATAGTACCTGAGAGAGAGAGGGTACTATACAGAGTAAAGGGACAAAGTACTGAACAAAGTATTTAGAGAAACAGACAGCCTACAGTCTGTAATTGTAGAACTACAAAGTGCATCTCTATTGTAAGTGGAACTGATCAAATGGACAATGGAGTGTAGAAACAAGGAGGTGTAACTAATAAAGTAATCAAAAAACAGGATTCAAAGTTCTGTTGTTGCTCTGAACTTTCTGATAGCAGGTTTCCAAATGTGATATTTGATTCCATTGGAAAAAAGCAAAAGCAAAAACAAAAACAAGCTTGATGAGAAAATATGACAACAACTAGATAGTCTTTGGATTTATATCAGTCATTGTCACTTGAAAGAGGTTCAGCCCTTCTCTGTGTGATTTCATTACTTCGAGACAAAAGATGGGCATCAACAGAGAAAATCACTCACATACAGAGAGCCAGGTGAGGGAATTTGTCTTAAATGTGAACAGCCGAACCAACATCTAGAGAAGGTGAAGCTCACATAAAAATCAATGGATAAAGAATACAAGACAAAGCTTGCTGTTGCCATAGAGAACAGATTACAGGTAAGAGCCATTTAATGACCATCAACAACAGTTCGCTTTAGCGACTGAGGTCTGAACAATTATAATAAATTATCATAGGAAATAAAAATCTATCTTAGACATAAACAGCAAATCAAAGCTGCAGATCCAGAGCAGAGGTGGGAGTTTAAGAGCAGAAGTATGTCATTCATATGTGTGTGTGTAACTACCTTACTGGTCGTGTGCCCACTTGCTTGTTAGCTCACGTTTGGACTAGGACCTGTTCTAACTCGGTTCATGTGTTTAGAGATTTGTACTCGTGTTTGTTTTTCCGCTATTTATTTGAACCAAGCTGCAAATGGTGTTCGTAAGTGTATTTACCTATCCTATTGTAAGTAGTACTCCTTTGTTTGTCCCTCCACTACCTATATATTCTCTCGAACCTATAACTATATAAACAAGTCAAGTCAAGTCAGATTTATTTATATAGCGCTTTTTACAATGGAGCATTTTCTCAAAGCAACTTTACAATTTTAGATTATCTCCTAACATCTACGTCCAATCCCAAATTGAGCAAGCCTAGGACAACAGTGGCAAGGAAAAACTCCCTTATGAAAAACTCACTCATTGTTTAGTCTGGCTGATCTTCTGTGTTGTTCCTAATACTGTCTATCAATGCATTTCTGGTTTCTGTTAAACAAAAGTATCAGTCATTTCAATTACTCATGTTTTCAGCAGTATCTCCAACCCATTTATGTATTGCTTGCATGCACTGTGTTGTCTGTTTTCTCAGAATGTAATGCGGTTGTTAAATGGTGTGTACCTATATATGTCAGTTACACTATGTTACACTGCAGACTTAGAAGGTAGGTGGATGTTGTTAATGGAGACTAGAACAAATATCTGGGAAAAAGTAATAAAAGTGCCATAATATAACATATGAGTTAAATCTGCCTTTAATTAGAACTTTTTACGTGCTAAATCTTTTTTATATGAGGTGAACTGCTGTAGCGAGGGAACTGCTTGCAGGCTCATGCTGCCTGATGAGGCCTTGATGACCAATAACTCAGTTAGGTAATATTTTTACTTATTTCATGCATTTATTTCTTGAAGGGAGCAAAATTCATGTGGGTTGTGGGAGGTCTGGAATTCAGTGTCTGTAAATAAAGGTACACCCAGGATAGGACTCCAGACGGTCTCAGCATTCCATAACTACAGTGGGGCAAAAAAAGTATTTAGTCAGCCACTGATTGTGCAAGTTCTCCTACTCAGATAGATGAGAGAGGTCTGTAATTGTCATCATAGGTACACTTCAACTATGAGAGACAAAATGAGGGGAAAAATCCAAGAAATCACATTGTAGGATTTTCAAAGAATTTAATTGTAAATTATGGTGGAAAATAAGTATTTGGTCACTCACAAACAAAGCAAGATTTCTGGCTCTCACAGACCTGTAACTTCTTCTTTAAGAAGCTCTTCTGCCCTCCACTCGTTACCTGTATTAATGGCACCTGTTTGACCTTGTTATCTGTATAAAAGACACCTGTACACAGCCTCAAACAGTCAGACTCCAAACTCAACCATGGCCAAGACCAAAGAGCTGTCGAAGGACACCAGGAAGAAAATTGTAGACCTGCTCCAGGGTGGGAAAAGTGAATCTACAATAAGCAAGCAGGTTGGTATGAATAAATGAACTGTGGGAGCAATTGTAAGGAAATGGAAGACCATTGATAATCTCCCTCGGTCTGGGGCTCCACGCAAGATCTCATGTCGTGGGATCAAAATGATCATGGGAACGGTGAGCAAAAATCCCAGAACTACACGGAGGGACCTGATGAATGACCTGCAGAGAGCTGGGACCAAACTAACAAAGCTACCATCAGTAACACACTACTTATTTGCAAATACTTATTTTCCACCATAATTTACAATTAAATTTTTTAAAAATCCTACAATGTGATTTCCTGGATTTTTTTCTCATTTTGTCTCTCATAGTTGAAGTGTACCTATGATGAAAATTACAGACCTCTCTCATCTTTCTAAGTAGGAGAACTTGCACAATCAGTGGCTGACTAAATACTTTTTTTGCCCCACTGTACAACGCCTGAAATTCACGATGCAAGCCTAACCTGGGGTTCAAACCAGGTCCTGACGAACTGCTGCTTCCAGCAGTTTGCTCTTTCCTGAGTAGGATAAGTAATTAGTTTAATATATAATAATACATATGCCTATAAATAAAACATTTTTCCATGCTGAATTGTTTTCTGAAATTGCCTTGCTATCCTTTCTAACTTATTTCCTGCATTTCATTCTTAAACGAAAGAAAATTACCTGGCCTAACAATGTCTAGAAAGAGGTTAAATGACTTTGATATGCTTTTAAAGTAATGTCATAATGTAAAATACATCCAAAGAAAAGATAAATAATTAAGATCTTTTCACAATCACTTCGGCAGCGCAGTTCTAATATTAGGTGGACTGCTTTAGGGAGAGGATTTCTTGCAGACTCATGCTGCTCACTGCGGCCTCCGTGACCTCAATAACTCTAATAAAGTGAGCCGATTGCCTCGGAAAAGAAGGAATTATTGCTAATCTTCGAATCAGTAAATCAGACTTTCATATGACTCCGGAACACAGAGAAATGACTCAATCTCGCAAAGTCCCATCAGGGACTGCTCAGGTACGAAGCCCTGTATTGACTTTAATATACTATTGCGCCATCTCTCTACCTGAAAATCTGTAGCAATTTCATGAATCAGTATCCTTTTCACCTATTGACCTGTCATGCACTGTGTAGAGGCCCAACACCATTAAGACCCTCTATTGTCGGAGTGAATGATTCCTCCGTTTTTGCCAGCAGCTCTCAGCAAGTCCATTTAGATCCTGGAAAAGCTCGTTTGGTGTCTATAGATGGCTATAATGGAATTCATAACATGGCAATTTGTGGAGACTGAGTGATGGAGAGCTGGAATTAAACCACCATTTTGTGTTATTCTGCCAACAAAAGATCTGAAAGTATTTAAGGACTCTCAACACAATTTAACATCACGTACAGCCACATAAACAGACATCATGGTCTAAATATGAGCTTCCTACCTGAACAAGAGCCTGAAGGTATAAGAAAATCGAACTGTGAACATTGTGAACATAAAGGAGGAAATTTATTAGATATGCCTTCCCTGTACCTAATAGCAATTATTTTCCTACGACCGCATTGCGTGAAACAGGACGTTGACCGGACATTACCATAGTCACTTAGTCAATGTTATGCTACTGTAATGTAAATATAAAAGGTATTTTCACAAGAAAACTGCATGCAAACGATACGCAAATTTATGAAAATTCACAATAATTACAGAAAATACATTAATGAGCCGTTACAACCCTGTGTAGGTTAAAGCTATAACACTTAAGAGGATGGTCTGATGGACCTGATACTATTTTTTTGACGGAAGCCAAAAATGCATTGATAGACAGTATTACGAACAACGCGGAAGATCAGCCAGATGAAACAGAGACTCAAAGAGTGAATGTGAACCAGTTTATATAGTTATAGCTAAGAAATAATATACACGGGGGTGTTGTTAAACAAGCAGTACTACCTACAATAGGACAGGCACATACACTTACAAACACAATTTACAGATTTGTACAAATAAACAGCAGAAAGTCATCCACGCAAACACAAGTAACTTACAAAAAAAAGGTTCTAAACACATCAGATGACCAAGCGAGTGCATGACTGGGTAGCTACACTCACACACAAATGATGGCCTTCCACTCTTAATCCTTTGCCTCTGCTTGTGGATCCCCAGCACTGATTGGCTGTTGAAGTGTCCAGCTGTTTAAAAATGAGACCACCCTCCCCACGCTGTTTTGTTGTTGTTGTACATTTTAACATAATTTTGCACTGTCATTCCCATACCTGTGAAGGAGGAATATCAAACAAATGCTGGACATGTTCATGCAAGTGTATCAGACACCTGAGACACCTCAGTGTGAACTCTGGGTAAGAATCCAGCAAGCAAAAGTACAGTCTGCTGTTTTCATGCTTTCAGAATTTGGCACTGCTGAAATGTAAGAAGACAAATATTTTCCTAAAACTATATTTTCTTCATTTCAGACCCCCCCCACCCCATTTAAAAATGATGGTAGGTGAACTGGCTATTCTAAATTATCCGTATGTATGGGTATGATGTCCTGTGATGGCCTGGCAGCCTGTCTGGAGTGTTCTCCCTCCTTGCCAGTGCTGATACTGGCTTGATTTCAGAGGGTTCTAAGAAGTGCCCAGAGGACATCCATAGAGAAACATACCACACTCCACACAGACTAGAGGTAAGGATCAAACTCTCCCAGAGTTAGGGGTTATGATGGCACTGCAGGTGTGTGTTAATGTTTAAAAAACCCAGAAAGCTATCCAAACCTGTGGAGAACACATATATCAGTGTCAGTGCTGTGTTGAGAATGATCCATGACTCGAAAGATATCTGCTACCACGGTGGTTCCATTGATTGATGGGTAGAGGCACACTGCCACTTTTATGACATGCTACGGTCAGTAATTGTATCCCTATAAAGTCGACCTATGTGGTAGATCAACCTGATAAAACAGGCAGAAAAAAGTAAGTCTACCCAATAAACCAGGATTTATATAGTTTAGATGTAGGACACTCGATACTTACCAAATCTTCTTCTCTCTTGACAGAACATGGTACCACCTGACATCTGCTCAGCTCTATGCAACCCCTTAAGAGCCATCACATCCAGTTAGAAGGTCACTTTCAGATTTGGCAGTGTGTCAACCCCGGTGCTGTGCTCTTGAACAGGCAATCAAAACCAGGCATCATTCAAATCAGAGGAGAAACCAGGACCAGGTCAACATCTGGAGTGTGACATGTTGGGACTGGCGGTGAAGAGCAACGTCAACCAGCAGCTGGAGGAAACAGCAGTGGGGAATACAGGGCTCTCTATAGTTCTACACAGACAGTCAGGCATGCGAGAAGATGTTTTAATTATGGGGGCTGCCAGCTGAATGGAAACACACACACACCTAAACACTAACTGAGTGGCAGCATTAACTTTAGCGTATTACAGGTGCTGAATTAACTACAGGGACGCTACATGTGGCTTCGTTTGCATTTCAGGCTGTAGCTACTGCAATGGCCTCGTCTTTAGAGGCATTAGGGGGAGCTTCCTTGATTGGCTAATTGTTTAATACTGTATATTTATTCCATAAATATTTACTTATCTAATAAATCAACATTTATAGTTGGTGGATTAATCCTAATCCTCTGTTTTAACCTTATTTTTGCTTTTTAATTTAATTATTATTATTAGCATTTTTATTACTATAGTCTATGGTCAGGTGAGAACAAAATTGCTTTTTGTCAATGAACTCTCAAGGTGTGTTTTGTATGTGGTTCTACAGAAAGAAAAACAACTAACCCCCACTTTTGAACACAGTACACGGTCTGTGTTGTTTTTGGCTTTATGCCCCCCACATACCTTGGGAATCTTGTTAGGATTCATGAGATTATGGACTCAATGAAGTACCAGGGGTTTGGAAAGCATCTCCTGAAGTTACAATTGGGTCATGGTTGGATCTTGGGACAGTGGTCCAAAATATTGATCCAAATCCACACACCAATGGTTCAGAAAGCAAAGAATTGCTGGCCAGTGACCTAAACCACATTCAAAGCTGTGGGTGAGCTGAACAGATGAGAGCAGCCTTGTAGATCTGAGAGATTCTGGATTGAGGAATGTCTCAGATTTCCTGTATTCTCCAGTCTCTTCATGCCCAGAAAGGGAAGTCTTGGCGGTATCGGCAAATGGAGGTGGCAGAGTTCTAAACGCAGTGATTTATTAATACCATTCCTTTTTTAAAAGGTTTTGTTGTAGTTTTCTTAGAATAAATGGCTTCTATTAAAGCTTTGAGTTTTCTCATATTGTGTCTGATTAAGCTAATTAATCACTAAGATGTTTTTCATTCCCTTTTATGCTCATCTTCCATGGGTGCCAATATTTCTGTGGCTCTAAATCAGAGAGGAAGTTGCAACAAACAAGCTTTTTCATTAAGCGCTGGTAAAACCTAAGGCCCTTTCATCATTTGCCTTGTAACAGGCATTAATATTCGTCTTAAGTGACGGTGCTTTATGATATCTGTGAGAGCGCTCAAATTTAACAGGCTCCACGAGAGCTATAACACCAGGAACGAGCAACCTTGAGCTCTCGCCGAGAAGAGATGGTGTGAGTCAGATTATCGTGTCATAATCAGCGAAGAACAAAGTAGCTCCCATTGATGGAAAATGGTGTCTTATTTCCACTTCACTACAATGTTTTCAAAGAGGTTAGACTCTCAGAATTA